>OV884040.1:12400000-13000000 GCA_930367265.1 Catocala fraxini | reverse complement strand
AGTTTAAGTAAAAAGGCTTTCTCAAAAACTGAACATGCTGGCTGCATATTAAATCTAACGTAGTTACTTTCACACAAGTGGTAAAAGAGTAGAGTAGGAAATGAATAATGGACGTCTCGGCACAGTTGTGCTACAACCCGCCTTAACTTGATACACTTACGTTGAAACTTCATGCGCTTGCGAGATCTAAGGAATTTTTTATCTTCACTAACGGTATATTAATCAACGCAGTTAGTCAGCTACTGAACACTTATCTATACTAACATAATAAAGAGAAAAGAGAAAATGAGTGTATTTTGGTTCCATACTTCGTGATACAAATCCAATTAACTGACGTTCACTTTAATTATGTATCTAATAACTACTTGTGTTACACAGAAATGCGTACGTCAATTAAATTGGATTACTAAAATAGATAGAAAGGACCATGTCCATGAGCGGCACTTATAGCTTCCCATCAAATGCTTGATCTAATTATAACATATTTTATACAAGAAGAAATTACCGCGTTACCAGTTTACATGTTATTCTAGTTCCTGCCTACGGCTTTGCCTGCATGATACCCATGACAATGCATGCCAGGACACATAGTAATCTAAGTAATAGTCTATTGATGTACCCAATTTCACTCTAAATGATTTATGTTTTATGCGTGTTTAAAAACGAATATCGGCCGTTTTTCAGCACTTTTAAAATATTAATAAGAACAAATCCATCAGATAATAATACCGGAACAACATGGTTTCGTCAAGAGACGTTGAACCTGTACCAATCTGATTATCTTTGTCGACCATTTGTTTGAGAATCTCGCCAAACAAGTGCAAGTAGATGCCATCTATACTGACTTTCAAAAAGCGATCGATAAGATGGATCATTCACTGCTTTTAAATAAGATTGCTTTTAACGGGATACGGGGTAATTTGCTTCGGTGGTTTACCTCATATATTTTTAATAGGACTCAAAGGGTAGTCATTAACGGCTTTAAATCTGAGTCCATAGTTGTTAAATCTGGCGTTCCGCAAGGATCTATATTGGGTCCACTACTGTTTATCATATTTGTCAATAACATAAAACAGTGTTTTGTGAACTCAAATTTTTTAATGTATGCGTTAAAATTTATAAGCCTTGTAAAACCATTCACGATTGCTTCTCCCTTCAAGACGACCTTAATAGACTCTACAACTATTGTAATGAAAATAAACTTTTTCTAAGTCTCCTCAAATGTCACTCAATTTCATTCACTAAGAACAAAAATAAAATTTACTTTAACTATTCTATTAATAAAGTGATACTAACAAATGTCAATTTAGTCCGTGATCTAGGTGTATTGTTAGATTCATGTTTGCATTTCGACAAACACATTGATAGTATAATTAACAAAGCTTACAAGATATTTGGCTTTGTCATAAGAGCTTCACGGGACTTTGTGCCGCCCTCTACACTTTTGATGTTGTATAAGAATCTAATAAAATCACAATTGGAATACGCCGTATCAGTCTGGAGTCCACACTATGCCAAATACACGCATAGTTTAGAGATAGTTCAAAGAAAGTTCTTACGAACCGTCAATTACAAATGCAGTCGTTCCCGTGCCCATTATACAGAACTCTTAATCAAATTCAATGTCATACTTTAGAATTCAGACGCTTGCTATTTGATGTCATGACGCTGCATGGTTTTTACAATAATAGGTTTGATTGTAGTGAAATCACTAGTCAATAATGTCTCATAGTACCTCGTACTGTCTACCGGCGGGGAGTTCGAGTTCCCAAACTGTTCCATACAGGTATTTGCAGGACTAACGCTGGCATACGCGCACCCCTTCGCCGCATTGTGGACAGTTACAACAAACATTTTGCTACTATCGATATATTTTTAATTTATTTAGTTTGTCTGCATTTGGTACCGTATTTTCATTGTTTTTTATTGTTTTTATTATTTAAATTCTTTTGTCAACGTTTTCGGAGTAGCATGACGTATTATTATTTTTTTGTTAATCAGTGAACAATGATGTGGGTTACATGTTAACATCTTTGGTGTATGATTTGTATTTAGTTATAATCCAACATGTAACTGTTTTTGTTCCAATAAATTAAAATAAATATACGTTCTGCTGATAGTCGTGACGGCAGAAGTAATTATGAGATTTTGAATCGGCTGACAGTTATCCCAAAACCCAAGCGACAAGTAGACACCATGGGCGCAGTTATTCTAAACAATTGCCATGCCATTACACACGTAACTGAGAACATTGTATATGACATAATCTGTGTATTATCCCGTGCCCTGTTCTGCAGACAGATGAATTCATAACTTAGTCTTGGCAAGGAGACCCGGCTGATATCGCGGCATTTAACAATGTCTCAGATAAACTGCGCTTCCAGCCATCCGTGAGACCTGATATATACCTTCCTTGTTCTCGCTACCATTCTACTACCGAAGCTTAATGCTGCCTATATTACAAAACCGAGTTTATTTAGACAACATATCTCTAAATTGTACTAGATTTTGATCCAAATTTATACTAACTAGCGGTAGCGCCCAGTGGTCGAAATCGACCATCTTTGAATTAAATTTTAAGTATAGTAGTTATGAAGGTTTTATTGTCTATAACTATACCATTATAATCACATTACATATACAGGTTACTTTACTTATCTTTTTCAAACAAATTATTATATACTTAACTATACTTTTTCATTGACGATATTCCTAAGCTTGCTACTTTGTTTTCTTTTTCTCTTTATTACATATAAATACGTAAATATATTATAATATAAATAGAATATATCAATCCACGCAAAGATTGCCTGTATGATATTGCTGATATAATTATGTAATTACTAGCGGACCCGACAGACATTGTCCGGTACACACGAAAAAACATACCAAATTTAAACCATTCTCGAATCCTCATCATAAACACACACAAAAAATTTCATCAATATCGGTCCAGCCGTTTAGGAGGAGTTTAATTACAAACACACGCACAGAAGATTTATTAAAGATGTAATTATATATTGATATATGTAACCATATTTACGAATAATATGTACTATATTAGCTGAACAATGCCGAAATACTACGAACGCGATTCGACTGCGTATGTCAAATGCATGGTTGTGTAGTGTTGTGTTTTTTTGTTAATTTAATATATTTCTTATACAAATTTTATATAAATATTAAGATTCGCCACTCCTTCTCCATATAAACTTTAACTGTGCCAAATTTCATTTAAAAAGGAGTACAAAATTTTTGTTTCTCGTTTTTTTTAATATATAGATTTGCTTCATTTAATATATAGATATTATAAAAAGGAAAGATTTGATTTTTGGCTAGTATTGAATTTTAAAAATCAGTTGTACAAACGATTTTAAAAATTCTTTCAGCATTGAAAGCTATATTATCACTGAGTAATAGGCTATATTATACGCGAGCGAAGCCACGAGCAAAAGCTAGTACCGAATATTTAGAAGTATAATCGCGCCCTATATCGTAGGCCTACATTTATTGTTTGTCATGAAAGACCACCTCCACTCTAGTACTTATTCCTGTATTGTGAGGGACTTTTGCAAACAATCATACAAACAACAACTTACTGGATCACACATTTTTTGTCCGGGTTGGTATTCGAACCCATGCTCAGAGCAATGGCAATGGGGAGGCCACCACTTACAGCACTATGCCTTACATGTAGTGATATATGTTTAACATGTAATATAACACACCCATATTAAGGACGTACAAGCAGATGTCTATTTGTACCTCACGTAAAATCTTGACAAAAGCTATCAATGTGACATTTTTAAAATCTTAAATGTTTGTAGCTGATGTATGTCGTGTGGAAAAACATGGACACCACCACATCCTTTATAGGTTTGTTTATGGCTGAGATTAGTTCATAATACATGCAAAAATGTAACCATCTCAAACACTTACATAAATATAGGATGGTTTGACTACCAAACCTATGCATAACATTTATTGTTACACTAGCGATCCGCCCCGGCTTCGCACGGGTAGTACAAAACCTTAACAAATTATAAACCTACACCTTTCTCATGAATCAGTCTCCTTTTTTTCCATTACAATGCGTAGCAAATAGAACTTGACAATGTAAATGTAATGTGAGATCCTTCTTAATTCATAATGTGTTTTGATGTAATTTGACGTGGCGTGAGGTGATGGAGAACATTTTGAATGGTATTTTATGGCAATCTTCCTTTATTTTCTTTTTTTTTCTTGTAGCTAACCTGTTCTTAAGAGTTGTTCAAGCCGCCCGTAGGCCTCTGACATGGCTTACCGACTGCTGTCAATTTGACAACAACTGGGACCAACTTTATACGTGCCCTCCGAAGCACGGAGACGCTCAGATGAAATACCACTAAGCGGTCACCCATCTATAGACTGACCGCACCCAACGTTGCTTAACCTCGCTAATCGTTTACTGATCAGTGAGTGCAACTGGCTATGAGCGCCTCAATTTACAACTAAAAGTAATATAGCTTACATTGCAATAAAAAAAAATATTGCAATGAAAGCTGTATTTATTTTATGTAATTAATTTTTGGTTTTTATCAATGTTTTTCATGCTCATAATTGTTTTGACAATTCATTGGTGTATCCATGAACTGTCAAAACAATTTTGAGGTAGCTTTAAAAGGAATCTAGTCAAATTAAGAATATGGTAGCATAGGTAGTTCTTAATTTGACTAGATTCTTTTTCTGTTTTGCAGGATTTTGACCTAGCTTTTGTTTTTTTTTAAGATATCTAGCAATTTATGTTTCAAATTACTAGTATTCTTGTTAGCCTATATATATTATACTTGCGACATATTTATATAATAATGTATAACTCATTAAGGAGGGAAAATAAGTACATATGCATTCTGATACAATGTTCTTACTATGAACGGATACAACAATATCGCAGGACACTATGCGGTTTACATTTATCTCACAGCAAAAATACCAACTGTGTTTAAGAACGCGCATTTTCTAATACAAAAATATTCTTCTTTTCATATATTCAGTAGATAATTTAAATACTTCTATTTATAGGATCTAAGTACATAACTGCAAGGACGGAGTAGTGAAAATTTAAACTTAAACGTTAAAATTTTCTATGCACCGTACCTTAATATATGTAAATTTGAAAATTCCCATAAATAGCAGTCACAAACATTTTAATTTTTGGGTTTAATATTCACGTAGTTATGTATCATAATATTTCTAATGTAGATGCGTTACATTCACTTTTAAACCACGTATTACTAAACGGATGGTGTCGTGTAAGTAAGTTGTAGCCACTGCCATCGAGAGTTGTGGATACGAACAGACGTTGCATGCTCCAAAAAATTGTATTGGATTAAGAATTTGGATGTTTGTAAAGCAGCGATAGCCTAGTGGAAAACCGTTGGACTGCCACTCAGAGGTCTCGAGTTCGAACCCAAGTCGCGCATCTCTGACTTTTCGAAGTTATATGCGTATTAAATAGTTAATTATCGCTTGCTTTAACGGTGATGGAAAACATCGTGAGTAAACCTGCATGTCTGAGAGTTCTCCATAATGTTCTCGAAGACATGTGAAGTTTGCCAACCCGCACTGGGCCAGCGTGGTGTACTATGGCCTAACCTTTGTCACACTGAGAAGAGGCCCGAGCCCAGCAGTGGGACAGTTTAATATAGGGCTGACATTATTATAAAGTCCACTACGCGAGTCCTAGTGCGAGAGTTTTGAAAAGAAAAAACAGGCAAAGCAATCTCTAGCCTGCCTATATCAATCCCTTACACAAAATGTATGAAATTAGGATAATGCGTTACTATAGCAGCGGATAACAGTCTGTATAATAGAGCCTTAAACACGAATCAGAGTAAAACAATCACGTCCACTTCCGTACTAATGTGTTAGGTTTTAAACTTAATAATAAAGACGGTCGCCCATCTGGGAAAAGGTTTCTACATGTAGGAAGCTCTAAAACTGCTTAACGGGTACTAAAACAAGCAACCGCCGCGACAATGGTTGTTTTACCCGTTTACAGCGCAGCGAGAGGATAATGGAACGCGTTTACACCTTTCTCATAGTTAACACGGGGAAAATGCGTCCCCACTTAGTTTACACGCTGAGGGTATAGTAAAAATTGTATTAGGTGCTCTAGTTATTCCTTTTTGACGCAGAGATTAAGTAAATATATATTGTATGTGCTGGATTTTTTTCTTCCTGTTGGTAAAGCCTCTGTTTATACAATGTTTACTTTATTATTAGACTAGGAGTTACCCGCGACTTTAACCTCGTAGATACTTTTTTTTTTTTCTTTGCTGTACCCAAATTTTTTCTAGGGTAATAGTAGCCTAAGTTAGTTCTTATAACATCAGCTATCTGCCAGTAAAAGTCCCGCCAACTGATAGACAAAATTTTATAAACTGTTTTTTTATGCAATTTATATACTTTCATGTGCATTTTGTGAAAAGCTGTTATTTTGACATTACAAACAGCCATTTAAATTTTTTTATAGATGTATAGATTGAAAACCAGTTGTTGTCCAGACTTCGAAAATTAACCGTAATTGTAATTTTTATCCGATATCATATATTATAAATATATTTCACATAAATGTATGATATCTGTTACATGCACATGTCGCTTGTAACTAAAAGTTGTATAAGAAATCTTGATATCACTTTTCCGAAATCAACAGCGAAGCCAAAATTGAACTTAATCCTTCACTAGCGATAAACACATAGTTAGGTAAACAATCAGCAGCGATAGCTCAGTGGGGAGCCCAACAAACTGCAATGCAGAGGGTCTCGGGTTCGAACCCACGTCGCGCACCTCTGACTTTCTGAAGTTATATGACTTTTCGAAATTTTGTGCGTATTAATTGACAATTATCGCCTGCTCCGTGCCTCGGAGAGCACGTTAAGCCGTCGGTCCCGGCTGCCATGGACATCTATGGCAGTCGTTATTGGGAGAACGTCGACACAAAAGATCCCACTGGGTCGAAGTGTCGCTGGTCTGCGCTGACTGGCCCCCACATAAGATAACCTTGATCTAGGTAAACAATGGAACTATCAAAGTTGTTTTGATTACAAACTTACAAAGCTCTCTTGATCCCTGAAATCACTAACAAATACAGTAGCTTCATGCATTTCCAAAAAAACTGAGATTGCTGCGAGAACTTAAATAAATATTGTGAAGCGGCATATATACATATCATCGTGCTATTACTATTGTATTTTGAATCATAATTGGTATGTCGCATATGATGAAAGGTTCTGGTCATGTAACCCTAAGTTCAATAAGATCAAATCTGAAATCTGAAATATATTGTAAATAGCGTGTATTACTAAAACGGCACGTAGCTATAAGTACGTCTTAATATTGTAGCAAGCCAGTCGCCCAATATACATTGTACAGCGAAGTTGTGTATCATTGCTGAACCTCATATCCCGCCAAGAAATGCATTTCTCAGATACATCACATGATCCATGAACGATAGTAAACCTATCTCCATTATAATAAGACTCAAATTTAATTGACGTTTAGATTTAACTCACCCAAGCTTCTTTCAAGGTAATGCCGTTTGTTAAATGTCAATAGTCACATTTATTTTGAGATCATATTTATCAAATCAATGCTATTATACAAAATGTTTTGCGAACTGTTTCCGGGTCAAATGATCTCTAAACTTGAGTGCTTAATGAACAAGCCTTTCAAGTATTCTTAAAATAGATTGGCAATTACACAGAAATATTCTGAACGGTCGTTAACTGATGAAGAGGTGAGTTCACCCTCTCGTAGAATGACAATGTATAATTGGTATTATTAATTAAGTTCTGTCAGTTTGCTTGCTGTGAGTGGACGTGTGTTAGTTTATTGTGAATATTATTTAAATTATACTATTGCAATTTATCGGACCCTCTCTTACTATCTTGTGTGTGGTGCCATATGAAGTGTCGGCCATATTAGAACTTATAGAGTGCCATCCCTGTCTCGGCTATTTCGTCATATTTGTCAGTGAACAATTATTAAATTAACCGAACAAATCGGAAAAAGTCGTGGTGAAACCCGGACGCGATCTTGATACCTCGTCGCGACGTAGTGCTGTGTAGTGCCGACCCGGCCGCCTTAGCCACTCAGCCACCGCTACGTGACCGCTTGGCGTTGAAACTTTGCACTGCTATCAGTGCTTATTGTTTTTAATAGTACTACGTAATTACCTACTTTACCAAGTTGTAAGTTTTATTACAATTTATAATGTATCGTTCGCCGAATAAATGTTCATCAAATCCGAATTTAAATACTGGGGGAGAATATGACGGAAATGTTACTCTAAGAAAAAGGAAACAACCTGATTGTGAGCTAACACAGGCTATTCAGGCGCTCGCTGTTGATTTCAAGAAAAATATTAGTGATCTTCGAACCGATATAAGCAATCAATTTTCTAATGTCAATATGTCTATCAATAAATTACGGGAAGATTTCAACACTTTGTCACTTACGACGGCTCAGATACAAGCGGATATTACTAGTTTACGACATGAATACTCCATTATTAAGCAAGAGGTATCGAATATAAGTACTAAGCACTGTGAACTATCACAGGTTGTGACAGAGCTAACAACTACGGTGAACTTTAACTCTAATAACCATGTCGACAGCGAAAAGCGGATCACGGCACTGGAATCGCAGATCGGTACAACTGCAGCTACAACGATGAATTTATTAGAAAATAAAATAGATATACTGGAACAACACTCAAGGCAGTGCAATATAGAAATATGTAACTTGCCCGAAAAACGCAATGAGAACCTGGCACTTCTGTTGGAGTCCATCGGATCAGCGATTAACTTTTCAATACCACAACAAAATATAGTCTCGGTTCACAGAGTGCCACACGCACATACGCAAAATAATAGACCCAAAAATGTGATAGTCAAGGTAACATCTCGTCTGCTACGTGACAATATACTTAGTGCTTATCGTCTCACAAGAGGCCTTACCTCGGATAAAATTGGACTCTCCGGAACTGCTTGTAAGATCTACTTAAACGAGCATTTGACGCTACGTAACAAGGAGTTATTTCGCAAAGCGCGTGAAGTGGCCAAGACAAGCAAGTTTAAATATACATGGATCAGAAATGCAACGGTATTGGTTAAAGAGTCAGACAACTCCCCTACATTGGCGATCCGTTCTATGGACGACATCACAAATAAAATCAAATCAAAAAATCCTAATAACAACAATAGTGTGCATGTGTAAGGTTGTCATAAACATTGTGTTAATAATACTATCTCTCAGTTTAAGCTCTCTTATTAGTGTCAATTTTCAGTTATACTGCTTGCTATATTTTACTTACTATGATGAAATAATGTACCCGGTTGTATCATGTTGTTCATGTTGTTGCTCTCTACTGCTGTTTATAAATTGGCTACTTTGCATTATATATTATATACTTACTTCATATATTATGCGTATGTGCTTATATGATATATACTTAACCGCTAATACTTATAAACTATTGCATAACTGTGATGGCAGGTGATATATTATCCATTTACTATCAAAATTGTGGAGGGATCAGGACCAAACTAAATACGTTGTATCTTAATATATTATCGAATTCCTATGATATCATTATATTAACCGAAACATGGTTGACGCCTGACATCTCTGATAATGAGTTTATTGACGAACGCTATTTAATATTTAGATGTGATCGCGATCGTTCCCTGACAAATAAAAAGGACGGTGGGGGTGTGTTGATCGCCGTCCACAAACAGTTAAAACCATCTTGCGTCTTGTTATCACCTCCCTTAAACTTGCCGGAGCATAAAATAGTTAAGATTCCATCGAGAGGTGGTAAATATCACTTAATTTGTGCCACCTATATTCCCCCAAATACTGTACAGAATATTTACATAAATTTTATTGATAGTTTATGTACTTTGATTGATGATTCCTGCGTAGACTGTTTTGTTCTCGCTGGTGACTTTAATCTACCGGAACTAACATGGATAAACAAAACAACACATATGGAATGTGATACACAATTCAATACTTCACTCTCTGCTCGCCATCTTATGAACTCTTGCTCACATTTAAATATGTTGCAATATAATAACCTGTTTAATAACATCGGACGTATTCTCGACCTATTCTTTTGTAACGAACATGCCAAACTGTGCAGTCCTGTTGATCCACTTTTATCAGCTACTGGTTGCCATCCAGCTTTTTGTGCTCAAGTCCCATTTAATACAATTGACGAGAATTACCGTAACTATATTAAACCCCAATTAAATTACCACAAAACTGACTACACAATGGCAAATGCGGATATTTTGAACGTTGACTGGGCGAGTTTATTGGATGATTTGCCCCCTGATGAGGCAGTTTCTACTTTTTACGACATTATCCATGGAATCATTATGAAGTACACTCCATTACGTAGACTTAAAAACACGAACTATCCGTATTGGTTTTCTAGATCCCTTATACATATTAATAAAAATAAAACAAGCGCATGGATTAAGTGGAAAAAGTATGGCAATGTGTGTGATTACGAAATCTTCTCTTTACACAGAGCTACATTCAAAAAGGAGCTTGTCAAATGCTATAGACAATATATGGACACCGTGGAGAATGGGTTGCGTGATAATATTAAAGTGTTTTGGTCTTACATTTCCCAGCGTAAAACGTCGAGTAAAATTCCATCTTTAGTGCATTGTGGGCAGGTCTCTTCAAATGATCCTACTAATATATGTATTTTATTCTCTAACTTTTTCCACTCTGTGTATGAACAATCAACATTTGACCCTAATGCTTGGGAACACCCCCATCTAACCCACAAAGTGATATTAACATAAGTAAACTTCACATCCCCTTGGACCAGGTATACAATGAACTTAAATCCCTTGACCCTACTAAAGGGCCTGGACCTGACGGTATACCTGCCATATTTTTAAGAAATACTTCCAAAACTTTATGCTATCCAATATTTATATTATTTAATAAATGTCTATCGCAGGGAGTCTTTCCAGATGTGTGGAAACGTGCTAATATTGTTCCAGTCCACAAATCTGGGAATAAGAGTGACGTAACAAATTATAGACCTATTTCTATATTATCAGCGTTATCTAAATTGTTTGAAAGGCTTGTTCATAATACAATATATCCTACTTTACATGGTGTTTTGATGGGGGAACAGCATGGTTTTGTACGAAATAGATCATGTATCAGTAATCTTTTAGTTTTTACCTCTTACTTGTTCGAAGGTATTGATAATAACCAACAAATTGACGCGGTATATACTGATTTCCAAAAAGCTTTTGATAAAGTGGATCATGAACTTCTTTTGAATAAGATTGCGTACAACGGCATTAGAGGTGACCTTCTCCGGTGGTTTATTTCATATATATCAAATAGGACACAGAAGGTCGTAATTAATGGCTTTGAATCTGCATACATTTCCGTTACTTCAGGAGTCCCGCAAGGCTCAATTCTGGGTCCTTTGTTATTTATTTTATTTATCAATGACATCAAAGATTGTTTTAAACATTCCAATATTCTTTTATATGCTGACGATTTGAAAATCTACAAGAAAATTACTAATCTCTCAGACTGTATTGATTTTCAAAGTGATTTGGACCGTTTTTCATCATACTGCACGAAGAATAAACTACACCTTAGTTTGGCCAAATGTTCCAGTATAACCTTCACTAAAAAGAAAATTTTTCAACTCAAACCAAAAGTAGTTCATGAGATTAGCATGTTCAACCAAACAAACAAACTCTTCATCTTCATAATATTAGTATAGATTTAATTATAATACTTATTCTGTACATGGTCATCATCGTTTATGATATGTTTATTTTATTTGATGTTTTGTTAGGAGACAATTTTATAGGTTACGTCTTTTAAAAAGCTCTCACTCTACAAGTCATGCCTCTATCACAGCGGAATCTTGACGGACGTTAAAACAACAGACACATCGAGCACTCAGTCTCGTCACAATGTATTTTTGGATCACTCAAATGTTGTCCCGTGCGGAATCCAACCCAAAGAAAAGTTACTTATTATTGATATAACCACTTAAAACATCGCACTATCAGTGCAGACTTTCATTGTAAATACAAAAATCTATTTTAAATACATAGAAATTCTACTACCGACTGACTAAGAAAGTTTATAAGGCTAGTGTGATTGGAACAGTCGCAAGGGGAAGACCTAGGCGAACATTTCTCGATTCTGAGACGTTCTGGACAAAGGCCAGGTTAAGAGCACCTTAACCCGGCGAGCGTGTATGAGGAATGTGATGAAAGTGAATGAAGCCAGAGAAGTGTGTCAGGATCGTAGCAAATGGAAATCCGTAGTCTCTGCCTACCCCTCTGAGAAACAAGTGTGAATCTATGTATGTATGTAGAAATTCTACAGTCTACGCACTTTATTGAATGGCCAAAAGGTCACTGTGTTATAGATTGCTTCCTCACATTAGGCATTTTATTCTTTTTATAGTTGTTAGATAACAGTTATTATCCCCTGGCATGAGACATTTTATTAGTTTTACACAATTAACTGTTACGTAAATATCACGATAGTAATTCAGAGTCCGGGTGTTCTTGATATCCATTGTTATTTTAGTGTTTATATTTTTAATTGTGTCTTTTCTTTTTATAAATATACAATTTTCTCTTCTAGTGGATTCTATTTTATTAATACTCGAGTGACTACATTTTACATTGTATAATAGTCGTACCTATTATTCTGAGTGAGGGCCTGGTGATCCGTAACACAGGGTTTTCCTAGTATCATCTCCAGTTTCTCGCAAAGGCTCATAATTCGATAAATATTTGTTTTGTGTCAACTGTATTTTATGTATATTGTTGTAAATCTTTGTGAAGATAGAATTAAATTAAATTCTTATTAATTGTTGCTAGTCAAGATGACTACACTCCGCCTGACGGTAAGCAGTCGCACAGTCCACAAGCAGAGCCTCCACGCCACGACAACGTTGCAACTGAAGCAGTGCAGAGGACCTGAGAAGTTGCTATTTCACGCCCTGCTTAAAGGACCCAGGATTGAAGGAAGGAGAAAGCAGTTGTTTCGGCAGAAAACACCAAGATTTAAAAGTACGGCAAAGGCATGAGGAGCTAAACATCTTTTACGTTTATATAGCGACAATATGTGTTTTGTACCCACCAAACGTAAATATCCACAAACATTGATTACTTCTTCAGCGGAGAAGAATAAAAAATGCTACGTAAAAATATATTAATAATAAATATATTATTCCATTCACAAATATTAGTAATACGTCCGTACAGTAATACACTGCATAATTAACTAACATCCGCACCTAATGCGTTTTAATTATTAATGTGGAATACAATATTCATATAACTATCATCCATAACAAATACATATACACAAAGTTTAGACAAAACAAGCGGATTAAATTACGTTATTAAAAGAATTCAGTACCGCCTGTATCGAGTATCTTCTCAATTCGTCCTGTATTTTATGCACGTTACGTTTATATCTCTGGATCTCGTAAATGTTAACAAATAATCAAACTATTACGTAAGGTCAGTGCATGCCTTCAGCATTGATTGATTGACGGTATCACTAGATCACATATCTAGCTTTTGACCTTGGTAAACGACGCATTATGTTCTACCCATTACTACTGCTAGTCAAGTATAGAACTTTTCAATAGGACAGATAATTACTTAATTATACAGGCTTAATGAAGGCGAGTGATATAACGAGTTGATAATAAAACAAGAAAAAAGCATATGGCATTTCTTGATTCAACCAACTTCAAATTGGAAAGAAAAAAATTCGTTCCGTTCGTTCTCTATACAAGGGGAAAAGTTGGTAGCTAGACTGCAAAAACTATAGAGCCATTAGCCAGCTCAGCATCGTTGGAAAATTATATGCGAAAGTGTTGATTGAAAGAGTTGTAAAAGTAACCAATGAGAAAATATAGAATTCACAAGCTGGTTTTTGAGAGAATTTACATCTACATTGTACGTAGCTAATGTTTATTTTGAGGTGCACAGGTGAACATTTTTTGGCAATAGTATGTTGTATGGTCGGTTCTTATGTATTATTCGGATACCTTCTTATGTATTAAAACTTTTTTAACTATTGACCGGCAGTGGTCAGGCAATAGGTTTTCAAAAAGAAAAGTCTGAGATATGCCTTAGGATCAAACTTGGGACCTCTACGTGACCATCAAAAGGTTATCCATTAAGATTTCGCTTTTTCTTTGTTTGTTACGGTATCACTCCTTTACTACTTGACCGATCATTTAATAAATACGTTGTCACACCTTGTAAACAGAAAAGGACATAAGGTACCTTTCATCCAGAAAAAAGTATTGTTACTAACTGAACCTAACCTACATTAATACGAGCAAAGTCGTGTCAAAAATACTAGATTTTGGACACGACTTAGTATAATTTATAAAGTATTACAAAATAATTTGTAGCACACACTAAACAAATTACTTGAAGGTGTATTGCTATTTCAGTCTACTATTATAAACAATTACATTTTTGAAATGCCTAAGTATACATTTTATTAAACAGGTTTAATGTCACCCCGATCGAAATACTTTGAATAAAAACCTGAACACAATAGGGAGCCTAGGTAAATAAACTCGTCATAAATGTGCCCGGATTACATGTAGCCAAATACTTGAATCTGTTTAACACGCGACACGTAACTAAAAACAATCCTGTTGTTTACCTCTTTGTAAATAAAACGCCACATGTTCTGAGATTGTGTTTAACAATATTGAACCTAACTCTGTACTAAATAAGGGTGAGAACAGCAGATGAGAAACGTTTTAACTAGACAAGATTAAAAGTTACGTCACAGATGATAAAAATAAATAAACAAAACTAGATATGACTAGATTTATCTATCTTCTTACATAGACTCACATTTACTTTATAGAAGAAAAAGACTACGGACTTTTCTTTACTACGTAAATATATGTTCTAATATATATTCTATCACACACACACAACACCATCTAGTCCAAACTAAGCAGAGCTTGTACTATGGGTACTAGATAATGGATAAACATACATATATACTTTTTTTTTGTAAATACATACTTATTATACATAGACACCCAGACTAAGACAAACATCCATGTTCATGCACACAAATGTTTGAATTGTGCGGGAATCGAACCCGCGACCTCAGGCGTGGCAGTCGGTTACACTAACCACCATTAATAATTTACGAAATTTTACCTGCTGCTTCTCTTGGGAATAGTACTTTTGTATATAAGAAAGGTATCCTATATGGTTTTTTGTACGCCTAACGTGTATAATAAATTTCATCAAGATGACATGGCACGCAATTTTTACAATACTCAATATCCAAGTTCACCAATTCTACTGCTAATACCGACAAATCTGGCGAAAATAACTGACCAACAAAAAGTTCTTCATGACTTTCTATATGAAGTATAGCACCTGCGTAGGATCTCATGTAAACATGGCCATTGTTAGCTTATAAATAAGACTGATAATACCCATAATATATATATATATATATATATATATATATATATATATTTTTTTTTATATATATATTATGTCAAACATGGGGTTGGCTTTTTTGGTTTGACGTTTGAAAACTATGGAGTTTACCAACAATCATAGGTAAACTGGTCCTCTCATCCGCAGCGGTTTATTATTCTGAAATAGCACAAAATTTGATGATGACTTGTTTATTAACCAATCGCCAAAAGCGCACTCTACTTTATTACTTACCCATATTTAAACATGTTGATCCTGTCTAATCACTTAAGCGTGAATTATAATCACTTTAGAGTGAATTATATATTGTAAAAACTGTCAACGGCAAATCTGAAACAATTTTATATGTAACTAGCTGTCCCTTGGGAACTGTAAATTTTTTAGGATGAAAGGTACCCTATATTCTTACCTTTGACAATAAGTATGCAAAATTTTACGATGATCGCACGAATACTTAAGGGTACGAATACACATTATATAATACTTAGGACATATGACTTTATTTCGTGCAAAATTAGCAGATTCAATTATTATAGTACTCGATTTTATGATAGAATAGTTTTAAAGGTAAAAATAATTATGTAAAGAAAAATTTCGATATATATACTGAAGTTTATAGCAAACGTGTTATGGATAATGATTTTCGGACAAACAATTTTAGGAGAAGAAAGGGAGTACCGGTAATTCACTGTTAACCACACTGTTTTCATATGCATATCAGAATCCTAGGGGTTATAAAGAGAATCCCAATCATACTTTACTCGGCACCTAAATCCATATTCTACACTTAAGTCACCATATCTACTCGGCACATGATATATAAATAAATAATTTATTCTATTGCGCCTAATAGCAATTTAATAAAGGTATATATCGAGAACTGGTTTAGAAAATCTATTGAGACACGCAAGCACCTTCTGGTATAAGCAATGCAACAATGCGTTTGTATTGCTTTTTATGATATAGATTTGTTTTAAAAAAGTAATTCTCACTCTAGAAATAATTATAGTTATTATGTTACAAATAATCAAACAACTAAGAACACCCAGATCGGAACAACTATTTGTGGACCACACAATTTTTCTCCAAATGCGTAACGATCATTACAACCAAAAGTATAAAAGAATGCTGGAGAGATCACTCAACGCTTTCTTTAACTTGTTACTATGAAGACAAATCAATTATTAATCTTTCACCTAGTCAGAAGAGCAACAAACTGAAAATATTATAAAACGAAGTCTGCAAACGTTTAACCTAAAAAAGTGAAGCCGCAAGCCTCTAAAACAATCAACAACAGCCTTCCGAAACCACATTTGGAGCGCCAGGCGCCACCGCCCCAGGGAGAGGCACATCCAGACGGTCCATACATCTTCGTAGTAAGTATTGCATATTTTGTATTGCGGCCGCATGACGTCGGGTGTTGTATGGATTCACGCGAGCGCAGGAATGTAAGTAAGTAGGTTTACAAACAGGATGTGAGAGGATCCGCAAATGGCTGCCGGAGCTAAAGTCAGCGCGAGTATTTGTTTTGTGCAACTAACAAATTACATCCCAGGAAATGTGGTTGCGTTTGTTATATTAAATCTGGTTAAATTAAACCAGATATATGTTGCAAAAATTCCGGCGGCGGTGTGAATTCTACCAAGATGCTACTTTTGTTTAAATGCATACACGCTTTGTGTACAATGCACTATATAACAACACGTCTGTTTTCCCAAACGTTTTACCAGTGATGTTCTATTACCACGCTTTAGCAATTGTATTACGATTCTACGTAATATATGCGAAATTATAACAGTCTACCGAGCTAATATTTTCAAACCAATTATTGATTATAATTGTTGTACTTCACGAACGCCTCAGATATGTAAATTTCTACCTTATGTCAAAGTCAAAAATAATTTATTCATTTAGGTTACAAAGTAACACTTATGAATGTCAAAGGACATAGAGAGTTTGCAAAATTTACTGAATTTTCATATACATATATTAGTTGCTTGGTTTAGGCAAACGGTCTGAGAGAAGATACCTGCAAGAAACACAGTGTTTTTAAAAGTCAGTGTTTTAAAATACTTGATGCTCGCGCTTAACTTGCTACCTTAAACCACAAAAAAAAATATATATACAGGCAGTCTCAAAACTACGACAGATTGGATACAGACACGAGTAGATGCGAGCGTAAAACGGTTTCGAATCAAGTGCTAGGTCATAATATAACAGACTATGGCAGTAAGTTCTGCCTGACTTTATTCGGTATCATTTTACGCCATATATGAATACGTTCTGTTTGCCGTATAATAGTACGTTAATTATCTTTTCTATATAATATAAGGTCATACCACAGTCTAATAATAATAATTGTATTCCTCACATTCTAACAGAATATTTCTAAAATACAATGCCCTTCAAGAAACGAACCTAAGCGGTACCCCACGATTTTTGCATATACTACCCACAGCACTGCACCAATTATATAAATGTAGATAAAACATAAGTAGGCAAATCTACAAATAATAATAGAACTACAACATTTCTGTCTTAAAATAAAGTACTTTAATACTTTTAAATATTATCTTAATCTCCTAAACATTAAAAAATAATCGCGCATGAATTGTGCAAAACCACACATTTTAAAATAATATTTTTAAAGTTGCGATTCGCACACATTCATGTAATTTGAATGCGAAACGAATCGATCTGGAAAAGAAAGTGTGCGAATCGACACCTAAAGAATTTCTTTAAGTGTAAATTCGCACACCTTTTTAAAAACAGAACGTTGCGAAACGACCAATAAGACTAAGGCTTAATTCACTCGTACCACAACCATACCACATCGACGCGACAAAAGGTGATCAAGCAGTGGTTACGTGTGAATAGCACAAAGCTGCAGCTTTTTGCAGTTGCGTTGTGGTTCCTAGAAAATGTGAATGTGGTTGAGTTGTCATTAGTAGTTGCGATGTGGTTGCGACGACGCAATGACGCTCACGAGTGCAGACAGATAGTTCAACATCGGTTTTCGTTATCGAGCGCAGTGTCGGTGCGTCGACACAGCGTTGTGTCTGCGATGTGGTGGGACGCTAGTTCGCGGTGTCACTGGTGGTTGTGTTGTGGTTGCGATGTGGTCGGTATCACCCACGTGGTTGATAATGACGGCAAAATGTGGTCCGTGTAAATTCTATTATTCATTTTTAATACAAATTTGTGCCCGCCCACGTGATGTGGTTGTGGTGTGGTTGTGGTTGTAGTGTAGTTGTGGTACGTGTGAAACAAGCCTAAGTCGCATGTATTGTTGCTTGCTTGTCAATTCTTCTCCACATCAAAAGACTACGGCTTGAAATGACTTTTTAACGAAAATGTGTGAACGACTATAATTAACCTATGCTACGGTTCCTCGTAGGCTTTTTATTTTTGAGTGACAAAATAAACAATGCTTCGAGTGGTAGACGAGCCAACAGAACAGCGGTTTTCTCTACTCGATTACTTCGTTTTATTAGTGTCGTAATAAATAAAAAAATATATGTACATCTATATCAAGCGAAATTATTAGTCCGCTTGCTACAGCTACTGAAACCATCAACAAATTTAGAACTACTTGTTTGACACGTTTATAAAAAAAATGTCGTTTGCATCGGAGATAAGTCAACCGAAAGGGCTTCAATAATATATAGTGTTTTTATTGCCATAAAATATTTTGCACGCGGCTTCGCTCGCGTAAGTGTAAGTTATGCCGATTTTCCATCCCTCGGGAACAGTACTTCTTTTTCTGGATGAAAGGTGACGACCCTATATCCTTACCCGTACCCCTGACAATGTGTTTGCAAATTAATCATCGGTTGAGTAATTAAGGCGTGAAAGCGTATTAAACAAACTCACATTCGCACTTATAATATTAGTTAGGTTGTGCCTTATAGTTGCCGACTTTAATATGAAAATAGAAAAAATACTAATTACTTATATTCGATGTCGAAAGCGTTATTACTACTACTTCGTAACTTAGTTTTTTATTTGTTCCCGTAATATTTTGACAGTTACACTCAGACATAAGAACAGTGGTGAAGTTAATAGGTACATACGTTGAAATATACTTTAACGAAGTGATAGATGCAAGTTAACAGATAAGCGAATAAGTACAAACACAGCACTAGCACTCACCTAAACATTATACTAAAACATTCATGTACCGCTTTATTTCATGCTTCATAACCATCAATTCTAAAGACATAAGTACGATTTTATACTCATCTTTATTCCACTTGAGTTTACACCGTAAAGCACTCAGAGCATCCACTGTATAATAGGTGCATCCGTCCTTATAGATTGACGTCTTTATTGCATACTTCTACTATGAGACCAACTACCTTTCAACGGTATCGACAGACAATCAAATCTCGGACTTAAAGCCAATGAATAAGGTTGATTATCAAACGGGGTATTATAGAGGTTATCGTGGTCGAAGTATGTGCGCGTAGGGTCTAGCCTGCAGTCGCATTCACGTAGGATCTCGCCGATACGGGCTGAAATATGAATATCGTCGCGATGCCATTTGTGCAGTCCAGTCACGATTACCCTTATGTTCTAGTGAGAACGACTGTCTACGTCTGCTAAGCTAGGGTTGTGGGTAATTGGGGCATTAACTTGATATATAGAGACTCACTTATACACTAAGAAGGTTGTTATCTCTTATAAAATTAAAGTCTTAGTGTTATTTAGGTCACGTAGGGACACTGTTTTGTAACGCTAAAGACTCGGGCGCTGAAGCAATACACAACACAATGTTATGATAATATGATTTTAATATATTTTGTGATAAAACGCAGACAGTCTCATATACAATTGTATATTAGACTGACTGCGTTTACTGTCTGTACTAGGAAAGTTTATTAATTATCCGTTATCATGTTGCAGAGATAGTTAAATGTTTTAGACTTTCGCGATCTGTATACATAATACAATATTAGATAACGGGTCTTATTATGTATTATTCAGAGATAATTATTTAATAAAAGGTAGCTAATCCAAGAACTTTATCAGACAAAGTATAGTATATTCGTCGCCCTGTAGAAACTAAGTAGTCTTGCATTGTAATATAAGATAGAAGAGTTTTTAGCGATCGATAAAAAGACGTTAAGATGCTAGCGGAGAGATCCATGGTCTCGTGTGATAGCATAGCATCTATCTTTTAAAACATTAGCAGTGTACAGGTGACATCCCTAGCGTGTAGCACTGCTTGCCATCAGACATATGATGTATTTGTATGCCATCTCACTAGTAGAAGCGTAAAAAACTACACCTCAGGTTATTCTAAAACGGTTGACTCATAGACTCCACGGAATAGTTCTTGGCAGGCAGGAATAGACGCATATTTAGCTCATACATTACGTATCATAATTATAACTATACGCTATCTAGATATGGGATATAAGGTTTGGTGCATTAAAGCAGTGTGATAAGTTAATCTTACTTTGCATGAAAAGCTAAATAATTGCGATTGTAATCTATTTGCTTGAAACATATTTGTATCTTAGTGAGTTGTTGTTAACTTTCTGAAACAAAGTACAAACAAATGTTACAAATGTAAAACACCAACGCTCGTTGAAGTCTGCTGTGTGTGAACATGTGCAACAGGCGACCAACCACTACCTGAGATTTGACAAACCACAGATTCTCGCTAAAGAACACCGATTCCTACCAAGGATACTTCACGAGGCTATTGAAATCAAAAAACATCCTAATTTTAATAGAGAAGATGGTTGGAATGTACCGCCAGCTTGGGATCCAGTAATACAAATAGTCAAACCCAAGAAGAAGCAAACCACAGCTAGACTTCATGATACTTTGAGCTCATTCTGCGTAAATAGAAACACCAATGATTAAATTATGTTCGGATACTTTGAAATAACTACACTGGAACATTGAGACAACTAACATCTTAGTCTTCCCGTGACCATGGCTGCTGAAAAGCAACCGAAACGTCGGGGAAAGTGTAAAATTTAATTAAATCTAAATAGTTTTAATAGTTTTAATAATAATTTAATTAGCTTAAAAGTTAGTAAAGTTTAATAGTAGTATAGTGTAACAGTTTTCAAAATTTTGTAATAAAGTGTCAACAATGAGTTGAAAAGGCAAATTACAAAATTGACAACCGAGATTGAAGTATTAAAATCTATATGCCATTCCACATCAATCTTGACAAACAGTCCAGGAAAGGTTATTGCAAGGAGAATTAATTCACTTCAACACTTCTCTACGCCTACACCCTCCACCCAGCCAGCAATGACCAGTACTGAAATGAAAAATATAAAAATGATTTCTGGTTTGCAACGTGATATTGTTGAGCTACAACGGCAATTGTGCGAAGCTGAAGCTCAGATTTCTAACCTTACGAAACAAATTGAATCATTGACACAGGACATATGCGAAAATAGTAACACTATCACGAAATCTAACTCTCTTGTATGTGAACCACGAACTCTTGATTTAATTGCCACTATCCCGAAACAACGAAATCGTCAACATAATAGGCAAATACATATCTTTGGCACACAGCAATGCGTTGGTCTTGCTGCAGTCTTAACGCTATCACGAGAGAACACGCGATATGAAAAGTATGGCATTGTTGCAGAAACAAAACCATATGCACAAAGTAGTGAAGTACTTAAAAACTGCCATAACATTAAGCTACAGTCAAATGATAAACTTGTAATCTGTATAGGTGAAAACGACTACAATCAGGGCATAGTGTTGTCACAATTAAAAACTACCTTGCAGTTATTCAACGGCAACACAATTATTGTAATAAATATCTGCAAAAACAATTATCTTGATGTCGTTAAACTAAACCAGCGCATCAAAAATTTATGTAAAAATTATAAAAAGTGTCATCTTATTAATTATGCTTCTAATAAGCTTGTTGATGTATGTCAATCGATAAATCATGCTATAGACTGTGATGATTATAGCGATAAATACTTAAATCCTCGTGAAATAAGGAAGCGTTTAATGAGTAGCAAACCAAACTTAAACTCGTATGTTAAAATTGAACCGCGGAAAGGGACTATTCCATACTACTTCCAGCGTATTAATAGTACTTCTTTGAAAAGTAGCAGCCCCAAAGTCAGCGTTGAAAATAAACATCCAGGAACAATACCATACTATTTTCCTGTAATAGATGTAAATAGTACGTTTTTTCGAGGCTAGTTTACCTATAGTTACAGTAAATACATTCAAAATTATTCATCAAAACATTGCTAGTTTACTCTCTAAGCGAGAACTACTAGAACTAACTTTACAGGAATTACGGTTAAAAAACGAAGAGCCAAATGTATTATGTCTTTCCGAAACATTTATAAAAAAGGGCTATGAAAGATATATTAAAATTTATGATTATGACATGGCTGTTAATTTTTGTAGAGATAAGCAAAGAGGTGGTACTTGCATCCTAGTGAAAAGAGGTCTTATTTTTAAGGAATTACTATTTATAAGAAACTATGCCGTTCAAAACATATTTGAAGCATGTGGCATAGAAATTGTATCTAATAAGTTAGTAATAATTTGTGTCTACAGAACTCCCCAATCTGATCCTAAACAGTTTTTATATAAACTTAATCATCTTTTACACGACCTAAGTCTAAGATATAAATCTAGAATGCATATAGTCATAGCGGGGGATTTTAATATAAACACTTTAAAGAAAGGCAGTATCACGAACGAGCTACAAGATACCTGCTATAATTATAATATGCAGATTCACATACATGAGCCTACACGTAAATCGTCATGTATAGACCATATATTAAGCAATGTACCGAATGCCACTACCTCAATTTTGCCGCTCCACTTGTCTGACCATGAAACTGCGCAATTAATAAGCATACCGACAAATAAAAAAATACCAAACATAGCTATTTATTACATTTATAAACGGGATTACAATCATGATAACATAAGGAAATTTAGGCAATGTTTAAAAAATTTATATTGGTCTGACATATACTCAGAGAATGATATAAATGTAGCGTTTAACGAGTTTCATGAGCTGTTTTGTCTGTTATATAATCTATGTTTCCCTAAAGTGCGAGTGAAAGTAAATTTAAATAAAAAGGATAAACAGAATTGGATAAGTAGAGGCCTGAGACAAAGTTGTAAAACGAAACGAAAATTAAGATATAAATATTATAAAGATAAAACTATTAATAATAAAATTAAATATAAAACGTATTCAAAACTATTACAGAAATGTATTTACAATTCGAAAAAGAATTCAAATATTAAATTTATAAATAATAATGATAATAAATGCAAAGCGACATGGACAGTAATAAAAAATGAAATAGATGACATTAAATATGACAAAAACATAGAAAATATTAAAATCAACAATGAAATAATTGATAATCCAGTTGACATCGCATCTGCCTTTAATACTCATTTTATTAGCAACGATTTTAAACAGACAAAAGCTGGTAGTTCTAGTGGTAAAGTAATTTCCAATTCAATGTTCCTAAAACCTATGTCAGAATATGAAGTCAGACGGGAAATTATGTTGCTTAACAATACAAATTCTACAGGTTATGATGAAATTACAACTAAAATTATTAAAGCTAGTAAAGACAAAATCATTGGTATTCTAACACATCTGATAAATTTGTCATTTTCAAGTGGTATTTTCCCGGAAGCGCTGAAACTATCAATTATAAAGCCACTGTTTAAAAAGGGTGACAAGTATGACATCAATAATTATCGTCCGATTACCCTGATACCTATAATATCCAAAGTATTTGAAAAGTGTATGTATAATAGACTAATTAGCTTCTGTAACACATTTCATATTATAACAGATGAACAACATGGCTTTCAAAAAGACAAATCGACTAGCTTAGCTATCTTCTCTTCGATAAAAGAATTAATGACGAAGTTAAACAATAATCACTTAACTACAGGTTTGTTTTTCGATTTGTCAAAAGCTTTTGACTTAGTCTCACATCAAATATTGATAGAAAAACTTCAGAATCTTGGTATCAGAGGACACGTATTACAGTGGTTTTCGTCATATCTAAGTAACAGACAACAATGCGTTTTAGTTACTAAAATGGATCATAATAGGAATATGGTACCGCATTCTTCTCAATACAGATATAATAGATGCGGTGTTCCTCAGGGAAGCGTGCTAGGCCCAGTGTTATTCCTGCTTTATATTAACGATATAATAACTATAACAAACCACAAAACCATCTTATTCGCTGATGACATATCCATAATTGTGACATCTGATAAAAAATATAATACTATTAAAGACCATGAAAATGAAATTAATAATACAATAGATAAATTAATTAATTGGCTTGACATGAATAATCTAAAAATTAATCTAAATAAATCCGTATTTATACAATTTAATAAATCATATAATAGTCAATTTAATTTCAAACTAAATATACCAAAAATCAAAGAAGTCACGTATACAAAATTCCTAGGTGTAACACTAGATGAAAACTTAAACTGGAAAGCACACGTGGACCAGGTGTCAAATAGAATAAATAGATTTGTATTCGCGCTCAAACAAATAAAAAACGTTACAAATATAAAAACGGCAACTACTTGTTACCACGCATATGTGGAATCGTTGTTACGCTACGGGCTTATTATGTGGGGTAATAGTGTTGATCAAAACAGAGCATTTATAGCACAAAAAAAATGTATAAGAGCCATGTGTGGAATAAAACCCGATGAATCGTGTCGCCCGGTATTTAAAGAGCTTGGTTTGTTGCCGCTACCGTCTCTTTATATTTATGAAATTTGTATGTTTGTGAGGAAACATAAATATTTGTTTAAGACAGCAGACGATGGAAATCCGAGGAGTAGACGAGATCCACTCAGACTTGTGCTTAATGATGTTGTAAGGTTAACTAAATATGATAAAAGCTGTCTAGTGATGTGTGTACGCATATTTAATAAAATACCTTCTCATCTAAAAAAGTTAAATCTACGGTCGTTTAAAATACAATTGCATAAATGGCTTACCACATACAACTTTTACAGTGTTAAAGATTTTATTGACAAAAAAATATAAATTTGTTTTTATTGTGTAATCAAAATTGCATGCTATGTTAAGCAAAACATGTGTAACATATTTTCACAATTGTAACATCTTTTTATACCATGTTTTACGCAAATAAATATATTTATTATTATATTTATTATAAACAACGCTATAAAATCCGTATATAGTAATTTAATTTCAATGAATAATATTCGCGTAAATAGAAGACAATATTATGTAAATCACTACTATTAGTAGATCAACAAATTATTCCATTTAAGTTTAAATCTTGTATGTAAGATTATTTTAACTATGGAACAAAAACAAAATTGATCTGTCTACTTAACTGTAAGTGTATCGTATATACATAGAAAATGATTGAAGCATTATGTCTGGACGCCGGCGTCCGTACACCTATGGACATGGACATGGACATGGACATGGACAACCAACAGCATGTTTTTTGTATGGAGATCTATCATTTATAATCCTATTACGTCCCACTGCAGGGCAAAACGCTTCTTTACTCTCCGTCCATCTCTCTCTAACTAATTTTAATTTTTAATTAATCTTCAATTATTATACAATTCTGGAAAATCATGTGGCTACCTATTGTTATTGCTATAAAGTAAAAAAAAACAAATACTAAGTCCATGCCGTCAAAAAGACAAAGCATTGTGGGCAATCCTATGTCATAGATTATACGGTATTAGAAACAATGGTCAAAACACAAGTCCGTAGCTCAAACAAGTTTATGCCTTATTCATCACATGGAAAAGCCTAAAATCACCAAATGCAATTTAAAGTGTTGCCTTGCCGTGAACCTTAAAGCGACTACTCCCACTTGACCAAAGATTTTTCTTTGTATAAAAGATTAATTCTGAATTAGGGTAAAAGCCCTGCATCGCGGTGGACTTTACAAACATAAAATTTTTTTGAATAAGACAAATAATTATTGCCCCTTGTAGGATTCAAATGGATAACTCTCAGGGCAGAGGACAGTGACAAGTCGATCAATTGACCGCTACAGCACCCGTGCAATAAATTTTATTTAAGCAACCCAGTAACATAAATTATAATTTATATCTGTATTTTTTCAGTCGTAACACATAACATATTATAATATATTATACTGCTATAACACACAATGTCAATGTTATATGGCTTTGAAATAAAACAAGTTTATTAAAGAAAACGCACGAAATTTCGTCTAAAAGACACAGCACCTGCACCGTTTCTTACAATTTCCTGATCAAAAAGAACCCAACAGTACATTCCCTAACCTAAGGAAAATATTTGCAACCATAAATTACAAGAGAATTGGAGAGCCTACATTCTGTAAGAGAGAGAAAATACAACAGTAATACTCCGATTACTTTCCAATTCCATCATCATAAATGCAATACAGAATACTTTTTATGGTAGCCATAAACCGCAACAACAAAAATATAATAATGGCCAACGCACCACAACTCGTAACTTAATGAGACCTGGCCTTATAAAGAAGGCTTATAAAGTTAGAATATATGCGTGTGGATAATAGGCTTTATATTCATACAAATATACTTTAAAAGTTTAAATTCCAGTAAATCTGATTACGTCTGTGGGGGGAATTGAAATTTAAAGGTAGCTTGGTAGGTGGTCAAAGCCAAGCGTAAGACTCTTATGTTAGTGGGGAGGTACTTAGCGCGCACACTGCGCCGAGATTTCGAAAAGCTTATTCGTGATGCTCCTAACTCAAAATACTGTACCTATAATATATATTTCTAAGCTACATCTTATTTCTAGTCAAATAAACTTCAGTACCTACTCTATAGACAAATTGTTAGACATGCATGAGAGCTGTGGTTTGATTATCCAGCCAAAATAATTGAAGATACATTTTACAATAAAAAGTGATATCAAGTTTTGACTTATACTTCGATTGTTATATTGATTTCAACAAAAAAATGTATTAGCAAGATATCGTTATATGATACTTTAGACTTTAAAGGTCATCTAAAGAGTCGGCTTGATCAGAAACCATATTGAAACCAAATGTTGGTTGCCAGCGTTTATACTGTATATTTTTACGTCAAATCGGCTATGAAGGACTCTGAAAGGGCTCAGTTGTCACGTTAATCGAATTCGGCAATTAGCTCTACTATGTGGTAAGGTGTGTGGTGAAGGTATTGTCCTCGTAACCATGCAGTGGACCGTTATACTTGACCTAGTAATGTACCAGTAGGTTTGAGTTAAAATATGTTTATCGGCGCATAACCAAAGTGTCGAACAAGCTTACGTTCCATCTTAAAGCCGTAGCGTATACCAGGCGAATCACTTACGCATTATCGACATATGAGGAAAAGTATTTAAGTTGTTATAAAAAAGGAGTGGTCGGATATATGCCTTTCGGTTCTCTTACCGGGCGAAGCATGTGACTACCGCTCATGTTTATGATGATACTCTGTAAAAGAGTGGTACTGCGTATTTGAGGTAACTCATACTTACCATATCTAAATAATAAGTAACGATGAATTATGCTATTCAAAATAAATTTCGCAACTTTTATGTTACAATAAATATAATAATATGTTTTGATTTAAGATAAAAGTATACCATAATCAAAGTAAAGGCGATAGCTCGGCCCTACGTTATGGATTGTCAAAAAGTAATTCTATTGCCTTACTGTAATATTATTTTAAGTTATCTGCTGTGCTAGTGTAGGAAAGTATTCCAATCTATAGACGAGGTATCCGAAATCAATGATTTAGCTAACTTTAAGTAGGTCAGTACTAACTTATACTTCAACTAAAGATATTTCGTTACTGACGACAAGTGGGAATTAAGAAGTTAAGACAAAAATTGCCACCAAGATCTTTACAACTTGTCAATTCCATCACGAATCTTTACAATATTTAGTTAAACTTGTCGAAAATTCTTAAAAGGTTTCCAACATCAAACTTCAGGTGCTAACACAATTTGGACACAATGGGGGATTGAATCGTTAATGTGATCAAACTTAAAAGAGTTTGAATGTTAATATTTGGACAGTGCCCGGGGCTTTTCAAAGGACGTTCTCATAAAAGTGTTAAAAAATTAAACGCGCTGTGGGGCTTTTTAAACTCTTTGCTCGCTCCACACTTGTTTACTCGTCGGCTTGCACGCGCTCCAGACATCTTTATAACTTGTACGTTTCAGTAATCCGATTTTTCTGAAAATCTGCCGCGGTGCTACGCTTTATGAGGTTCCATGTTTATTTATATTGAATTACCGGCTGAATTTAAGCGTAAGCTTTTTTGACTTCGATTATATTGTATAATTAAATATGTGTTATGTAAAATGTCAGAATTTGATTAATGAGCAACATGTAGGAAAAGGTTTTACAAATATTTATATGCACATGTTGCCTTTTTGTCTTCAGCAGTCTTCTATTCAGCCTATTGAGATTAAATTTAAACTACTTTATGCGGATATAATAGGAGACCTGTTACCTGGGGTCTTTAGTCTTTTCGCACCGCAAGCGTTTTGAACAGCGGTATGAATAGCCTAAGAGCTCTTTTTTAATGAGTCCTTTCGCACCGCGGTTCGAATCGCCCAAGAACTTTTTAACATGGGTTGACTCGGACCACGGTAGCAAACAGTTCTCTTTTTAGATGGCCGAATTCAGACAGAGAAGATATGTAGTTTTTATTACACATTCCTTATAGTACAGCCAGGCACAAAATAACAGGAAAACCAAAATAATTTATAAGTTACATATTTTGTCATAAGCCCACTACGTAAAGTTTTGATGCTATTGCACTGTATAATTTTTTTTTTTCTAACTAATAAATATATTGATTAGCTAAGTATAAATATGTTAAATAGATGCAAAAAGGTGATGATATACAGCACGTACATGCCAAGAATCCCAGGCAAAATTAATCTTTTGTTAAAAAGTGAACTTACCGGTCTCATAAACAACAGAACAACCCTGGAGCACAGGCACGTGCTTCTGATTGGTAGATGCTTCTAGTGTAATTTTGGTTGCACTTGAGTTATTGAAAAGGTCACAATGTGTTATCTACTTTGAGAGTGGTGACGTAACGGGATAAATTGTTATTCAAATGTTGTGATATGTTATGAATTTTATATGGTAAGTACAACTATATTAGACGCAAACACATTATTAGCTACTAGAGACATTTAATGTGTGGATTGCGGCAAAGTTTTTGAAGAAAACATGACAATTATATTAAAACACTATTTGCAGTGTAAAACAATTACTTCATTAAGCAGACACAATGCGTTTATATGGATTATTTTTATTGATTTCTGAAATAACTGCAATAAAGCAAAAGTTTTTGATCTTTTGTCTTTGGATCATTGGATGTAAAGATAAAACTTAGGCGACCGCAATAAAGTAAAATTTAAAAGTGCAGCACTGTGACCAGACTGCTTTTAAATTGAAATATTTAATTTTACTTCTATTGTAATTTATGTAAGTATATCAAAATTATCATTATAAATACCTTACACAATTTTTTAGGTCGCTGTTGTTCACTCCTGTAAAAATGTCTGGTCACCCGTCAACTTCACATGGTCAACCCAACACTGTTCACTTTCGAAAACCAAGAGAGGGGGGCAAATGCTCTGTCGCGCTGAATATAAATATGTGTTGAAGGGAACGAACAAAGATGGCTCTGACTTATGGAGGTGTACTAGTACAGCTAAAAGTAAGTGCAATGCAATACTCAAAGTTAAACCAAAACCATTTATAATACTGCACGAGACTTCTCATAACCACACACCTAGAGGAGAAGCAGAGATGGAAATAGACCAAGAGATGCATTGATGTACTGATGAAATACTGCAAAAGAACATTAATGAGCCAGAAACCCAAATTTTTGGGATGCTGTACAAAATCTTATCAATAAAGGAATAGATTTAATTACTCCATTACCTCAATTTTATAATATCAAGGAAAACCTTTCCAAACTTAGAAACGAATCACGTGCTAAAAACTTATCTTCCATAAAGTCTGTGATCTTGAAGTACCTACCAAAAACGTATAAAAATTTATTGTTTGCAGAATACAAAGAAAAAGAAGCGAATCCTTATTTTCGCAAATAAAGGAATGATTAAATATTAAAAAGAATCGACAAGATATCTTATCGACGGTACATACAAAATTTGTCCGAAGTGTTGTCAAGTTCACACTATTCGTGCAGATATTTATAGTTTCAAATGATAAAAAGCTAAGTTAAAGAATGGAAGCGAACATAAATTTCAATGGACTTGTAAGTTAGTGCTGTTTGGCAATAAAATATTTAATTCCAGAAGTTAAAACAGTTGGGTGTTATTTTTACTTTAGCCGCAGTTTATGGCGTAAAGCTAAGCAATTGGGAGTAGTTAAATCAAAACTGGGTGTAATCCATGCAAAACTTTGCACTCAAATGGCACATTTACCTCCAAATTTTTTGGATGTAGGATGGCTGTACATTATGGGAGAAAGTCCAAACAACACCAAAGTCACTAAGTTCAACGATTATTTTGTCAAAACATAGCTTGGCAATGATATACTCTCAAAGACATTAAATAAATTTAATCAAAGTGACAGAATCAATAATATGGTGGAGTCATGGAATGCAAAAATAAAGATCATTCCAGAAAACCCCAATATTGTACATTTTCTTTACTTAAGTAAATTAAACAGACCAGGTGACAGGAAAAGTCAAGATTATAGTATAAGTTTAAAACCTTTTTATCTTTGTTGATTTTTCAAGTTTTGTACCTGTGATTTTCCATGTTTAACTAGTTATAAGTAAATTATAATGTACATCTTAATCTGTGATTAACAAGAGTTAGTTTTAAGTTAAATGTGTATTGTAGATCAAACTGTGTTTTTAACCATTACTTACTGTCTTACAACAAAAAAATAAGCATTTTGCTCGATAGATGTTTATCTTGCTTGTAGTAAGATGGTTAGTACTCAACCTGTGATTATGCCACGTTTATTTTTCAAATATGATTTTAAATTTGTACATTGTATATTTTAACATGATTATTAATTCGCATCTTTTGTTTCTTTTTTCACTTACCATTTTTCTTATCGTCTGTACGAAGAAATAATTGGAATCCTAAAATTTTTGATATGAATTTCTAATCGAATGTACGATATGAGTATTGGGTGGTTTCGCTCCGTGCTCTGAATCGACCCATAGCAAAGGTACCTTGGGCCATTCGCACCGCTCCAACCACTGCGGTGTGAATGGTCCCATTCAGAAATAGTACTTGGACGAGTCGCACCGCGGTTCGAATAACTCGTGGTGCGAAACGACTAAAGACCCGTTACCTGCGACTTCGTCCGTGTGGAATTTAACAAAAAAGTGTTTACACATTCTTCGATTGCTAATCAGTAGTCATGGTCACTGAAAGATTAAGATGGTGAAGGTTTCATTATCTTAAAATCATTGTCATCTCATATATTATGTATATAATATTCGCGCAAATGTAAGACAATATCATAATACGAGAAGATATTACCGCCCAAATACCATTTATAAAGCGTATATTCTTTCGTCTCCGATTCTAAATTCGGGTAGAAGAAAAGGTTATTGGGTTTTTCTGTCAAGGAGTTCTCAGTATCAAGCAAGAGTCTGGCACTACCCAGTAATAAAGGGTTATTGAGTTTTTCTGTCAAGGAGTTCTCAGTATCAAATAATAGTCGGGTACTCCCCGGTAAGAAAGGGTTATTGAGTTTTTCTGTCAAGGAGTTCTCAGTATTAAATAATAGTCTGGCACTACGCGGTAGACGATATTAGGCTCAAACCCTACTACATAGTTACTTAAACTATATTTGGCATTTGTGGGTGTATTACACTTCTACCTACTTCTATTGGTATACAGGGATGAGTCGATGAATGCATACTTAGGAATAATATATGAAAACCAGATCGGAATCATTGTGGAGAAGAGTCAAATTAAGATTACCCATAATTGAAGAACTTGTAAAGAAAATATCTGCAGAGTCTAGTCCATAAAACAAAAGGCCTAGCGTCGTGATTCATTATTAACATATATATGTAAATTGATGTTTCGGAGAATTGTTTACACATTTATTTAAGTCATATATACATTTTTGTCTTTGACTTTGTAGCAAGAGAAAAGCCGTAGTCTCATCTACACTTTTTCGAAACCGGTGCGCATCGTTTAGTTCAATCCCAAATTGGCAAAGCGGGCCTTTCCACTCAAAAACCTTATTGTGTTAGACTTAAAACTTAGCTACATATATCTGATATACCTACATATAATATAGGTAATCCTAATCGGGGATAAACCACAATAAGCTTATTTTTTTAAGAAATCTCTCGCACTGGGCGTCTTTCCCGTATCGCCGTGTCGCAGGGGACACAAACATTCAAACAACGGACACAAAGAACACCCAGACTCGGAACAACCATTTGTGGGTCACATAGTTTTTTATCCCGTTTGGGGATCGAACCCACAACACTTAGCGTATAGGCAGTGGTGAAGCGACCACTTAAACCCACTACGCTATCGGTGCAGTCAAAAAAGTCTATGTATGTTATAAGAAATTTTTATTACAGTCGTATAACATTGTCTTACGTTTACGCGAATGTTACACATTGAAATTAAACACATTTATACGGATTTTATCGTGTTGTTTATTTTTTATAAAACACTATTATTATATAATTTTGAAACTTTAAACTACTATTTTTAAATACTTTTACTAGTTGCTGTTTACTTCTATTTAAGCTATTTAAATTATAAAACTATTTAGATTTAATTTACACTCTCCTCGACGTTTTGGTTGCTTTTAAGCAGCCATGGTCACGGGGAGATTAAAATGGTAGTTGTCTCAATGTTCTGAAGTATAGGAATTTCAAAGTACCTAAAGATAATTTAATCATTTATGTTCCTATTTACGCAGAATGAGCTCAAAGTACCATGAAGTCTAGCTGTGTATTGTTTCTTCTTGAAACACGTAACTATACTTCATACTACATACACTACTAATTTCAATGTATAACATTTGCGTAAACGTAAGACAATATTATGCGGTTGTGCATTTATATTTCTCAATAAAAATTTCATCATCACAAATAATTACGAGATACCTCTACATTTATCACTTATCTTATGTGGGGGCCAGTCAGTGCAGACCGGCGACAGTGGGATCTTTTGTGTCGACACTCTCCCAATAACGACTGCCATAGATGTTCATGGCAACCGGGACTGACGGCTTAACGTGCTTTTCGAGGCACGGAGCAGGAGATAATTGTCAATCAATCCCTCTACATTACTAGGTTGACTTATAAGTAATACAGATGTTTGAGTCCTGTATGCAACAAGCAACTAGTTCCATGAGTTTTTGTCATTTAAGTAGTCGTTGACTGAATAATAACCCTTCTGTATAGCTACATTTAAACAGCGCTTGTACATGTATTTAAGCAATGGTAAATTAATTATATTATAAGGTAACTTTTTTTAAAACGTTTACCAAGTGCCGCAAGTGTATTGTGAACTATAATGCGACGCAACAGTAAGAATGCCTACTGCTTTAAATTGATATTTCAGGGAAACTAGTAGCTAAATTATAACTGCAAGATTTTTGAGAATAGAAATTATCTCAATATCAACTGCCTTGCCCCAAAATAATATACTGCAGGCCATGACACTGTGAAATATAGTAGTCTCGCAGTATCTACATCAGTAAACTGTACATATCGTAATACATAGTTTATTATTAAACATCTACATATAGTAGAACTGTTTTGGGACGTTTCAAATATTATGCCGTATCCATGCAGATAATATAATTAAGACTTATTCGATGTATCGAAAATGTTTTAAGTCAATATAATGTAATTATATTTCGTTTAAGCAGGAGCAACGTCAATTTGAATTTTGGAACATGCTTCTTTCAATGGAAGGTACTTCATGATATATTTATTTATATTTTAGAACAGCAGCGATAGCTTAGTGGGACTGCCTCGCAGAGGACTCGAGTTCGATCCCAAGGCACGCATCTCTGACTCTTCGAAGTTATGTGCGTATTAAATTGTTAATTATCGCTTGTGTTAATGGTGTAGGAAAACATCGTGAGGAAACCTGCATGTCTGAGAGTTCTCCATAATGTTCTCGAAGATATGTGAAGTCTGCCAACCCGCACTTGGCTAGCGTGGTGGACTATGGCCTAACCCTTCTCACATTGAAAAGAGACCCGTGCCCAGCAGTAGGACAGTTTAATACAGGGCTGATATCATTATTATATACATAATATATTTACCGATGGATAGATATCGTTATAAATTTTTGTTGTACCTACGTTATACATTTATGTTTTCAATATAAGTTTTATACACCGCACAAAAAGTATTGCTAAAAAGATCACCGACGGATGCGCACTGAAGCTGAATTTGAATTCAAATTCTATTTTTAAAAACTCACGTCTAAACCCGGCTTTGAATTATAGAATTTGCTGCGCATTTAATATTCATTCTACCTAAAAAGTCCAGGTGAGCTTCGCAGCGGTCGTTGCCGGTACAGAATTGCATTAAGCGCAGCGTCCCCGCTGCGTCGGTTAATTTGTTGGTCATCGCTCGTTACCATTTAATTCAGTGTCCCCCCTTGCCCCTCGCCGCCCAGATCGCGGCTCACTCTACCAGATTATCATCCAATTTAGTCAGCCCGCTCTCGCATAAACGAAGTCACTCGATATCAAAAACATTGGAATAAAAAATCAGAGCACCCTTCTCGCTCCTGCTTTCAATTTATAATAGGGTTTAGGATTGCAGCTAACGAAATTTTGTTATCAATTATTAATATCGATATCGTTTACATAATCAAAGTAGATATGAACGAGCGAGAAAAGACTGTGAGATCGTGTTGACAGCCGATGAAAACTTAATTGAAAACTGTGAAGTCGTACAGTCGTGCACAAAAGCTGCACAGTTGAATTTAAAGTGAACAAACAAGAAACGGTTGCCAACACCCATTAGTCAGCTGGCGCTCACAGCATCTGCTTACGACTGTCTAGATAATCCAACAATGCAGCCCAATTTTCTTATAGCGCGGAGTCAAAGTTGTGCGGTGTAGCTGTAAGATCGCAGAGGATCGCACAATGGGCATGCCGGCTGCGGTAATGCCACGCCGTATGAGGGATTTCCCGACTCGCGCTCGTGCGACAAAGCAGCCACTTACTGCGCGTACCGTTTCGCCGTCTCACTGAATGCGCTGAGAAATCTTCTCACTGTGCGGCCGTTGCATGTTTGTGTATCCATTTGCTCGAATAACGCGCGGTAATGGATTTTTTAGGTCGCATATATTATGTAAAGTGAAAGGAAAGCGTTTGCCCGTTTATACAATACTACTGCATAGCTTGATTTGCTAGTTGCACCAAATGTATTTAGGTCATGTTATTTGCTTTTAAAGCGTCGGTATTCTCATGAGACCGTCTCAGTTCTGTAGTGCGCTAAATTAAATTTGATCCAAATACGTTGCTACATTTTTTTATCAATTAAATGTTATGTATGGTTTAGTATTTACTTCAAGCTGTTTAGTAATTATCTCGACCGTGTTGATGCGCCGACCGCCGCCGAATATAACATCTAGGGATAAGCTGCTGTACGTAACAGCAGACTATCCCTAGATGATCTTTTTGTTACCCTCTATTCAGTATGACGAAAAAAAGAGGTTCAGATCAGAAATCTGTCTCGCTGCTTTGCAGACTACACATATCTCCTAGAACATTAAGAAAGTATTACAAAAATTCAGGATTCCTGTCATTGTTTAAAAGTATCGCATCTAAACACGCATTACTAATAGCAATATTAAAATAAGAACATGGTTAACTGAGCGATTATCGCATTGATGAAATGGCCGCGACACAACTTAAGTGGCGGTAAAAACTAGACTGAAAGACTATAAAAATAATAGTTAAATACCAAACGCGTCGAACTGAAAGCACGTCCACTGAAAACGATTACCTATAATTATTTTCTGAATGGCGTGAGTTAAGCACCCCCAACCTACTAAGATTAGCTTTGTCAGCTAATAAGCTGTAACTTTCATAGCGGTGTCATCATTTCTTATTAAATAAATATTATATAGTTTCTAAAAGGTTCGATTGCTAAATTAGCAATATTGATTAGGACATGTGTCACTAGACACATATTGTCGAGTTAGCTTTAAGATAGTATGTAAGATGAACAATTTGTAAAATTAATTAATTACTGTTATTAATGCATTTTGGCGTTCAGTTGCTGCAATCGAATTCGGTCATGGAGGATATACTAAGCGATTTTGGCGAATTATTCGTGTTGTACGTTATGCTAGGGCTCTAGTTTACTGCATAACTAGAACGAATATTATATTAGGGGTACCAAGAAATAGTTTCGAATTGAAGTCAAGAGTTAGAGCATCCCTAGCGATTGCCAAATCACTCGCATGTGTCTTCTGCTTTTTTTTGTACTTTGAGTTTCATCGATATTTTTATCATCAAGTTTAAGCATCTACAATCCATAGTATACAAAACAATAACGAGAATATGAAGCTCATAACTCATTATTTAACCTGTGTAGCTCTTTGATCAATAATTTCTTACAACTCTATGAACGGTAAGAAATACATACATATGTATAAAAATAATAACTAAAACTTATATTCTGGTACTATACAACTATGCATTGATACATCTATATTTTTTATTACTTAACTCGCTGGTGTGTTACCAGAATTCATTAAAATTTGATAAACTATATAATAATAAATGTTTTGAATTGAATTTAAATTGAATAATAACGAACAAACGTTTATTTTTATAAATATTTACAGGTATCACTATCTAGACATATATATCATATCTAATAGACAAAGTACTTCATAATAAAGGTTTAAATGTATAATTTTTTAAGGTTTTTAACTACCCGTGCGATGCCGGGGTAGGTCACTAGTAGCTGTATAAAAGTCTCAGTGAGTGTCAGTGCGCCTATCACAGCAGTGTACTAGCGATCTAATCTACTGTTATATACTACAGAATAAGCAAACTTTAAAGCTTCTAATATGAAAACAAGTTCGTTGACACCATCTTGCCTACACACAGTCCACCCTAAGTGTAAGGACAGACTTGTGATTGTCAACTTTTTAAGCTACGAAGAACTTCATTATGAAATAAATGCAGTTCTGTGATGAAAACTTGCACTTAATCTACAGATATTTAATATTTATAATTGTCTGCTTCAGTGGAGGAGTAGTAGTAAATGCAACTGCTGGGTATGAGATCACGAGTGCGATTCCCAGATCGGACAAAGTGTTTTTTTTCTATCAATCGTTTAGCAGGTACAGTAACATAGTTTGTCTTGCTACAATTCCAGCTGCACTGAGCAGCCTTTAATAAAACTGACAGTCCCTAGTAAACAGCAATAGGCTCATCCCCTGTTACATAGGCCTTAACCCTTTGAACGCCACATCAAAAAAACAAAAGGGTGCTCTCGGCGCCAAGCTACGACTTCATTCTTTAATACCTACATCGTTTTTGTGATCTTATCCTAAGTTTATCCATCCTATGGATGAAATAAATAGTAAGCAGGTCAGCAGTGTGCAGCAGTTTCCTACATTTTATATAAGTATATTATAGGAGAAGTAAATGGTTAATTATTATGTAACACACTAGCTTTTTCTCCCGACTTCGCTCGCGTAAAAGTAGGTTAGGTTATGTTGGTAACAGTACTTTTCTTCTTTAAATAAAATATAGCCTATGTTACTCAGTGATAATACAGCTTTCTAATGGTCAAAGAACCGTTTATATCAGTTTAGTATCCTTTGAGTTAAACCCTTACAAACAACAAACGAACAAAAAATCAAAACTTTCGTCTTTACAATGTTGGTATAGATAATTCTCCTTCTTCTTCATCTTAGCGGTTATCCCGGTTGCATCCGCGGCGTTGGCGTTGGAACCTAGGGTCCGCTTTCCCGCTAAGTCTCCTCCATTTCGCACGATCTTCAGCATCATGTGATGTGAGGTTGTTGGCACGCATGTCATCTCTTGCGACGTCAAGCCAGCATTTATTGGGTCTGCCCTGTTTACTCAGGCCAGGCGGCGGTGGCATGGCAAGACATTTGTTCCCTCCGTAACATGCCAGTTTTCGTAAAAGGTGGCCATACCAGCGTTGGCGACTCTCTTGCAGCATATCTGCTATGTCACGGACATGAAGACTGCCACGGAGTTTCTGATACGGCCTTCTGCGTTAGTCCACACACCCAGCGCAACATATTCATTTCCGTGATACGCAGTTCCTGCTTGTGCAGCTCAAGCACTGGCCACGTCTCACTGTCATATAAAAGAACAGGCCTAATGATGGTCTTATAGACCTACCCGTTCAGCTTTACGCGCATTTAAGGGTCAAAAATGACGCTCGTCACCACGCCATTTTGCCCAAGCTGCCGAAATACGTGCCTTGACGTCGCAGTCCATGTCACCAGACGCGTGGAGTACAGACCCCAAATATTTGAATTGTTCTGTGCGCTCGACCGTGTCTCCGCCTATACGGACAGACGTGGGGTCTGTGGTATTGCAGGCCAGATACTCGGTCTTCGCCACGTTAAGTTTTAGACCGCCGTTCTCAAGCGACTCCTTCCACACGATCACCCGTGGCACCAATCAAGCCCTATCTGCGTCCACCAGCGTGATATCGTCAGCATACACATACTCACATGAGCAACCAGGGAGGTTGCTCATGTGAGTCTCTGATGCTGTCCGACAAGACGTCCAATATCACGCTGAACAGAAACGGGCTAAGGACGGATCCCTGGTGAACTCCAACGGAGATGGGGAAGGTTTGTGTATCGCCAACAGCGGTCTTGACAACGAAATCGGAATTTAGGTACATGTCTCGAATGATGTCAACATGGGTTTCTGGTACTCCTTTGGACCTCAACGCCCATCAGTTCACCACGCGAGGGACACAGTCGAAGGCCTTCTGCATGTCCAAAAAGAGCATATGCAGAGGCGTATTCTTCGATCTGTATCTCTTCATGGTAATCCTTAGGGTAAAAATAGGATCCATGGTGCCGCACCCAGACCGAAATCCAAATTGACACTCCGAGACAGTGCACTCCTGTCGGATCCGAGAGTCAATAATCCTTTCAAAGATCTTCATGGTGTGGGACCTTTATTCCGCGGTAATTACCACACTCCTGCACCGAGCCCTAACCTTTGAAGACTAGAGTGATGATACTCAATCTCCATTGGTTTGGGATTTTTCCGGTCAGGAGCATTCGGTTGAAAAGGTTTCCTAGAATGCTCACACCGCACGGACCCATCGCCTTTCAAGCCTCGATGGGGACTCCATCGGCTCCGACAGCTTTCCGATTCTTCATGTGGCGAAGGGCCGTCTGGACTTCCTCATTAATATAATAAATTGTCTGACCACGAATGATTGACTGCACAGATGGCGTGGTGGTGGCCTCACCACTATCAATGCGCCAGGTGTTGTGAATTCGATCCCTTAACGGGACAAACATTCGTGTGATCTACAAATAGTTGGTCCTAGTCAGGGTGTTTTTTGTTTGAATGTTTGTGAAGTACTCCGCGACACATGAACTTTTTTCTATTAAGAGTTGCGTTTTCTAAGTCAAACAGAACTATTTCTTTTTTAATATTAATATAATATTTATTATTAAAAATATGTTTGATATTTATATGAAATATAAATAACACTATATCGTAAATTTATGGTAAATGAGACAATTAAAAGCATCCTTTTTAAATCTGGGTAAACAATTGGTAATCCCCCCAATCATTTAATCACTGTGTAGCTAAGCTCAGCAATGTTGGCCATCAAAAACACCGAGTTTTGTCTCTCGTGAAGTCCCGTGAAAAGTTAAACTGTCCTAAAACCCGCAACGAATGTAATCAAGTATATTGCTGAAGCTATTATGATTTTTTGTCGAGCTATGTAATAGATAGATCTGTATAAGAGCACTATATAATAGCAGCTTTTAAACTTTCGTATTGCATGATAACGCTCGTGTAAATGTAAGTTAGGTTAGGTTAATAACTGTACTTTGCTCTGGATGAAAAGCACCCTATGTCCTTTTCTGTTCCCCTGACAAGTTGTACGCGAAATTTCATGATTATCGGTCGAGTAGTAAAGGCGTGAAAGCCTAACAAACAAACAAACTCATATTTACATTTATAATATTATTAAAGTTAGGATTCATAACGGGTATTAACGCGACCATGCATAATATTTACTTTATTGATGCTTGTTTTTGTTTAATTTTTCTTTCATTATATTATATTGTATTTTTTGAACCACGATGAAAGACACTGGCCGCCACGACACAGGGAATCCTAGTATGGAGACCGGTGATTTATCTGATTTACCTATGTATTTTTGTGAACAATAAAAATAATTATTATTATAAGCAAACTAGTTAGTTGATAGCATATTCAGAGGCATTAATTGTCTAAATTCAGTTACAACGTCATGGAGCCTCCTACGCTTAGAAAACAACCGTCTTACTATGGTTTATATCAAGAAAGGAAATGGTGACAATAAACAAAAGAGAACAAAAAAAGGATTTTATGAAAGAAATAAAAGAACAAATGTTGAAATACAAAAATAAAAACGAAATTATACAATGAAAAAGGCAACATAATAAAATGAAACAATTAGTATTTTTAAATTCTATTAACTATTAATTCTATTAAAGTGATTGACTAAGGCCATGTTATCGTAACGTGATTTTAACACTCGCAGTTTATCTAACTTATTACAATAACAGCCGTCTACACCTAACTAGCAAACTATCGCTAACTAACGCTTAGAAGTGTATTAATTTCAAATATAGACTCAATAGTTCGTGAAATTCCCACATATGCATCTGTACTACGCTATAATAAACCTTTTAGGTATAGTATAGGTGTATACATAGTCTCAAGCCTGCATCCTAGAAAGAACATGCAGAGGTGTATAAAACCACATTCAGCCAGCTATAGTTTCAGGTCACGCTTAATATATACGAGCAGTAAAACAGGCAATACTACAAAAAAATGGCCTGCAATCCGCAGCTAGATACTATACTATAATATAAATATTCCCAATGGGTAGTGAAAGTATAATGTACATAGGTACATACGCCAGATTTGTTTTGGACCCTATCTACATTTCCAGACTAATTATCTTCTCCCTAGCTTTTATTATTCCCAAGTTACTTTGGGTCGGCTTTTCTGGTCTAACCGGATTTGACTGGATATCAGTTTTTACACGGAGCGGCTGCCACCTGACCTCCGCAACCCGAAGGCTAACGATACCCTAAGGCTAGACCAGTGTCAGGATACTATAGGGCACTGATTTCCAAAAACGACTGCCATAGATGTTCATGGCAGCCGGGACCGACGGCTTAACGTGCTCTCCGAGGCACGGAGCAGGCGATAATTGTCAATCAATACGCACATAATTTCGAAAAGTCATATAACTTCCAAAGGTCAGAGATGCGCGACGTGGGTTCGAACCCGAGACCCTCTGCATTACAGTCTGTTGGTCTTCCTAAGCAGGGCTGATATTATTATAGGTATATAATAATATCAGCCCTGTTTTTAACTGCTGGGCACGGGCCTCTTCTCAGCGTGAGGAGGGTTAGGCCATAATCCACCACGCTGGCCTAGTGCGGGTTGGCAGGCTTCACATATCTTCGAGCACATTATAAAAAACTCTCAGACATACAGGTTTCCTCACGATGTTTTTCCTTTACCGTTAAAGCGAGCGATAATAATTAACTATTTAGTACGCACATAACTTCGAAAAGTCAGATATGCGCGTCTTGGGATCGAACTCGAGATCTATGCGTGTCAATCCAACAGTCACCCACTAGACTATCGCTGCTGTAATTGCCAGACTAATTGCTACTAGAACATTCTTTAACAGGTCCTTGTAATAACACATTACGTGAGTCGAGAGTCGAACCCGAGAGCTCGTAAACGGCAAACGTCAGCGCAAATTTATATTACAACACCAACGCGGCAGTCTAATCCCACATTACTACAGTTTTTTTATATCAAATCGAATCAAAATCAAAATATTTTATAAATATTTTTATTACCAGAATAATACATACATTTACGTAATATCCTTTGACCCCACACTAGGCAAGCCTGTCCTGTGGGTACCTTTGACGATTTACAATACATGTACATGTTTGCTCGGTAGTAAATTTTACTTAAAATAAAATTAAATCTTAACTTACACAGTAACGAAATGAAAATAATTTCTTGCCACATAATATAATATGGAATAGCTATAAAACAGTATTTTTACAACAGATAATATATTTATAGTGTAATAAATATATAGGTATGTATGTAAATTGTATGATAAATATCATAAATAATAATAATGTCCTCCAGACCGAATTTTGGCCACGGTGGCCAGTCTTAACAGAGACTGGCCATCTGCGCAGGAGATATTATAGTGCACAAGTGTGTGCGCAAACACAAGTGCACTCTCTGTTCCCTTACTCTCATGATCCAATGGGACGGCAATCCGACACGACCAGAGAGAGATCAGGCGCAGGACCAACGGCTTTACGTGCTTTCCGAAGCACGGGGGTGTCTAACACCACCAACTTCCCAACTCCGGGCTGCTATTGAGATTTCTTTACAGAAAAACCCAATAACTTTTTGTTGGCCCGACCCGGGATTCGAAACCGAGACCTCAGTCGCATTCACTACCGCTGCACCACGGAGGCAGCTCATCATAAATAATATGTTACTAAATTAACACAACACGTTTTTTTAGTAATAGTAAAAAGTAACGCAAATACATATTACATTAAATTTACATTTATTAATTTTTCTTTTATAAAATTCTTATTGTCAATAGGAGCATGTAACTGTGTTTGCTAGACGGCAAGTAAGTAACAAGTAAGTAAGTAAGCTCGCGCCTATCACGTGGCACCTAAAGAATAATTTCCGTTGTAATTTATTTATAATACTTCTCTGCTTACCCCTTTGAGGATATAGTTTTAAAATTTAATCTGTATATGTAACACTAAAATCTCAGTACTACTAAAATAAACAACAGTATCTACGCAAACATTCTAAACCGGTAGACTAGTAACAGTATTTCAATTTTAAACAAACCTGACAATAAATTACGTAGAAAGCCTTCCCAGTCTATATTCAAAACGTTTCAGGTGTCTGCTGTACAAATTGTTCTGCAAAGACATTAAAATGTAAATCCGTTTATAGTTACTATGCAATGTGCCCATGTGCATACTCCATGCAAAATGCAAATGACACAATTATTATACAATGTGATAATATTTCTTCAGCAACATTGTCGATAAAAGGCAGGCAAGAGAGTACTGGACCGATGTACTAAGAGAATTATTAATAAACTTACATATTATGCAGGTTGATTTAGAAAACGTGTAATTCCTTTTAACCTCGCATTCTACTGGTGGTATAGAATAACCCTGACCATTCATGTCTGAATGTCGAAATTTAATCCATATACAAAAATCTCGTGTCATGGTGTTTGTGGTCGCACTCCTCCGAAACGGATCGACCGATTTTTATGAATATTTGGATGGAATGAGAATAGGTTGTAAAGTGTATTGCATACCGCTAGGTGATTAGGGTGTCTTTAATTTATAGAAAACAACGCAGAATAAAGTTTGCCGGGTCAGCTAGTTACTAGTAAGTATATAAGTGTAAAAGTGTTCTTATTTAGGTGAAATGTAAATTTCTTTATATGCAAATAAAGTCTTTAACCACAAGAAAATAAATATGTGTATTTATTATTTTTTTTGTACTATTGCTGTTCATTTTAAACCTTGCCAAGATTGTCATTCAGTGCGCCAGATTTATTACAGGAAGCCGTTATTTGAATTTAGAAATATTAGGCCGTTATAGAAAAAAATTGAACGGTCATCATAATGGCCTGTAAGTATTTCATTTTGAGATTACATAGCGAGTCTTAAACGTTTTAATATTTTACAGGTGCCCATGGCACATGCCTAAGTATTTGTCCCCTTTCTACGGAATTGCATCGGTCATTGCCCCAGGCTGACACTGAGCAAGTGCTCTGTACAAGTGCAGTTAGTTCCAAAATCAGTGAAGTAATGCTATCTTTGGCGACGTCAACCTGTAAAACGGACTGGATGATAAACCCGTCGGTCCGGTTATTGCTATGATACTGCAGCTAGATAAGTTAAAGTGAAAGCGAATGGACGACTATAATAAGACAGCATTTTCACAAAAGCTAAACTTTTTACAGTGAAGCTACATTAATACTACTACAATTATAAACTAGTTTTTGCTCGTGGTTTAGATTTTAGATTATGCTAGTAACAGTACTATCTTTAATAAAATATAGGATATGTTAGTCGATGATAATAGAGCTTTCGAATGGTGACAGAATTTTTAAAATCAATTGCTTAGTTTTTTAATTAAATCATTACAAACAAACAAACATACAAACTAATAAAAAATGAAATCTATCCTCTTTATTATATTAGTGGTTCTCAATTGTGTTACCTAACTTTTTTATCCAAATCTAAATTGCCATAATTTTGTTTGTCCTAATTATCATTTGTCCGAATGATAACTTGCCCGAACTTTATGTCACATACTATCACATGCCATAAAATTGAAATCCCTAAATACAATATGCCTAAATTTGTTTGTCATAAATATCACAATCAATAATATACAAAAGACTTAAAACCGTTTTCAATAAAAGTTATGAGTCCTAAAATAAAATTATTTAATGTTTAATATCCTAATAATGTTTTTAAAACTAATTTGTATTACAAAGCTTGGCTTTTGTCACGGCGCCGGCGCGGCGCTGCGGGTCTCCGGTGGTCCCACGCGTGCTAATCGTCACAGACCGCTTTTGCTCACCACCGCAGCTTCGGCTTGCCGCCTTTGCCAGCCAGCCTCAACTGCGGCGGCTCGCTCGCAGCCTCCTGCTCATAAGCCCGCGGGCTGCCTCACCCTTACGCGCCTACGCGATTCTAAATTACACTCTAGGGGTAGGGCAGACAAGATTGCGTGGAGTCGGATTCACAGCGATTCGTTTTGTCACTACAACCTTATTTTTAGTAAATATTTTAGGGTGAACAATTTTATTATAAATGAATATTCGGAATAATACACATTATAATATAATACAATATTTAGGAGATATGATTATACTTTATACGTATAAAGTTTTTATCGTGATATTATATCACTATTTATTTTCTTACGACTTTTAACTAATTCTGTATTATCAGCAGACATAATCACAGAGAGAGTCCTTAATACCATGACTACTAACTAAAGCCGTCGAAACGTCAGATATAATGTTGACATAAGTAGTTTTATCTTGTCTTTGTAACATTATTTAAAAATATAAGATTTAATTTTCTAAAAACATTATTTATATAAATTTTATGTGTGAATATTTGCATATATTTCTATACGCTACTAAAAACCATATTGGCAAACTAATTCGAGAAACCACAGCAGGAGGTTGGAGTCCGAATTCATCTGAAGTTTTTTCACAAATAAGAAATGATAACGAGCGGGTTCAAAAAGTTAAAAAAATTAACTTCAACCTAAAATTTTATTCAATATCTCACCTTAGTAAACATCTTGAATTTAAAATGCTATCCAGACCTTCAATATCTCGTAGACTGCTCCTCACGCTACTTCTATACGACCATAACATTTTGCTACACATTGTTCTTTTCCAAGCAGGTACGATACGAATCTGAAAACAAAAATGGCTTTTAACAGTGAGGTTGAATTAGCCAGACGGCTGTATTTGTCTAATGCAATCCCTGCAAGCGATACGCGCTTGGCGCTTGGTACGAAGTAAATTGCCGTAAAATAAAATGCTAGTTGGATTGCATTCGTGTGTCTTGATATCTCTGATATTGGACTAAAACGGTATAAGGAATTTTATTGCATTATTCCGCAGGGTACTTGGCAATTTTATAACAATTACTAAATAGGGCTTGGGCGCCTTTGTATGACCTATTCTATATAACTGCAGTTGTTGCAATGTTATCTAATTTTCTGTTGTTTATTGTAGTCGTTGTTGTTGTCAGTTGTATCTAAAAGCAAATAAAAATATATTATACATTTCTGCGTTCACATACGCAGAAATGTGATTCATACCCACATTTCGCAGGAGTTTCAGGTCCACTTATCTATATGTGGACCTGAAACTCCGGTAAAATTACAGCCTAGTAATTTTACTGGAGTCAATTCTGGACTTCTTGGAAATAGGTGTAAACTGTTGAATTTTATTGCTTCGATAGCATAACGGGAGTAATTGCGATAGCTTTTAAGACTGCGCCGAACGTAAGACAGATAATGACAGGGCTCGTACGGCGCATATTCAAATCAGCGTATGGAGGATTTGAAGTGCTTTTTTGATAAATATGTATCTTTATTGTCAACCAATAACTTAAATATTCGGGACGGACAAATTATAACAAATTGCAAATTTACGTAATTTTGTGGGTGAAAATATTAATTATTTTATGTATGTATTTTACACAGAGTAATTCTAAACACATTAATTGTTATGGTAAATGTGTATTATATATTTGTATTAAACAAAAAGTATTGATTTTATTCACTTAACTGTGACTGCCTGTTTTGGCACATTTCACTCGGCGCAGTCTTAATGACGTCTAAGGCTACCATACTGGATCACGCCAACAAATAGTTACTGAGTATTTCTTTTAAGAAATTTTAAATTGTATCCCACGATAAGAATGTTGATAGCATGCCCGTACTTGTGCTTGGTCATGCGCCTGATCTCTCTTTAGTTGTATTGGATTGCAGTCCCGTCAGAATATGACAGTTACGGTAGAGACAGCGCACTTGTGTTTTAGAAAACATTTGTACAACAAATTATACATATATATGTCCTTAATACTGCTATTTATTAAGATTAGTTGTCCTGGCCAAAATTTGATTTGGAGATATACATCAGATTTCCTCTTTTTTACGTATAACATTTACAGCATACGGTCCGTCTGCTGAAAAGCGGTAACTGCACCCAAAAAATACGTATGAGTTACCATTAACCATTCTATTATAGGAATCTCTGCAGTACAAAGCCAGCATCAGAGGCAAAAATCTGGTCTCTTCTGCACGGCACAGTCACTCTTTAAAGAGTCTTGGATACCCTATTTACCACAAGCACAGAAGGTTGGAACCTTGTCAGACCTTATTTAACATGTAATCTCTAGAACAATAACAACAAATCAATGTCAAAGGCGACGGCGCTTTCTCAGCATACTCTGCTCTCGACCACCAATAATAATTATACCACACTTATTGTATTGAAGTTTATCCTATCTATAAATTACTTTTACTTGCCATCGAAATCATACAGTACAACAGTTGTCCTTTCAAAAAGAAAAAGGAATAAGTGGAATCCCGCTATACCAATTTCTCTAAATAAAAATAATGATGACGAAACAGTACTTTTATTTTATATTATTTAACATAAATTTGCAGGATGTCAGACTCAATTTCTAAGTTAAGCAAAGTGTTGTTGGATTCTATTTGGAAACTGCCAATAGCATCACGGAGTTTGAGTATGGTGCCGGTACACGGCAAGGTTCGCGCCTATTAAGTGGGATCTGCACCATAGCTAGCAAACTGTAAATTCAGGAATATACAGACGTGAATTTAAGGTCCTATTGACGACTATCCGGTGCAGATTCAGACTGCATGTGGTATCTGGATATATCTTAACATAAAAATCCTCCACAAAATATATCATCCTTCACAAATCCACATTGCCCGGACCTAGAATCGTACCAGAGAACCCATGTACAGCAATATATTGTTTAGTTTTTAGTAGCGGTACTAATATTGTATTAGTACCGCTACGCAACCGAGACAGTCTGACTAGACATAGACACATATTATAACACTCTTACAAAGCTGTCTACATCAACATCCGTTCCGTAGTCACGGTTTGCACAAAATACGATCGTCGAACTAAACTGAATTAGCTATAAAATTATAAATGTTATGGGACATAACGAGCGGCTTTCATCAGGGCCAGCCAATTCGTGTTCATCGGCAGTTTTATGAGGAAACTTTATATTATGAAAGCGTCTCCGACGGTTACACGATGCACTTTACGCCTCACGCCAGCGCCGCCAAACATAAGCCAAGGCTGAGCACAAAGAAAGCCTTATACAAATTTGTAGACAACAAATTTTGTTGCCTTCGTTTTGTTACGTAAATATTACATTCATCCGATCAGTAGCGTGCTGCTGTATAAAGCAAGCCCTGCATAATATGTTATTTGATAGAAAACGATAGGAAATCAATGTTATTCTTCAGATTCACTTCCATGCTCAATGCTGATCAACATAAATGTTCTAAATAAAATAAAAAATACATGAACTCAGAAATATAGCAGACTAGCTATACCTCGGAAGCAGTACTTTTTTTTAGAAAAGGTACCCTCTGTCTTTTACTGTACCCCTGATAACGTGTATACGAAATTTCTTAATGATTTGTCGAGTAGTTAACAAACTCATATTTGCATTTAGGTATATTAAAGAGCAGCGATAGCTTAGTGGGGAGACCAACAGACTGCAATGCCTGGTCTGGGGTTCGAACCCACGTCGCGCACCTCTAACTTTCAAAAGTTATATGACGTTTCGAAATTATGTGCGTATTGATTGACAATTATCGCCTGCTCCGTGCCTCGGAGAGCCCGTTAAGCCGTCGGTCCCGGCTGCCATGAACATCTATGGCAGTCGTTATTGGGAGAGTGTCGACACAAAAGATCCCACTGGGTCGAAGTGTCACCGGTCTTCGCTGACTGGCCCCCAGATAAGATAAGATAGGTATATTTATAGTTAAGATAAGGATAAAAAGTAGACTGGGAATTTAGATATGGGATAGTAATCGCATTTACATACCATAGACTCGATTCCTAGATAAATCAATTTGAAATATTGTGTGATCTATAAATGTTATTTTAGATATAGGTGTTTGTGTATATGTTTTTCTTACCTTTAAAGAGCAACTTATTCAAATAATTGTTTATGATATTTTCCATACTAAAGGCCGAAAAGCAATATCATCGTTGCCCACTTGCTTCACGTTAAGATAAGTAAAAAAACAATATTCATTCTGTTATCCCCAGACAGTTTTCAAGATTGCATTCCATTATCTAAAAGCGTCTGACGATGGTCCAGTTGACGCGGGATCCAGTAAACCATATTATGAGTGCGCAATATCGCCCGAGGACTCGAACGCGAGCTCGCAAATATCTTTTGAACTTTTATAGTAATCCAGTGTATTGGAAATATGTGGTATCGTACATTAACCCTTGTTACTTTAACACGAACCCTTCTCAGTTTCCGAATGGCATGATCTCAGAAACGCCATGCAAATATACCATTGTGGGTGCCTATACGTAAGCTTATCTTCAGTATCTCGGATAGTGCGAATTTTCCTGCCTTATTCATGGATATCAAAGAGTTTTATTTAAATATATCTGATGTTGGGTTGTCTTGTCTGGCTTTGTATTCTATTTGGCCGATGAATTTCAGTTTTTTTTTTGTACAACATAACGTTGTGATTCTCGGTAATTCTTATATTATCATAGCTTTTGTAGAATTATATTGCGTTTTATTTATTTACCAACTAAACCCACCTGATATGCGCCAAATATTTATAGAAATTATTTTAAAAAGGTTTGTTGTCGTAGTTGGTTTACGTTCAACAATAACGCATCGCATGTTTTTATAGCTCGTTTATTGAATTTAGAACTCGATAACAAAAATATACACATCGACGATATTCTGTAGTTTTAAAAGTAAAAAAAATATCACGGAAAAATATCAACATATCGCACGACCAAATTTTGTTTCAAAGCTATAATTACTTTTCAAATTGAATTTGGTGTAAGCTTTAATCTTATTTCATAGTGGTATATTTTCTTTAGCTGTGTAAACAAACATTTATTCAATAATAATATCAGCTCTGGATTAAATTTTCTTATTGTCGGCCACCGATAATTAACTATTTAATACGCACATAACTTCGATATCTCAGATATGCTCGCCTTGGGATCAAACTTAAGACTCTGCGTGGCAATCCAACGGTCTCCTACTATACTATGCTAATATACATTTATCTTATTATATGTGTTTATTAAGTCATTATTTTGAAACAAACCAACTGAACATCAAGCGGCAAATATATACAAAAGCCTTTACGCTAGTTATTTATTCTTATACGTAAGCCTAACAACTAAAGAACTTCATTAACTAAATTATAGTAGGTACTCTGTATATTCTGCGAGAGAAATCGCGAGGTCAACGGCACAAACGTACGATAAAATTTTATAAATCCAATCCTTTCTCGTAACGTAGGTACCGGCGCCGCGATACAATCTCTGCGTGAATTCTTAAGAAAATATCGTCTTGAAACTTGGACGAACAACGGTTCAAACAGCCGTAGGAACTAGTTGTTGAGGGACAGTGGAATACGATACGAGACTTGCGTGTTCTTTTTTAATTATTGGACTAATCCCATCTACATACCTGCCTGTTTCACAATTACAGCGGCTTACACCGAGCATGACGTGTGATTTCTGCATAGGCAGATCAAGTTAACACTGCGTTATAAGGCTATGATTAATGAATATTGCCTTTTTGTTTGTAATTTCGGTTGCTTATAGATTTTGGAAAGGATCGTAATTGCCTAGCAACCCAATATCAACACACACACATACACAGGACAGAAAATCGCAATTCGCAGTATAATAACTTTGTGTTACGTTCCTGGTACTTAAGGCTTTCTAGGGCTCCTGGAGGATGTATTGTGCCGTCGGCAGAGAAACTACTACTGATTACTTTCTTGTGGGATCGGCGATTCGCGATTATTATTGTTGAATTCGTCTTTAAGCTATGGATACCACTTCTATCATGCAGGATACTTAATTTCTACCTTAATAGGAAGGTTGCGACAGGGGTCGCAACACGAATATTGACTATCGATGGGGTCTTTCAAAACATTGCAGTAACGCGATCTAAATCTTTAAATAACGCATATACATATTTCTCCCGCAACATCGAAATCTGTACCTCTCGGTGAGTCGAAAACACTTAATAGCAAAACTTTAACTGCCTCCGTGGCGCAATAGTAGTGAATGCGACTGCTGTACATGAAGTCGCGGATACGAATCCCGGTTCGGGCCAACAAAAAAATTTTGAGTTTTTCTGTAAGAAATCTCAACAGTAACCCAGAGTTAGGAAGTTGGCGGTGTTAGACACCCTCGTGCCTCGGAAAGCACGTAAAGCCGTTGGTCCTGCGATGCCCGATCTCTCTCCGGTCGTGTCGGATCACCGTCCCATCGGATTATGAAAGTGAGGGAACAGAGAGTGTACTTGTGTTTACGCACACGCTTGTGTACTATAATATCTCCTGCGCAGATGGCAATTCGGTCTGCAGGACATTATTATTATTATAACCTAAATCCTTACAAACAAACAAAGAAAATCAAATATTTCCTTTTTATAATATTAGTATAGAAAACATGGTACAAAATGAACTGTGATTTATATCCGTTCGATTCATAAATACGGCCACACTAAACTATTTAATTTTTACAAAAAGCAATTAATTTGACGTTATATCGAAGATTAAACCTAAAGCTACAACGATTGAGAGAGCTCTCATTACAACAAATATTTTCTTATGTTCTTTGTTCTATATTTTATCTAAGACTAGCTTTTAACCGCGACTTTGTTAGCGTTTTTGAACAGTTTATCATTGCAAAATACTACTTGAGTATAGCGCCAGGCTATTCAGTCTTAATAAGGCAATGTACCTTCATAATGACAAACATAAAAAGAGGTAAGCAGAGTGTAATACACAAACTTTTGGTTAACCATGTTTTAGGTCCCACGTCATATAGCCTATAGCGTCCATTTCTAGACTCTAAGCAGCAACTGAAAAGTTACCTAATCCGAAACTAACTCGAAATTCAAACCCGGAACGTTACGATCCAAGCAATGCCACATAGTCAACGAGCTAATCTCCCAAGTAATCCTCACAAATAAGTTCCGATAGCCACAAGAACAGATTTTATACAAAGCGTCATCTTTTAATGGACGATGACGTCATCTAGCTACATAGCAAGTCTGAACTGGCAGCACGAACGAACTAACGCCGTGGCGTCGTATCACCGCCACCACAGCCGACTAGCCGTACACTGGGGGTTGTATATTACAGTGAGGTCGCGACTTTATCTCAGTTTCCGCCCGAGCAGCGTTCACTGGCGATAGAGTGAAAATAGTTGCACAATAAAACAGGGCTCGCCAACTATCGGGCCAGCGAGAGCCCACTCCTTATCGGAAAACGGTTACCCGTGATTCATTGCATCTCTATTTACTTACAGATCTCTTAGTTGCAACTTGCAACTCACTTTTACACAAGTTTCTCGTCAACGTTGAGTAAGTACGCCCGCGGTGAAATTACATTTTCTTTGCGGAGTATAAATAAGAAACTCGTGGTAAAGAATATTATACAAATACTAGGTTAGTCGGCAAGGGAGCACTAAGCCGCAAGGGTATATATAATCAACAACTTTTGTTCTAGAGATTGTCTATTAGCGCGGGTCCACACCTTTGTGCTAAGTCACAGGCTATATGAACTTGTACGATTCATTGAAAATTATAAAAAACATAACAAGTATTTTGTCTGTACTAGATGACATGATATATTTCTGTCTCCGTGGCGCAGCGATAGTGAACGCAAACGCTGTGCATTAGGTCTGGAGGTCGAAATCCGGTACGGGTCAAAAAAGTTAATGGGTTTTCTGTTTAAAAATCTAAATACAAACCATGTGTTAGGAAGTTGGCAGTGATAGACACCACCGTGCCTTGAAAAGCACGTAATGTCGTTGGTCCTGCACCTGATCTATTTCCGGTCGTGTCAGACAGAGAGTGCACTTGTGTTTGCGCACATGATTATGCATTATAATATCTCCAGCGCATATCTCGCGCCAGTCTCGGTTAAGATTTGCCGCCGTGACCGAAATTCGGTCTGGAGGACATTATTTTTATTATTGCATGACACCTGCATTCGTGCTGTGTAGACTGAGTACTTGTACTGTCGAGGCTCAATACAACTGACCGTATATCTCTAAGCAAGACATGTCACGCCGCGTAACAACAGGACAAACATCGGCCCACCAGCTGCTGGAGCCAGAAGCGCGCACTTCGCCTCACATACGCAGAATAGTGGATGTTACACCGCGTGACAAGGCGAAACACATTTGAAGACACGTGGGGCACCCAAACCCAGATATGCCTACGCAAGCATTTTCTTTGTAAGTACAAATATTGTAATGTCACGCCGATAGTATAACAAGTATTTATACCCATTTGTATGTTGCGTTGTCTCATTGTGGACGAGCCTTTAGATGTTTGGTTATATATTTTTATTTACAGAGGCTTTTTTACTATTTCTTTATTCAAATTTATTTATGATTATAAAATATACATCCATAAATATGACATAGTAACATAACCCTGAATGGAAAGAGGCATAATACATGTTTATTGTATCATCCGTGTCATGTTAAGTTACACGGAATACGGATCAAGGTATGCTTCCGATCTCTGTGCTGCTAACGACACCATACATTTAAACTTACTAACCATACTGTAACCAGAGAGGAAGACAGAGACTACGGAAAGCTTGCTGCACTTGCTAAGAGACTGGCATTCCTTTCTTTCTTCACTCATGTTCATTATGTTCCTCATGCACGCTTGTCGATTTAGGGTACTCGTGAACTAAATTTTCTCCAGAATGTCTCTGATAATGAATGTCAATGTGTTCTCCTTGCGACTGCCCTATTCACATGTGCCTTATATGATCAGTCCTTTGTCGACCATTCTTTCTGCACACCCAAACCATTTTAGTACTTAGTAACACCTTAGACTTAATTCTTGACACTATATTCTTCTCAAGCCACACCGCGCCGCATTTGTTAATGCGAATGCTTTAAAAGCTTAAAATTCATCGAAAGCTTAGAAATGTAATATTAATTTTATTAACATAAACATCCAATATTACCTAAGCATATTACCAATTCATAAAGCTCACACGTATTCGGCAAGTTAATGTCATTATTAGTTAATAAGTCAATCTATATAAACAAATTGGCATTGGCATGCAATTCGCAATCAAGCCCGACGAGGCGGTACGGTAATTTCTAAATGTTAAGTGAGTAATCAATACATCAAGGGCGACAGAAGCCAAATGAAAATGGAAATGGATTCAGGCCAGGAAATGAAAATAGATTTTGAATTGAACGTGCCCAAATCAAACACTGCTCAATTTCAGCGCGTTCCCGAGTTTCGCAAGCCGACCGCTTAGTTAGGAAATACTTTCGAACAAATAAAATGCATCGTTCTTGTGTAGCCAACTGCGGTTAACTCTTTCCTATAAAGCGAAAGTAACTCAATAGAGAAGATAAGGTTGAGTTACGCTAACAGCCCGATACACAAGAGAAGGATGTTCCGAATGCATAAACGTTATATTATGCACTCTGATACACCGAGCTGGCTATCCCAAGTATACTGGCGCGTTTTATAATGCAACGAAGATATAGATCAACCGTACAATGCGCTGGAAATATTGTTCTACAACAATATTGTATAGAAAGTGTATTTGGTTGTTTGTACTTGGTTCACGTCGAAATAGGTAAATAAAATTACGCGATGCCGTTGTTTTTATCGGCTGTGAACTTCGTATTATTAATGTCTTAGTGTGGTTGTTTTACGTACATAAACTTGTCTGCAACATGATAATTCACTTCTTCAAGATCACGTCATCGTGTCGTTATTTCAAAATGGAGCTATAGAAGGATGAATTTTTACCAAGTCTATTTAGTATACAGCACAAACTGCATTTACTCCATCGAAGCGAGTGATTAACTTTTTTTAACTACCTACATACGTATTAAAAAGGTAATGATTCCACGATGGTTAAAGTAAAAATTGTGAGGAAACTTGCACATCTGTAAATCTACCAAATATTCTCGAAAATTTGAGTGTCATTGAACTAAATGCAATATGCATTTAGATAGCCTACGCCCAGCAATCTAAGAATTTATAATCAGGGTTAATTTTGACGGCTCTTCTGAATCCAAATATATTCTACAGACGCCTTTTACATTAAGTTGTATTTCCGCATTCAATCTGAATTTGTAGGTCACAACTAGTATTCTACACGTGTCTACAGCACTAAATATTTTTGCTCGAACAGACTGTTCTTTTACAGTCTGTATTCGAGCGAATTTCTTTTATACACAGCCTCCAGAGACATTGCGGATTTAGCTTATTAATACACACACTATTATGAAGCTAATACTATACGAAATTCGGCTCCGAATTCGGCTTAACGAGAGTCCAAGTCCCCGGTGTCTCCACAATCGTAGCCGGTTATTGAGGCCGAAGTCAATGATGCGAGCTCATCTAGTTAGGTGGACGAAGCCGACGAAATATTCAATTTTGCGTCCCCAAGCGACGATGCTTTTTACATTTTATTAAAGTACTGTTTAATGCAAAGCACAGCCGCGAGTTCATAACCGCACGGCAGTGTCACCGTCACTATGAGCTTTTGTCACCGAAGATCAAGTTCCGCAAGATTGTTTTCTTGTTTATTGTGTATACGCACTATTGCTATGTGTTTTTGTGAAAACTAACGGTTTTATCATGGAGCTGTTAACTTTTATGTGACTTCTGTTATTTGTTTGTTTGTTTAATTCAGGCGTATTCTCTGTTTACCTTTGTGCATTGCATCTTTATATGTTGCTTTTGTAAAATTACGACATACATATATTTATTTTAATGAAGTGTTGTTGTTCGCAAAAATAAGTCCGTTTTAACATCCAAAGACTTTGTCTGTATTTAATGAACTGACATGAAACATTTTACAGCTGTTATTTGACTAATATTTGTATGCCAACTTATAAAATGAAGAAGTTAGTATATTTTTACATTTTTATAAGTTAGCATACAATACAGATAAATATGAGCTAAAGAAATTGATGGATGGAAATGCCGCAGTGGTTTATTTTTGTCGTCTCGCTATAGCTAATGCAATAAATGGTGTGAATTCGATTCCTATATTGATTCGCTACCGTTTGGATGTTTTTCGTGTCCGTCGTTTACAATGTTTGTAAACTGCCCGCGGCACAGTGATTTTCATAATTATGTACTTGTCTATGTGTACCTATATATGCCGCAGACAGCTGTATAGTGATATTGTTAAGCATTGTTAGAATGTTTGCTTTTTTGCGGAAGACCCGCTACAAAGATCAATAGCGGGAACCGTAAACAAAATATTGGTGGTTTAGCGGTTATTACTAATATGTAATTTTTTTTTTCTTTAAAATTTTCACGTGTTTTGTTATTATTTGACAATGAAACTAACACATCAATAGACAAATATTTTGAGATATATATATTTTAAACGTTGGCTCAGTGTAGCAATAGTGAATTTGACAGCAGAACATGGTCTCTGGTTTAATCCCCGGGTCGAGAAAAGAGTTATTAGGATTTTCTGTCAAAAAATACTCAGAAGCAACTCGTGCTCTAAACGAGTTGGTTACTCGTTAACCATTGCATAATTCGATTCATTTTAATTATTCTATCACGATAATATGTTTATATGTTATATGTATATAATGTTGTAAGAATACAATCGAGGCTTTTGAATCTGACCACTAGGATGGCGTAGTAACTTAAGTGGTCGCCATGGCACTGCCACTATGCCGAGGGTCCAATTCCCACACGGGACAAAATTTTTGTTATCCACAATTGGTTGTTCAGAGTCTGAGTCTTCTTTGTGTCACAAAACAAAAAAAAAAGTTAAAAGTGTAAACTTAAATATAAATAGCTTTAATAGTTTTAATAAATTAATTAGCTTAAAAATTAGTAAAGTTCAATACTCAATACTCTGGTAGTAGTGTGACAGTTCCAAAATTTTGTAATAAAGTGTAAAATAAATAACGCGATAAAATCCGTATATAGTAGTTTAATTTCAATCAAAAAAGTACATTGTAGATATCTTGTTATCAGACCAAAATCTCATATTCCATGTTTTGATTGCGGCTAGAAATCCCTTTATCCATTGCATCAGCCCTTCATTAAACTGTCCCACTTCTGGGCTCGGGCCTTTTCTCAGTGTGAATTATGGAGAACTCTCAGACTCTCACGATGTGTTCCTTCACTGTTAAAACTTGGCATAGTAGGAGATGCGCGTCATAAGAACGAACTAGAGACGTCTTCGTGGCATGCTATCATGTATGTTATTGCTGCCTTTTTATCCATTCATCTATTATCTATAATGCTGCAATAAAACATATAAACAACCGAAAATCATACGTAAATGAATCAATTGAAATTAGAGTGTAACGTTTTAGAGGAGCCCGCATGGCCACGCAATGCGACCACAGACCGCAGCCCATTTGCAAATAGCTCTGCGAACCGCCAAACACTTGAATTAAATCACTGAGCGCCATCCATCATCGATTAGGCAATATCGGACATGTCACTGTTACAAACATTACTTTAAATGAGTGGGATATTCAGAAATATGTTATATTTTGACATTAATCGCCTCTGTAGTACAATACTTGTTTTGTTTGCGTTTGTCGTGTTATTGTACTTGTTTCGTGTGTTGATAAAAACATATAGGACATTGACGGCGTTCACTTTTGCTTTCTATATATTTGTCATTTTTACCACTTCTCGTCAACAAAGTACTTAGATACACAAATCCTGTCATCTATTATGGATGTTATTCGATTTTTCTGTTGGGATATTATTAAGTAAATGAACATTAAGCCAGCTATGATTTATAAATAAGGGTATTTAAAACACATAGCTGACTAAATGTGGGCTCTGAATCTATATAAGTACCGCTTACTCTTGGTTTTATGAATATTTTCCGCACGGAGGTGTGTCAGATTTAGAATAGTTTAAGTTTATATATGAGTGCAGAAAGCTCAATGATTTAAGGTCAAGTTCTGAAAACTGAGCGACCACTAGCGTATATTATTTTACCTGAATACTGCTAATCAGTTAAGCGTCGCCTAAGATGCTTACACAAAGAAATTTCACGTCAAGCAGACAATGACATGGGTAGCTAATTGATATCGCTACTACAGATTCACAAAATCTAATAGGTTCAAGGCCTGTTTCATAGCTGACAGTCATATTTTATCAATAGGATTTACCAAAACCGTTATGGAATAATCAAATGCTCTAAAATCCTGAAAAATCTCTTAAGTAATTTATTTATATTGGTTTATCCATAGCAGATGCATAACAAACTAATACACAAAAAACTGTTTGGTGAATAATATGGCTGATACATTTGCCTATTACGGAATAACTAGCAAGCGTATTATGACAATGGCATACAGAAAAAGTTAAGTTGATTGAATGTTGTGTTTATTGAACATATAAAAAAGGTATATTAATATTTAAAAGCTCTGTTATTATTATACAGCTGTATCAAACACTACCGCTGTCTCGACGGCGCAGCGTGTGTGTTTGTGACCGCTGCGAATGAGATCCCGGATTCGGTTCCCGGATCAGTTGGATCTTTCTGTTATTTAAATTTTTCAATTATTGGGTTATTCTGTTCTCATTAGTGGCACGGGATCTGGTACACGTAAACGATACTAGGGTTACCTCTTTTGCGTGGGACCTTATTAACATACACACTAATTACAAGCCCTCTAAATATGACTACACTAAAAGATGAATTAAGAATAGAAAGTAAATTAATTGACATATTGTCTCGAAAAGACCGTGTAGTCTATCCATAGATTTTGTAAACCATAATCTCTGTAAACCTGGCAATGTATCGCCTGAGGCGACCAAAATGAAGTCCACCAAACGACTTTCGCAATTATACCTAATCACGAACCCTTTGACCGTTTATTTCCGTTTTTGGACTTCACCTACCGAACAAAATCAGCATTACTAAAGTTATTTTAGCGAATCTAAAGTAGTTGGTAATCTTTTTACTGTCTATGGTACCAGGTCTTCGAGTAACAATTTACTCTCATTTCGATATAAATGAAATGGAAAGAATGTAATAGGTACTAACTTATCTCCGCATTAAATAAATGCATGTATTTAGAAGATTTTAAAATATGTATGTGTGATATTTTAACGGAGTAATTGCTATTATAGTAAGATCAATACAAACCTTTATAAAAGTCTCTTTGACTGGCGATTACACAGTTTCATTGCTGCAACATTTGAGACTGTGCAGTTATAAAAAGTGCAATTTCCGTATCACATTTCGTCGTACACAAAGTCATCTCAGTAGTTTGAAATGACATAAACATGTAGGTACTCTAAAACTGAAACACATAAAGCCCCTTTGCACTTGCGAATTACTAAAAATCTGAGTACATTGTTGTGTAAGGTCTCAGTTGGAATTCTACACAGCCTTTGTTACGCCGTGCAATAAAATATTTCATTACTGTGTGAAACATACCGTCGCACCGCATCGCGTCGCGTCGCACCGCATCGCTCCACACTGTATCGCCTATGTTGCACGCTCACGCCCGGCCGCCGCGCTGACGACTGCACGATTTTCTTTTTTCACTAAGGTGCTAGCATTCCGATGTGAGCAGGATATTAATAAAACCTGCGCTAACCTAACTCGCCACTTCGCTTAAATAACCATCGAATTCCAAAATATCTTATCTGGCTTACATAGATAATTATAGGATGTATCGTATGATTTCATTAAAAGTTTATATTATAACTCATTTTAAAGTTTTAAACAGATTTTCATCTTTTGAGAATTGAGATGTCAACAACTTTATTTGTAATGAGTTCATAACTTCATCAAAAGAAGTCACTACAAATAAAGTATGTTTCGCTATATTTACAAGCGTATATTATGACTAGCTACTTTTTTTTTTCGCTTATTGAAATGCACCTGATGCATACTCCCCCTTCACTAGGGGAGGCGAGAGGGTTATGTCCAGCTCTCCCGTATTTCGGGCATACGGACTAAAACCCCACGGTGTGCCCCTTCGCTGCCTTGTATAGTGGATGGGCCGCTGGTAAAGAAACTACCTCAGCGACCCACCCAGCAGACTACGACTCCTGGACGACGCCCCGGCACTACAGAGGGCGTCGGACCGACTCAATGGCTGGCGGGTGGAAGATCCCCGTTCTCCCGCCCGCGGCCTTCATTACGGCGGCATGAGGCGCGCGCAAGCGCGCCTGCGCCGCCCTGTTCGCCGGCGACGGTTCGGATCCGCAAGGATACTTTCCTCACGGATCCGCTCCGCCGCCTCCTTCTGCGAGATGATGTCCTCGCAGAAGGATGCGACCGCTGCCCACTTCCTCTCGCTGTCGACCATGGCTTTGATCACGGCCGGCAGCAAGAGGTCTTCACCCACAACCTTAATGAGTTCACGGTGCTGCACCGCCCAAGCAGAACATTGCTCGAGCGTGTGCTGCGCCGTGTCCTTCACACACTCGCAGTGGTGGCAGATGGGACTCGGTTCCCTCCTAGCGACCGTGTGCAGGTATTTGCCAAAGCAACCGTGCCCTGACAACACCTGCACCAGCCGGAAGGAAAGAGTCCCATGCCGCCGCCCTGCCCACCGCTCCAACACCGGCTGGAGGTCCCCAACCGTTCTGAAACCGGCCATAGGAGCCTCCAGCCACGCCTTCCATTTTAAAATCATGCCCTGGTGGGCTCGATTCCGCGCGCGCTCTATGATAGCCGGAAGGGGACGACAACCCGTCTCCTCCCGCACTTCCTCACTCACTGTGTAGACTTCAGTGAGCACCTCAGCCTCCAAATCCCACGGGGGTGTCCCGGCCAATGCGCAAGCTGCATCGGCCGACACCGTGCGGTATCCTCGTATTACCCTGACCGCTATGACTCTCTGCGGTCTCCGCAAGAGAGTCCTGCACTGAGCGGTCAGGGAGTCCACCCATACCGGTGCGCCGTAAAGCGCCATCGACCGGATAACCCCCGTGTAGAGTCGCCATGACTAGCTACTACTTTAACTATTTCGTCTGCAGTGATGTAAGCTAAAATATTGTTTCCTTTCTATTTACGTATTTTCCATCCCTATTAATCTTAGTTACAGTCACTAGAAACTCTTAATTAGAAAGTAGCTAATACCCAGTCATTATATTTATATTTATCGCCGTCAACCAATTTGATGTTCACTTGATAGGTTTGACATTCAAATACAACATATTAAACCACAAGATTACTCAAATTAAATAAACAAAAGAAGTAAGCATCAACGCGTAAATCGTATGAAATAATTAATCACATGCTCAAAACAAATTTCGCCGGCAAACGTTTCCGAGGATACGGCTGAAAACAAAGTTCAACTTAATCTAACCGTCACTAAGCACGTAGTAGCCCTAAATTACAGAAGTGCACACTAAACAATCTGTCAGACCCTATTCACACTTTGTCTCTAAAACGCTTACTTACATAGCACAAAAGGAATTTCTGCCCGAATGTACCTTCATGGTACATGTCAGACGTTCTGACAGTCGTGTGCGATTCTACGATTGTTGTACAATCCTTGTTATCTTAGAAGTGAACTAACACACACAAGTGCTTAATTATAACTCGGGTGTACTTCCCCGCATCTCAGATTCGCAACTTTAGAAACGACTCGCGAACATGTTGTGAAGTAAAATAAAATGCTTTTAGCATGCAACTTGTACAAGAGTTGGGGTTCACGTATTAGAAACTCCCGTGATGTGGTCATTATGTGAAGACAATTATACTTTGTTAAAACGAGCTGGTTTCGACATCACAACGAAACGTTGGTCTTATAGAAATTCTACGAAGGAGTCAAGATAAGTATAATCACGGCAATACTGCTACCTAGATTTCTATTCATATTATAGAATATGCAAACGTTTCGGAAGATGTTGGGATTTTTGTAAGTGAATCCCGTATAAGTCTCTAGGTGAATCTTGGTTCACACATAGACTATGTTCTGTATTAGCACATAAGATACTTTTATATTACCCGAGTATCACATATAAAAATCAAGACTAAGAATAGAAGTAAAGTTACCTACAATATTTTTTTGAGAACTTTAAGGCGTCTTGTAATGGTTATGGCCGACGGAAACTGTTTGGCAATATTGATTATGAATTTAGAACAATATTTTCTAAAATATACTTAATATAAATAAAAATACTAAAATAAAAATATTTTTAATGGTCACTAAAAACGCTATGCATTTAAACTACCTAGCTTAACGTTTTAAAGTTTATTTATGTCAATTTTCAATCCCTCGATAGCAGTACGTTTTTCTGGATGAAAGATATCCTATGGCCTTTTCTGTACCCCTGATAACGTGTATGTGAAATTTCACGATGAAAGCGTAACAAACAAACAAACAAAATCACATTCGCTCGCACGTCAGCATAGCATTCAAAGCACAACCGTGACAGTGCACCGGTTTAGCAGTAATCCTAACCACCTAACATTACTTATATAAATATGAATATGAGTTTGTTAGTCTGTTACGCTTTCACGCCTTAACTACTCGACCATTTATCAAATGAAATTTTGCATACACGTTGTCAGAGGTACAGACAAAGACATAGGCTTACCTTTCATCTTCAATAAATTACTGATCCCGATCGAAACCGCGAGCAAAAGCTGGCATCAATATAATAATAAAAGAACCCATTTTATTGCAAATCACACTGATATGATGTTAATGCCTAATATGATAATTGTTGTTTTAATTTTTTTATTTCCCGAAAAATATTTAGCGAAACGAATGTAATCAAAATACAGCTGTTAGTACCTAAATGTTCCTCTAAATCGCGTTCGCGTTAGGGTAAAATAGTGTTATTTATAAGCAAATTAGGGTAGTCACTAAATAGGAAAGTAAATCGGTGGAGAATTTCTTACGGACTTATTTCAATTTCAATGAAGCACATCAATCAACGCTGCATGACGGCCTGAGATTGAAACACTGTTAGGAATATTGACGCATATATATTTTTGAACCAAGGTTTTTATGACTAAGCTTTTTTAATTTTAACCACCGATAAAAACGGGGTAATTTAGAAGTTTAGTGTGTGAACCTGTCTGTCTGACTTTGTCCACGTAGATCGTAAACAGATAATTTGAATGTTTATTGAGATGCTATTTAATCTGCGTAATCTGCCACGTTCTACTTGTATTTTATCAAAATATGACTAGCTATTTTAAAGTTATAGCCTTTTTCAGATCAATAACATCACGTGCATCAATTTGTGGCTTTCGAAAATTGATTTGAATTCTGTATATCCATTTTTTTATAATAATTACATACAAAATAAGTATCAAAATTAGGATTCGATCGTTTTGTAACTGTCTAGTATCCTAATGTCAGAGTTTCTCTAGCTGTCAGACTGACAGCCTGACTAGGGCGCCTGGGTAAATGTTTCATTTGTTTTAGACTCCCAAGTTGTAAATATTTTAATTTTGATTCGGAATTACGTCTCCAAACCAAAGATGCTGATTTATTAAGATCATTATATTTATTGCCTGCGAATATCAAAGAGAAATAAATTAACATGATAATAAATTAACAATAATGGGAATTCCTCAGTGTTTTAGTACTTTTAGAAAACACACTTTGTTATAACAAATACAGGTGTAGAATATGGAATATTCAGCTGCGTTTTAACAATAATAGTCATATAAAATATATTGTGCCTGATCCTGACCTGGAGTTATTTTCTCGGCACTACCCGGATAAGGGTAAATCCGGCGGACAAATATCCGGTTGTCCCGCCTAGCGCTTTGTAGAATATCCGGTTTTCAGTCAAATCACTATTGGGTACATCGCTAGTAACTTTCCTCTGAGGAACATTGACTGTTACCTAAAGCTTGCCACACACAGATAATACTGCTATTATCAGCTCGTGTCTTCGTCCACGTACTTCTATGGCAACACATACAGGGATAAAAATATCCTACTTTAATCCGAGACAGGTCTATCGTTGTGCCAAGTTTCATTGAAATCCGTTTAACGGTGTACGCTTCATTGAGTAATACAGAAGGCTCTTTCACAACCTTTCACATTTATAATATTTTAAAGATATTACATTATTTATTAAGTTTCATGAATTACACAAACAACGACAAATGTTAGTAACTTTTGTTTTTATTTTTCACTTACTTCAATCTTTAATGCATGTTTTCGTAAAACGCTTAGAATTATTTTAAGACTATATTTTGCCTGTGGCTACGCTCGCATAAATGTAGATTAGGTTAGATCAGTAACAGGACTTTTCTCTGGATGATAGATCTACGGTCTCTTTGAACTTTCTTGTTCCCCTGACAATGTGTACCTATCCGAAATTTCATGTTGATCGGTCGAATAGTTAAGGCGTGAAAGCGTAACAAACAGTCAAACTCACATTCGCATTTATAATTTGAGAACACTTATTAATACAGCATTAGATGCAATGAAAAATGTGTTGTGCTCGTGACATATTTTGTCAGATTGCACTAGATGCCACTAGATGGCGCTAGTAGAGCCTCGAATTACTTGTAGCTAAATAGTCAACTATGTTATAGATAGTTTAGTTCGCAAAGCGGTAATATGGGAGATCTCCCATAAAATGTCCTGATAAATCCTGTTTTCAAGTTGTTATTTGCCCGTTTTTAACTATGGACTATCTGCACTTTTTAGTAATTATACTACTACTAGCTAGCGCTCAGAAACAAGTAATTTTAATTAATTAATAATATAACATATATATATATATATATAATCGTCTTTGTATGGACTTGAATCCAAGACACTTAGCACGGCGAGGAGTTTGGGGTTGCCGCTAGTCCACTGCGTTATCCATAATTCACAAGAATTTCTAAAACATTCTCAAAAAGACATTCTTATCTGTATGAAGGGCGACCAGACAATGGCCTGTAACATACACTATCTTATAAATATTAATTTAATATCGTCACGGTACTAAACAGTTAATATGCATAATACTATTCGTGCACCAAGTCTAATTTCAATTTATGAACCATAACAGACAACTTGATAGCTAATTTCTAATATAACAGCCCTCCCCCCTTAAGTGGGGAAGCGAAGTAGGTGACAACCTGCGATGTGACGGAGATAGGTCACGGAGTTCGTCTGTCTACCGTTTAGCTGTAGACACTGGTGCTGATACTGTTGCTACTAACTAATATTAATCTATACAATGTATAACTACAAGTGGTGGCCATGTCACTACATTATGTGTACATATCATAAAATTGTAACCGGTCGATGTACATCTACCTATACTATAATAATATATTATGAAGAAGAAAGATAAATAGAAAATCAATTTATGTTAAGCATCGTGGGGAAACCGGCATGTCTGAGAGTTATCCATAATGGTCTCGAAGCACATTATGTGTAGTCTGCCAACCCGCACTGGGGCAGCGTGGTGGGCTATGGTCTCACCATTCTCACACTGAGGAGGGGCCCGTGCCTAACACTGGGACTGTTTAATACAGGACTGATATTATTATTGTTTATGAAAGTGAAGTTGGCACTGTGTAAAAAAGACATGTTGAAATATGTAAATAAATAAATTTTATTGGTAAAATGCCAGATATAAGAGCTGCACCCCATAACGTCAATATTCTTTTATCTTTAAAAATTATTGATCGTTTTATTAGCTTCAATTAAGCTTTTTGAAGTGCATCTTTAAGAAATAAAGCCATGCTTTGTTTGTATGCAATTCATGATACTAGTTCGATCAAAACATTATTTTGTTTTTGCATGAGGAAATTCTAATCAGGAAGTGAAAAAAAGTATCCGATTGACGATAATAGGCTCAGCCGTGTATCACATAGAAAAACAAAGTAGGCGAAACGTGGGTGTCTTAGATCTATTCCTCAGTTAAAAAGGAGTTACTTGTGATGTTTTTGAAGTAAAGTGAAAATATCTGATCTAATATTATAAATGGGAAAACTCATATCATTTGTTACACTCACACGGCAAATCCTTTGCACCAAATACACAGAATTTTTGTATCTAGGTATTTTGAATGCCGAGGACAGATTTTAAAAGATTGCATTAAGCAATCGCGAGTGGACTCACGGGTAATGGCCAGTATGTTTATATTCTTACTAAGATTGAATCAAACACACTGTCATTTGCCTATTTTATGAATCTACCAGCTATTGCTCGCGTAAAAGTAGGTGAGCTTATGTTAGTAACAGTACTTTCTTTTAAAATAATATATAGCTTATGTTATTCGCTGATTACATAGTTTTCTGATGGTGAAAAAATTTTAAAAGTCGGTGTTTTTGTTCTTAAAATAAACGCTTAAGAAGCAAACAGTAAAATCTTTCCTCTTTATAATATTATGTTAGCGATTATAGGTAGAATATAATTATTTTATAGAAATATTTAATAAAGTGTAGCAATGTATAAACATTATTTGAATATGTTTAATTGTACCCGTTATTTTCTATTGGCAACACTGATTTTGCTCGACTGCCCCACCACGCTTGATAGTATAAAAACTAACGCGCGGAACGATAACGGGCAGTCGTGCATTGAGTGGCTCGGAATTCGGATAAGATTGTGAAGTAAAAATGTATTAAGTGGCGGATATTGCATTGAATTAAATAAGGTATGCATATTGCATGACTATGTAAACTGTCAATATAAATTCTAATTATGTTACAATTATTAGAAGAAATAAATGCCTGAGAACTGATTCTGGAGTTTCTTTACGATTAGTATAGATAACTAAACTGCCAGTATTATACCTGTGCGGGACAAGTAAATAGACAATGAATCATAGTGTATATACAGTAATTAATCGTGAACTAAGTTAATAGTGACCTGATAAGGCAATACATAATATTTACGTGTGTATATAAGGTTTATATACTCGTATTCTTATTAGATTCGCCTCTTTGTATAGTTTTGTTTGTTTTCATATCTTATCTTATATTTGTTTTGATCTTATCTGATTTTTTTGTATATAATTCATAGTGTAAAGTACTTAGGGATAAGCAGTACGACCTATGTATGTTTTGATGTTACATTTTATGTCTTTATATTGTATGTTTTATATTTTTTCTGTATAGTTTACGATGCGTAGAAACTAAAAACATAATTTATAGTATGTTATCGTTGAAAATTGTAATAGAAACGCAAAATTGTCACGCGGCTCTCGTTATGGTAAAGATCCGTTGTACTTAAGCTAACTGTACCGTTTCTGACGCTTTGCTCTCATTGGTCGAAAGTTTTGTTGTCTAGTTGTTGACCAATCACAGGGCCTACATTTTTTAGGCCAATTTGGTATAAAAGAAGGTTCGGATCGCGGTATCGGCTGCCTTCCGCCCTAACCTAAGGCTGGTTCGCAACCGAGCCGCCTTTGTGCTAGGTTGGCTCCATTCTCTCATTAACAGTCGCTCTAAACTTTCACTTAGGCACAAGATTAGGCTATATACAGCATGTGTTAGTCCCATCATGACGTACGCTAGCGTGGTATTCGCACACGTTAGGCCAAACAGGATCCATAGGCTACAAACACTACAAAATAGATTCATGCTCAAAGCTACGGGAGCACCGTGGTTCGTGCGCAACGAAGATCTACACCTAGATCTAGAGCTGCCGACCATCAGGCAATTCATGAAGCAGTATTCCCGTAGCTACCTTGACTCGGCTCGGACACACCCCAACCCGCTAGTGGTTGCGGCGTTAAATTACACTCCATCTAGGATATCTAAAATTAGAAGACCTAGGCACATATTAGATGAACCAGATGATAGGACCACACTCGCTCAAGACAAAGCATGCACGGCTCGCGAAGCCACACAAAGTCGACCGCAGTGCCGCTCTCACCACAGAGGACGGAATACGCGTCGCGCTAACGTTAATCCCGTGGATCACCTTAGATCCACGTTGCCGACAACGCCCCAAGCCGAGGTCCGTGGTAGTCCGCCCTTGGGGGATAACGCTGTCTAGTTTACTTATAACGGGTTGGGAGCCCTCTGCGCTCACCCACAGTCCGCGTAAAGTTGTAGAGGCCATCTGAGGCTAACAATTAATACACACACAAAAACAAAATGGTATCGGCACAGTCAGCGGGCAGCAATAATAGGAAGAACACTCCGAATAAAGAAGATCTACAAGGAAGAATTCTCCTGGCTTTTGTTCTTCACCAACCCAGCAAACAAATGCGCCTATATGGCACAATATCATTGTTCTACTTTTAAGAATTAATTAATCTAATAAACAACTGTATTTCTGTCATCTATTACACTTCTTGTAAATTGATAATCCGAGACGATTGACTTTAAGAAAACGATTGTCCGAACTGAACAAGATTAGGTAAACATTATCCAAAGTAATGAGACCGAAAACAGATAAATAAGAACGTAATAACATGAAACTCAAGAGAGTCATTTCCTCCAACATAAAACAAGAAAATAGGAACGATGATCCGAATCTACATAATTAAATAGCAGCTGAAGCGTAAGAAGGAAATTTGCCGGCCCCGCACAGTTTCTGAACGAAGCGCTATGTGATATAAAATATGCACGCCCGAGAATGGCTGAGATAGTCAATGACGCTCCGCGATTTTACAATGTTTGCAACTGCAAAACCTGTTGAAGTTCAATGGTGAATTTTAAATGTATTTTTGTGCAATATTAGGAAAGATTTTACATACGTTTATAATTACATGCTACCACGCCTTTCCAGATGTTTGGTTTATTTTTAGCAGCCATTGCTCACCGTGAACTTTACTACTGAAACGTAACCGTATGTAAGAAACGTCAGGAAAAGTCGGAAGGTAGGCATGTCACTTATAATGACGTTTTGAAAATCTATTCTTATCTAATCTATCTAATAGATTTGACTTAATTGCTGACCAATTTTATTGCGATTACTTTATTTTAACTGGAATAACATTAAACTTTGTTCATAATATTAACCTAAATAAATAATAATAATATAATGAATTTAATTGTTGTCAGAATTTACAGCTGGCTCTTAATCTAGTTCGTCGTTATCTCGAATAGAGTAGATGTGTGCAAAATTACTTGCCAAAAAGAAAATACCTATATATCTCAAAACTAAATCGTAATTAGCTGTCATTAAGTATGAAAATGTAGCTAACCTTGCTTTCTAAAATTTTGGAAAATTATATTCGCAGGAGCAAATGGCTACCTTACCGACAATGACTTCTTGTACGACCATCAATTTGGGTTTCGCTCAGGATCGAACACGTTAAGTGTAACCTTAGATCTAACGACAAAAATCAAAACAAATATCGATAATAAAAAGGTGACGCTTGGTGTGTTTATCGATCTAAAGAAAGCATTCGATACCGTCAGCAATTCGTTACTATTAAAAAAACTTAATAGCATAGGGTAACTGGAACCGCCCACAAGATCTTAACCTCTTACCTTACAAATAGACACCAAATTATTAAAATAGAAAATTACGAGAGTGACCCTTTACCCTTAAATTGCGGCGTCCCACAAGGGTCAATAGGCTCTCTGTTGTTCCTGATATATGTTAATAATGTCTATCAAGCAGGTCTGGCAGGAAATCTCACTCTCTACGCTGATGATACATGTCTGTTTTACTTTGGCCATAACCTCAGTGATACTATTCAGATAGCGCAACAAGACCATGACCTATTACATAATTGGTGCCAATACAATCTTTTAACTATTAACAAATCAAAAACATCATATATGATTTTTAGTGCAAAAAAATAAAAAATGCAGAGCCGATATTCTACAAAAATACGATTGATAGCGAAGTACTGCGCGAATCCAATCAAGAGAAATATCTTGGACTCACTCTTGATAAACACCTGACATGAGGTGCACACTTAACACACATAAGGAAAAAACTATCATCACTGGTTGGTTCTTTATATGATATAGCCCGGTATATACCGCCCAAAGAACGACCTCTAATTTATAACGCACTCGCTAAACCTCACTTACTTTACCTAATTGAAATATAGGGCACTGCAGCTAAAACGAATCTTAATAAAATACAAATATTGCAAAACAAAATAATAAAAATTCTATATCATTACGATTTCTTGACGCCATCTAAAACAATATATAAAGAAACCAAGCTCTTAAACCTTAACCAATTATATACATTTTCCACATGCGTACTCATCTACACATTAATGCACAACATAATACAAATACACATCACACTCACCACGAAGGCCCAAAGTAAAACAAACAAATACTCATCACGCCGCGCTAATAATCTTGTATTACCCAAAGCAAGAACTAACTATGGCCAAAATGCCATTAACATTTGCGGGAGCACAACCGTATAACAAAATTCCCGATGACATTAAGAAAGCAAACTCGTTAAGTGTCTTCAAAACAAGGGTGCTTGAGTTAATTAATGACGACCATTCTATTTTAACTTAATTTTCTATATTTTGTTTGTATTTGACCACTGCACAAATTATTCATAGAAGTGGGTATCACATAGTTATATAATTACCTTTTGTTCTGTGTTTTTGTTATGATACCTACATATATGTATTATGTTAACGGACTAATTAGTGTAATGCATTTGTTTGTATTTTCTTATGTAAGCGACATGGAATTGTCATTAATAAGAAATAAAGAAATATTGAACCGAATCGAGCATATAAAGTGAGTTACGATGCGCACAAACGACACCCAAACGATAACCGGATACAATCATATATATAATTTTAGCTAGTTAGTAGTGTTGTTATTGGGTTCGCCCGTATGGATCCGCGCACATCGCTAAACGCAACCATGAAAATGATATTATACAAAGAGTAATAGGTCGTCGTCGGCTGCTATACTAGTATAAACTGTATATATACATAATATAATAATGTCCTCCGAATTTCAGTCACGGCGGCCAATCTTAATGGAGACTGGCCATCTACGCAGGAAATATTATAGTGCACAAGTATATGCGCAAACACAAGTGCACTCTCTGTTTCCTAACTCTCATGAGGAGAGAGATCAGGCGCAGAACCAACGGTTTACGTACTTTCCGAGGCACAAACACATTTTTTATTTATATTAATATTAACAATGTTTTAATGTAAATGATATTATGTTGTGTCATACAGGGTGGAGGACGCTGGCTGCTGTGACACAGTCTATACTAGTATAGCAGCCAACGATGACATCTTACTCTTTGTTTAATGTTATTTTCATGGTTGTGTTTAGCGATGTGCATAGATGCATTCGGGCGAAAAATCCAATAACAGCATTACTTGTAAAATAAATATTATAAAATGTATACTAATTATGCAAACTAGCAAAATTATATCCATTATTGTATTCAGTTGTCGTTTGGTGTCGTATGGGCGCATCGCAAATTGCTTTAAATGCTAGATTAACTGTACAACTGTAAATTTAGAGAAAAATTATATTTATTTTGTAGCAGGAAAACGTAGGTAATTATATATATATATTACCTCAACGTTTTTGTGTTATAAATGATGTTTTAGCTTTAATAAATTACCGTGAATCCACGTGACAAATCAGTGCCCTTAACCGTGATTGAGCCTAATAAAATAGATAGGAAAGTGAGTCTAGGCAATTCGTGACAAGGCAGCATCTCTTTAAGGTATTTAGGTATCTCGAACCATCGCAGTTGCAGTAGCAAAACAATACAAGTAGGCATATCGATTTGAATTCGATTAGTCGGAATCAGATGCAGATCAGATCAAATTGAGATAAAGTCCTAAAATCTATTCGATCTAGACAAAAAATATTTTATAGTAACATCCAAGACTCTGGATCGTTCCATGGAATCGACTTACGGACCAGATAAATCAATTGATTGTCGTTATCACTTAGAAGTATTGATATATATATACCAGGATTGATCTCAAATCCTGGTCCTGCTCCAGCAAACTCTTTTATTCAGCACATATCGATACTCAATTCGATGCGATGAAGTGAATGTCGATATTTTCTTACGAAATCGACGGATATACATATATACACAAGTTCGTTTTGTTGCAATCTTTTGTATAAAAAAGGTACACTGCCTGTCCGTTTTATCTCTAATTAAAGCTATGTACCATTATCAGCGATAGCCTAGTGGGAAACCGTTGAACTGCCACAAAGAGGTCTCCTGTTCGAACCCTAGGCGCGCATCTCAGACTTTTCGAAGTTATATGCATATTAAATAGTTAATTATCGCTTACTTTAACGGTGAGAAAAAACATCGTGAGTAAACCTGCATATCTGAGAGTTCTCCATGATGTTCTCGAAGATATGTGAATTCTGCCAACCAGCGCTAAGCCAGCATGGTGGACTATAACCTAACCCTTCTTACACTAAGAAGAGGCCTGTGCCGAGCAGAGGACATTTTAATACAGGATAGATATTATTATTTATTATATTCATACAGATTTATTTTGTAGGCATGACTTAACAGGTGCTCTGTCCGATGAATCACATATGATACATAACAATAGATTTTCTATTGTGTCTGTCACGGGATAACGAATGGGTTAAAGTAATATATGACAAAAATGAAATTACTGTAAGTAACTTATCCCCGTGCTAAGGCGCCCTGTGTGACGAGTAATATCTATATAGTAACAATAGTAGAGTATTTGCATAACGTTGGCACATGTAACACGTTCCACACCTGCGTTCCCAAACCACTTTCATTGTTCACTGTGAATGCTTTACAATCTCAAGATTAAAATAACAATAAGCTCTTAAGCCCCGAGCTTTTACTTGCATATAAGCGATTATTTTGTATTCAAATATATAATTCTAGCTTCTGTCAGCGGCCTCGCTCGCATGTAAGTTAAGTTAAGTTATGACAGTACCCTTTTTTTAAAGAAAATATAGCCTATGTCACTCGGTAAGTACTAGGTAATAATATAGATTTCTAACAGTGAAAGAATTTTAAGTCACTCAAGCAATCGCGCGTTAATGAATCACCTAATGACAATGGGTTATAACATGCCATTATACATTTAAAGTGCACAATAATGAACAAGTCTTACATTTCATGTCGAATTCTTCTGATCACATTGTAAAGAACGCACATATAAACCAACATTCGAATGTAGTTCTATCTAAACTTAAATTAGAAGTAAAGTTTTGTAAGAAAGTAATAAGTGGCAGCGATAGCTTAGTGGGAAACCGTTGGACTGCCACGCAGAGGTCTCGAGTTCGAACCTAAGGCGCGCATCTCTGACTTTTTGAAGTTATATGCGAATTAAATAGTTGATTATCGCCTGCTTTAACGGTGAAGCAAAACATCGTAAGGAAACCTGCATGTCTGAGAGTTCTCCATAATGTTCTCGAAGATATGTGAAGTCTGCCAACCCACACTAGGCCAGCGTGGTGGACTATGGCCTAACCCTTCTCACAGTGAGAAGAGGCCCGTGCCCAGCAGTGGGACAGTTTAATACAGGGCTGATATTATTTATTATTTTAATAAGTGGGACTGGCGTCCCTTCTGGCTAGTCTGTATTTCTCTAAAGACTCTATTGGCTATTTGGACATCTGTTGGCGTTCTACAGTGTTTACATTTCATTTCCTGGAGCAACAAACGGTAGCAAGAAGGGGGAAGCGCGCGCAGCGATCTCAATCTCGATAGCTTTGAGCAGTTCCTATCGTGATCTACACTGCGAGCACTTTCCTGCGGAATAGTTACTTTAAGACCTGCATATTCTTCGACTGTACTTTTAGAATTGTATATTAGAAGTCTAGGCTTCGGTCGACGTTTCAAATATTCTTAGTTTACGATGCCCTTTCGATTGTTACTGCCATACACATTGTTAATATACTTTAAGTCATATCATAACGATAAACAGTGAATAAAAATTTATTATAGATCCTACTAGTGGTACAAAGTATTGTTAAGCTTAGTAATTAGTTGACGGCCGCTTCTCTTGACTGTCTTCGTACAACATCGCCTCATAATAGCTAAGGTCTGAGGTCTGTAGTTTGGAAGAATGGTATATATTTATTTTATTACGTTTATTTTCGTCTCTTTCTTGTCTGTCCTTAGGGATGGTTGCTTCGTTTTTTTTTATTTCGCTGTCCACTATAACATTTAGGGTTTTTGATGAGAGTTTGACGTCCAGCGCTAGAAGAAGTTTTTTCAGATTGTAAAATACAGTCACGATAACTACAATCATTGGTAATAACTGGTTTTTCTTTACTTGTTACCTGATCTTCCAAAGTGTCCTTTAAATATTGATCCAGTAATTTATCCTCATCTTGGGCCTTTTCGATACTTGCAATATGAGAAGATTCGTCATCATTTACAAAGTTTCTTTCAAAGTAAGGTTCTTCGATTCTGTGCATCAATCCTTCGCCATGAACAGTTTGAGGACTATATGCTGAATCGAATCCATAGTTTTGACGCGGTCCATTTTTTCGTTCATCATCTAAAATAATTACCTTAAGATTATGTTGGTTATTAGCTCGGTTTAACATATGCTTATCGTGAAAACTGGCAGGAGAGTAACGAGATCTTGGAACGCCATCATATTTTGGTCTACCTCGATTTAGTTGTCTTAATAAAGGTGATTTTAACAGTTTAATATAATCACGTCGGTCGTTAGCATTAAAATTTTCTAGTCGTTGATGATTACCTGTATAATTAATAGTTCGTTATTACAATTAAACAAAGATGAAACAAAATATGACGATATGTCTGGTGTCCTAGCAGGAAAGTCATATCCTCGGAAATAAGAATTAACGTGGGCGGGTTTAGACTTACAAAGTTCGTTATAACGTTGTAAAAGAGCAGCTTGAGGCTTAGGTTTCTGTATTCTTAGTGGCAACTGGAGAATGTTTTGTGGAACTTTAAAGTAATTATGAAGAGTATACGGCCTTTTATACATCTGATTGATATAAATAAACGCCCTTTCACTTTGATTATTTTGTTTGTCGGCAGCATGCTCGTACAAGGCGTTCTCATCAATATTGGTTCTGTTATTGGGCAGTTCATTTGCATGTATTGGGTTCGTCGAGGTTGAGTCTACATTTAATGTCACATCTTCGTCCCTGTCATTTGATGGAATGGTCGATATAGGATTCTGTAAATGATAACAATAATTACTATAGTCAACAGTTGGTAATTGTAAACAAGAGTCACATCAATACAAGTAAGAAATATGCAAATTTTAAAAAAAGCTGCATGTTTTGTAACCAAGACATACAGCACTCATCAGGCGTGATGTGTAAATACCATGTAAGCCAAAAGCAATTTTTTTTTTATATGGGGTCATTCTGTGTCGCATACCTCTCCGCGGGGCGACGGAGAGGTTATGGCTGGCTCACCGGGGAAAAGATACCCCGGTAATACCGATTAAACCTACCACGGTGGTCCTCAACATAACCATAGCCGGCGAGGCCGCGCGAATCGCTTTCACATGCAATCGCGACCCCGCCGTGGTTTCGGCCCGTTGTGTGCAATGGCAGGCCACTGCACAAAAATACTTCCTCCACCGTACCCCTGGGGAGGACAAAGAAACGACATAGAAGCGCACGTGGGAACACGCACGCTGCCTCTCAGACCTGGTGCTGATTGGGTGGCGAGCAGGCCCACGCAGCCCACCACCCCCAGATCAAACCTCAGGGTGGATGGAGGTCATCTCGCGCCCTCCGGCGCCCGGTTCTGCGGTTGAGGATAGGGTTGAAGCGCTCCCTCTTTGCTCCGCCGCCTCCTTGATGGAAATTCCTTCCTCACAAAAGGAGGCGACGGCGTACCACGATCTCTCACTCCGGACCATAGACTGAACCACGGCCGGAAGTAAGAGGGCAATCAGTCCGACTGCCGCGATCAACTCACTGCGCTGCGATGCCCAGGCGGGGCATCCCGCCAAAGTGTGCAGTAAGTACCGTGTCCACAACAACATCGCGGCAGTCGCCGCAGTGATGACATCCGGGCGTCTCCTGCCGGCCTATGCGACACAAGCCAAAAGCACTCCAATAACTCTAATACTTTTGCAAATACCATATACAATATGTTTTTATACATGAGATATACAAACATAATCACAGTGAAATTTTGTAATGAAAGTACAAAACATAAAATGTTAATTGATAGGCGTACACATAATGAAATTAATGAATTAATTTCGATAACTAAAATAATCCAAAATCATGTTATAAATGCGAATGTGAGTATGTTTGTTACTCTTTCACGCCATAAGTTCTCAACCGGTCATCATGAGATTTTGCATATACGTTGGCACAAGTACAGAAACGTAATTGTTCCTGAGGGATAGAAAGGAGAATAATAATAATATAATAATAATACTGTATTACATACACACAACACCACCTAGCCCAAACTAAGCAGAGCTTGTACTGTGGGTACTAGACAATGGATAAACATACATATGTATGTACCTATATATATTTTTTTGTAAATACATACATATTATACATAGAAACACCCAGACCAAGACAAACATCCATGTTCATGCACACAAATGTTTGATTTGTGCGGGAATCGAACCCGCGACCTCAGGCGTGGCAGTCGGTTACACTGAGCACTACGCCATTGAGGCTGACAATGCTGAGAATGCCCATACCCCGTATCATGTTGCGTCACAAGTACCTACATTAACACTGAAAATAATGTTATATTTATGTGTATAATATACTAAATTTTGAGCGTGTTTCGTAACCACATTAAAAAAAATACATTAATAAGATAGATAAATAATAACAATTACCCACTTCCGCAAAAAATGGCACATCCGTAAAACTAAAGTTCATTTACGAATAAGTGTTTGTTCAGAATACAGTCTTAGTCATTATCGCAAACTGACAATGAACATAGAAGTCTTGTTCACCTGCTTCAGCTTGAGTTGTTGTCTGTTATGTAGGTAAACAGTATATAATAGTAAATAATTAAAATACTAAACATACATTCAATAAAATCATATTATTTTATCCCAATAAGTTATGTTATCCTATTGCGTATTTAGAAACTCAAAACACGCTTCGGTACTCCGAAATAACTGGAATTATAAAACAGAATAAAATTGTCAATGTCAATAATAATCTGGATTCTGGATGAAGTTTTATTGATGTTTATATCGATCGATTCTTTTTTGCTGAGTTTAAATCGTTCTGATAGTTTTAATGAATAATTAATTCAATAGGTATTTAGATATACCAACTATTGACAGTGTTGAGACAGTGACTCTTGTCCTGTGGCCTAGGTAGAGTGTGAAAACATTACCCGTGCGTGATAAGTTGAAACCTGAGCGCAAGACGTCACAATATAGGCGAGAACGGCACGCGTGCGGAGGATCAAGCGAACGAGATCGGGTCCCAACTTATTGCGTATGTGCAGTGTATCTATAATATGCAAAGCACTTCTCCGCATTGCGGCCTAAAACGCATCCTTATATATAAATAAGAAATAAATTATAATAATCACGACGATTAAAAATGACTAAAGAATATAATAAGGCGTTTTATATTTTTTTCAATATCTCGAAAATGTGGTTAAGTATTGACAAAATCTTGTTGGTAGTGAAAAGTTAAATAAAAGCTAGAGTATTGAGATTAAATTTGGTTTGACGCAACTTGGTACGGATCCCCATACAAAAAGTGGTATTCTCCTTTATTGATAAAACCTACATCAACGCGAGAGAAGCCGCGGGCAAAATCTAGTGCTTTAAAAATAATAAGAAAGTAGACGTTTTATTACTCACCTCTGAAACAGTCGAGAGTACTATAAATCTGGAAGTTACTCCGATACATAAGGAAACTAAAATAACAAATGCATTTCTCATTTTCTACGTATGTGATATAACAGCACAAAATAAAATCAAAATGTAGCTTCTTTAGTCTGGAGCGCTAAACTAATATTTATCTTTAATAAAATAGTTGCGACTGTTCACAACGATCGAAGCTACAATTCTGAAACACATTGTTGACAAGTATAATATTATGTCACTTGCAAACAAATAAGATATCAAAGCTAAACAGATTTCATTGTGTTAACATCTTATTGTTTAGTGATTAGTAAAACAATTTGTTTTATTCTATTGTCTTTTAGTATTTATCACTTCTGTGACTCATCATCTTTAAACATCTATATTTCCTTTATTTTTCAGGACCCGCTCTGAGCACAGTTTCTGAATCTCGAAGCACGTTACAAATATTAAAACAACAGGCACTAAAACCACCCAGTCTCGAAATAGCCAGGTATGAGTGGACAATAAAAAATTTCTCCTATGGTGACCCTACTGACATCAGCCCTACAACACTAAGGACTACTACACAGGTGCAGTCACAAATTTGTGCATACCTTTAATACTAAAACATTTTTATTTTGTCAAACTTTCGACAAACAAAGACGTTGAAACTGTAAGTATCCGTCCAAAAACTTGAACTACCTTCATAACACTAAAACTAAAGGCATGCCGTATTAGACAAAGAATTACTCTGCATGTTTCACGCATATCCAGGTAAAGAATTCCTAAGGAGAAACCATATGATAGCAATAGTGGCATGCTATAAAGGTCTACGTCTTCAACATCACTACTAGGATTCTGTCCAGCGTTATCTACGTATAAATAGAAATTACTTCGCGTTCGGGACTGCATAGCTTTCTTTTGCACAATAGGACGACGGATGGCGTAGCTCCTTCTTCATAAAAAATCGATGGCGATAAAGCAGAAGGAATAATCGAAAACCTGGACGATGAAACAGAATATAATCCGACTTCCGCAAAAGAAAAGCGATTGGTCGGACAGCAGATACACAACCCTGATGAAAAGTGACTACAAAAGCTAGCTGTTCTTGCTGTCTTAAGTTACGATTGATTTTTGTTTTTAGTCAAATACTAATGTTTCGCAGCTATTAATAGGCCTCGAACGCAAACGGTTTGCGTACCGGTGACGTTTTAAAGCCATCATAGAACCAACTGTGACCACGATCAACTAGCGGCAATTCGTGCGTTGTAATAAACAATCTTCAAACCGCACCACATTTGTCATGATCCTTGATCCTTGACTTATAAGTCACGAAGATCACCAACCTTGCAACCAACATTTACTTAAAAGTCCGTTGACAACAAGTCGCATCCCTCTGAAAAGCCATCAGTCCTGTTTGAGCTTAACATCTATGACCTTTGTCATGGCGATTTCCTACAGAATAGATGGTGAAATCAGCGGAGGGACGCACCGAAGGCCTATAAATTCAACATGACACATACCGAGCTATGATGTGTTCTAAATGGTTAAATACATATATACTACCAAGTATAAGTAAATAATGTTTGACAAAATACTACTGACAAATGATCAATTAAAAATATCATTATGAACACTAATCATTTGACTAACATCTCACTTCGCAAACATACTACTTTATAATTAATCATTTGACAAAATACAGATTTCGCAAATGTATTAGTTTGCAGATATTTCAAATGTTAAAATATCATCCCAGAAAATAAATATTCATTTGACCTAGTACTTCGTTTGTCAAATTGGAGATTTTATAAAATGACGGTTGATAAATTGTTTTTTATACTATTTATATTATTTGGTAGTCAATAAAAAAAAGATGCTCTAATCAAGTAAAATAGGTAAAATTCGGTTCTGGCGCAGTTCTAACTTAACATAAACCTAGCCATTTCTGTTCAATTGACCTACCCTACTTACGACTGATGATTTCGTACTGAATGTAGTAAGTAATTATCAAACAATGCATTTCGTCAAACTTTATTTCTGCTTTGCGTTGTTTTTACCAATTAACATGATTATAAAAAGATTTGCTGATTAAATGATGTTCCGATGTAATGCTATCTTTCAATTATTTGTCAAATGAGTTATTTACAGAAAGAATAGATTGTAAAGTTATACTTTATAACAAGTAAGTTATCAAGAATAGATAACTTTATCAAGTATAAATTTACTTAATGTTATTTTAAAATTAAAATTTGCGATCAGTTTTTTGTCAAATGACAGGACACCGTTCAAAATTAGGCTCATTGTTAGTCTGAATGTACGAGCGTTTTTTTTTAAGTATAATAAAGCTAGGATGATTATAAAATATCATATGCTTAAGTCTATTCCAATCTACTGATCTCTGAGCCAGTCGGCACTACTAAAAACCTTTTGGTAAGTACATATTTCAATGTTGTTCGTCTATGATTATTTATATGACAAAATCTATGGCCAGCCAAATATTGCATTATTGAGTCACAGCTTTTTTGTGTACGATATGTACCATAGCATATCATGACCATAACCGCTAGAATCAAAGAAGATTGTTGGTACTGATTAATATGTACAAATGTGTGGTTTTTTTTTTATTGTATACCTTCACATATCAGCATCATAACGTACCAAGACCAGACCGGTAACCATAACATGTCGAAAATATTTATATCAGTTACTTGTTGTTTTGGATCTAACAAATATAATTGGTGTACAATGCCAAAAATCGATCTACAGCTTGCAATATCCATGACTTAATTTTTAAAGCAGAATTAAGTACAATAACGATGGTACATATAATTACAAGGGAATCAATATAAACATAAACATATTTTGTGACAATTATAACAAAATCATTTAATTGTGTTGATGGAAATATTAATACATTTAATTCTGTCCAAAGACAGCTATGATCTCATTCAAGACTACCTTGATGTCAATGCCATTCTCATTGAGAGTCTGTACTTCCTTTTGGAAGGTTTCACTCTGCCATAGAGCATGGAAGACCCGGTCCCACTTTCACTTTTAAGGTTGTTGATGGTAATGCTGAATTCCTCATCATTAGCCATCTTGTCATCGAAAAGAGCAGACTGCTTGTCCTTGGGGAAGACGGCGATGCAATCGTTGATGAAGGAGCTTAAGTCGGTGCCGCTGGTGCTGCTGGTGCTGTGGCAGGAGCCGATCTTCTTCATGCGGTAATTTTCTGCAAGGCAAATTTAACCAAATAATAGTATAGAGATGCGATGTTAATTCAGTGGACATATTGATCTGATATTAAAAATCAATGGGCATATTAAATAGCTAATCATCGTTCGCTTCTAAGATAAAGGCAAGCATCATTCGAAAATCAGTCTGGGTGTTTTGGTAAAGTTATCAAAGATTTATAAAGTCTGCCAACTTGGCTACCGTAGTAGAATGAATCACCACGACAAAAAGATACATCTAAAATTTGATAGAATCTTACTTACCAATAGCGTCGTTGATCATGTCAAGGAAGAAGTAAATGTCAATGTTGTCATTTTCCAAGAAATTGACCACCTGTGGATAATAATTATAAACTTATGTAACCAACGGCATATTGCAAACTTATACACTAACGATAGAAGAAATATAAAATCTAGGAGAAATATTTTCACAGAGCAGTTATCTAAGATAATACAGAAAACGTAGAACATCACTTGACTGATAATTATATCAAGTCAACAATCACTATTAATTTAATAATAATATAATATTTTGCTTGAAATAAATATTCAAACTAATCCAGAATTTACAAAGAGATTATATCACAATGACTATAGAACTTACAGCACCGAATTCGGGCAACGATTCCAACTCGTAAACAATGTCCTTGAAGTTATTGGTCTGCATGTACTGCAGTGAAGCTGAGAACTCTTCGTACTCCAGGTAGTGTTCCATCAGGTGCTCGATCTCATGACCAGACTCTTTGATAATCAAGTCTATGAAGTCATCAATAGATAATTTGTTGTTAAGTAGTAGGTTCTACTTAACTATGTAGACAGTAATCTTGGATACTTTAATTTGTGTGTAGTATTTGTAAGCCTGATGGGACTGACATAGTCAAAATGTCCTTTAAAACCAAAGAAAAAAAGAGTCTATGAAGTCATCAGAATGTTCATGGAAAAGCTCTTTCTGCTGCGGAGCTGAGAAAGCAAGACCAACAAGAGCTAGTACAACGAAAGCCTGCTTCATCGTTTCGGTATCGTTGCCCGAATTCAATGATGCAAAAAAATCGCTTCCAAGACGTTATATAGCTGTCGTATTGATAAGCAGCGATAGCTCAGTGGGGAGAGCAACAGACTGCAATGCAGAGGGTCTCAGGTTCTAACCCACGTCGCGCACCTTTGGCTTTCGGAAGTTATATGACTTTTCGAAATTATGTGCGTATTGATTGACAATTATCGCCTGCTCCGTGCCTCGGAGAGCACGCCGTCGGTCCCGGCTGCCATGAAGATCTATGGTTGTCGTTATTGGAAAAGTCAGTACCCTCTAACATCCTGACACTAGTCTAGCCTTAAGGTATCATTTGCTTTCGGGTTGCGTAGGTCAGGTGGCAGCCGCGCGGTGTTAAAACTGATATCCAGTCAATTCCGGTTAGACTAGAAAAGCTGACTTCAAGTGACTTGAGAATAATAAAGGCTAAGAGAGAAAAAGATTGATAAGATATCCTAAGCGATTGCTTGGAATTGTTATGTGATATACAAACGCAAGATTATCTTGATATTTCAGATGATATTTTTGCGGTATTATAGAACTCGCGGTGACAACTTCAATATGTCCATAATTTTTCTCGACATAGGCCTAAATCCACACAAATAGCGCGTGCTACGTTGTTAATGTATGCTACATAATGTTAAACATTTGTCTACTAATCTGTTTTGACGCATATCAGAATAAAAACCTATATAAACATATATAAAAATAAATAAACATTTTAATAAAGCTTCACATTTATAACATTATCGGTATTAATCAAGCACTTATATAGATACTAGCTTTAGCCTGCGACTTCGTCCCCGTGAACAACAGTTAGTCCGCAACGTCAAATCTGTTGATCACATTATGTGTTGCCAAAGAAAATATATATTTATATTGTATATATATTATATTAAAGGTAATAATTTTAAGATCTATCCTAAACATAAGTACAGTTTTGTATTGTCTTCGTAGCATCATTTAAAATTTCGATCACTTAATAAATTGGACACAATCATGTGCCAACTCTATAATAAATATGCTATGAAAGAGCGGAGTCTTAATACAGGCATTATCTGCTTAAAAGGAAGCTCCAATCATGAACATTGTTATACACATCTTTGGTAACGAAATAAAATATTTTGTATTTTTGTATTTGTACTCATATTTTTAAACAAGACTGCAATCAATATCAAAGTAGCGAATATGCTCTCAAGCTATAAGTAGCACTTTTTTTTTTTACTTGGGGGAATGCATGACGCATACCCCTCCGCGGGAGCGGGCGGAGGGCTTATGTCGGACTCGCCGAGGTAAAAGAAGATGTTAAGATGATAAAGTACCTCCCGGAATACCGACTAAACCTACCACGGTGTTCCTCGACAAAACCACTATCGACAGGGCCGCGCGAATCACTTTCGCATGCGGTCGCGACCCCACCGAGGTTTCGGCCCACCGTATGAAACGGTGGGCCACTACACGAAAGACCTACCCTATAGGCACTTCAAAAACTCCCTACTGTCCCCCCTAGAGGGGAGACGGACTCGACATAGTGGCGCGCGTGGGAACACGCACGCCGCCTCTCGGACCTGGTGCTGAACGGATGGCGGGGAGGCCCACAAAGCCCGCCACCCCCAGGTCAAACCTAAGGGTGGCTGGAGGTCGTCCCGCGCCCTCCAGCGCCCGGCTCTGCGGTTGGGGAGAGGGTTTAAACGCTCCCTCTCCCGCTCCGCCGCCTCAAGCTATAAGTAGCGCTGGGGCCAGGGAATTATTAACTAATTTACTAACTTCAGGTCAATAAATATTTGTATTATATGTTTAAAATAAGACTGAAGTTTGTTAATAATCAGTTATTTATTAACTGAAGTAAACTATTATCTGTAAGTTTACGAAAAATCAATGTTCCAAAGGATTGCTCTGTCTCATAATATAAATTGACTGTATGCAGTTGTAGAATATTAATTAGTCATAATTGACAGACATTAGAACATGATAATAACAATTACTTACATAAAAATACCGGACAGAAGCATTGAGTAAAGTATATAAGTGCTAATATTTCAAATGGATGACTAAATATGTCAGTAGCTGCCATCATAATCTGCTTGATAATAGTCCTAAACCTGTTTAACTTGTATATTTCATTACATTACCACATAGTTTGTACAATATCCACGTAACAAAATGAAAAAGAAAACCAAGTAACATACAGATGCGCACATCAACCTAGTCCAATTTAATATCATCGATTGAAATGTGCCCGGGTACTACACGAAAGCAGTGACATAAAAATGCTGTATCTCATATTTGCCATCGATATTTCAGAATAAAATGTTTATATACTCATTACCGAATACTTGCATTTCCAACTTACGTCGTATGGAATCACGGGAAAATATTTTATCATCATAATGTGGGTAGACAAAAGCTATAATATTTGCACTACCATCGTATTGTTTGTCTAACTGACAATACTCAGAATAAACATACTCAGATCGTTTTTGCGTAGACGTTACTACGATTATAACTTGTGTGATCTCAAATCAATATAGTTCAATTGTTCGACTCAGTGCGCATCTTTCTTTGAACAGTGATAACAATAAACACCAAGAAAAATGAAATTTACAATCCACGTCCGTGCTATCTGAACAACCGAACACGAGCTCATCAGACATCTATAACGACGATTATTCACAGCTCAGACTTTCTTATTACCAGCCCGACGATACAGGCGCGACATTTGAAGCATCTTCGGATGATTCAAACACATTTTGCAAAGAAACTTGCGACACTTTGGAGACAGACTTGAGTGTGACGTCAATTGTCGATGCGAAAGAAGCTGAGCGTCAGGAACTTCGGGAATATTACATTTCTCAAATCCCGGATTTGCCTCATCCGTTGTATAATGTGTCGTCTATAATCTCGTCTGCATCGCAAAGGATGGGCTCCGTGCATTTGAGATACAACGACAGAATCGAACCAGGTAACCAAGCCCATGATTCACATAAGGAAATACAATTCTGCCCAAAACGCAGGTCTACGCTCAAACCCGGACAGTTCCCAAACAATTAACTTGATTGCCCCGTAGCATGTAAGGATATTTATAAAGTTATGTTATTATGAGCATGCCAAATCTTCCTAAAATATTTTTAATCCAGCATGTGTTTTTGTAATAAAATTTGAATATTATAACAGTCCACAAAATCCTTTATATAACCCGGAAGCTCAAAACTGTGATGATACAATCATTCCTAAATTAGGTATGAATTTAAAAGTGAATATGGTCGTGAATAATTTGAATTATAAAGTCAGTCAGTATGTTTACAAAATTAGGCGAGTACAGCAAATATAATGACGCAACTTTGGCATCAAAATGCAATGCAGAAAAAACATAAAACATATAATTACTGTCGCCTGTGATTTCCCTAGGGGATCCGGCAGCCAGGCCCGGGTGTAATGGACTTTATACATAACTATTGTTACTTCAATTTTTGTATAGCTGCGTTCTAAACAGAGGATTTCTTTTGCTTTGTTATACTTATGAAAAAGGCGTTGCTGTTCAATGTCGCTGTGATTGTAGACCAACCCGCAGTTTTATAACTGTCGATCTGTTGAGCAGTATTTTTGGATTCGTTAACAGTTAACTTGAGATTAGAAAACAAATTTAAGTATATAATACCATAATATGTAGTAAGTAATTAGAAGTTAATTAAAGTTTTTACAGTCGGAGGTTGCATTAAGCACCAAATGATACTTAAGATTTAATTAAAATTTTGAAATTACAGTTATACTTTATAGATTACTAAACTAACATAATTACCATTCGAAGTGTGCAATAATAATGTATTTAGAATTTTCCATTCCCGTTTCCCACAGTCGAGTGATTGACGTCATACGCCTAGTGTTTCGCTGACGGTGCTTCGTACGTCGGGAGTTTTGGGCTGCGTTGAGCGTGAAGACTGATATCGATGCATTATTTAATAATACGATTAGGGTTCCGTAACACCTTTCCCCATAGAACAGCGAGTATAGAAGACCTTGGTCGTAAATTGAGCTGGAGGTTGATAATGGTCAACTGGTTTCATGCTGTCTGGAATAGCATTGATTGCTCATAGTTTCAAATGGCATTCTGAGGATTTCCTTGAGATATGTTCAGTTTCTTCTGTCTGTATTTTTATGAGTACGCCTGTACTGAATAGCACCACATATAGCGGAATCGTCGTATGGTATACGCTGTCATCTATTTCATGGTTCGGGCTTACTGGTAGTTGTAAAGACATTTTCGTGTCAATTTCATGCAGATGGTCCAAATTGATATGATTAAAGTTGATCTTTGGAATCGAAGATGTTTTATTGGTGTCATCATTCGGTAGATGCATTATCTTGACATGACCTTTCAGGCGATCATTGGTGTAAGTAATCGTGCACTGCAGTGTTTGTAGGTAACATTGATATGGTAAAACGATGAGGTAGCTGCCATGTAGGGTACTGTATGAATCTTGTCCATAGGAAAGGTGTGTCATCGTAGGTACTGTAAAATTGATGCTATAGTGCTTGTCATCGAGTTTTTGGTAGGCTGGTTGTTCCAGAGTGACGTTCATAGGATAGCATGACGGACTTCGTCGTTGAGTGACAATCAGTTGTTCGATGCAGTCCTGTGAGGTTTGACTTTGTAGACTAGATACCATTTATTAGACTTCGGGCAATCAGCCTCTATGTATTTGATCCTATTCTCACGAAGGATTAGAAATGGATAGGTTGGAATCAGGACTTCATGGTTACGATTAGGAATTATAGATAATTTATATAAATCGTATGTATAAGGTTATATTGTGGGAAACTTATATACTATAACTACTTGATTTCTTACATAGTAAGTTCATATCTTAATTATATCAAAGTATTCTCTAATATCTATCTCTACTACTTCATGCCTACCATATAAATTGCTAGCATTATTAATGATAGAATGTATAGTTTCTGAATTTAACTTACCATGATGCACAGTTGAGGTTCTAATAAAACCTATGGCAATTTCTAGTCAATATTATCAACATTATCATTCAAAATCGTAAGTACTTGACTTAAATGTGCGTATTTGACTAATTCGTAGTCTCTTTTTGCTACGGTTTCATTTATTTTACTGATTAATGTCTGCATTATGTTATGTTATCTAGAATACTATCAATAGTTTTTGTATATTGAGTTGACCAATTTTTAGATAAAGTAATTATTTAATTCAATTATCAATTTGTTTTCACTATCCTGTAGAGATTTTATGGCTTAGCTATAATGCTGGGCATCTGTGTAATCAAGGTTACCTGTAATAGCTTTTACAATGGAAAAAATACTATCTACGAGTCCCCATTTTACAGGAACGACTTCTAAAGTTTACAGCTGCTGTAAAACATTTTCTAGCTTGCTTTTTAGATAATTTATATAAGGTTCATATTAAAATCTAGTTTTAATGTGCAAATCAGGGCTTACTACGTCCAATTGGTTAATTTCATGATTCGATAGAGTCAGTCTCTATCGAATCATGAAATTTATCAATGTCAACATATTGGAGAAAGGAATGATAAAATGATATAACTTTAGCTGATCCTAATTTAAATGGTAAGATACCACGTCCATCATCGAGACCTTCAAGTCTTATTTCCTGCATCAGAACTGGACTCAGAAGAAGGTGAATTACCAGGAACAGCCTGCAACAATGTCGCGCTTTTAGGAACTCTCTTAAGCCTAGACTTGGCAATTGGGCCCTGTTTACGTTTAGTATAAATGTGAATAGGTAGGTCAGCGGTGACTACGTCATGTGTAAAGCGGAATGCTAATTTTTGTCGCGAAGCTCTCTTACGAACACCTGCTAATCGGCAGAATGTTTAACTACAGTTTCCCGAGTTTTGTTACGATTTTCTATTATATTTTGTATAGTGGTACTGCATAAGTCATGAATAGTTTTATATACTGTTTTCATTTTATTTTTATGATTAACTATGTACTGCTGTAATAATTGACTAGATATACCTACATCAAAATGGTCGCGTGGATCAAAATGCCCTGTTAGTACGTCAAAGGGTCTGCATTTAGTGAAACTATGTGTACTACTATTGTAGGCTAAAATGGCATATGGAAAATGGGCTCTGATGTGTGAGAAAGTTGTAAAATACGCAAATGTTTTAATATACTAGAGTGAAATCGTTCAACTATACCATTTTTATTGGGAGTATGCGGAGCTACTTTATGATGTTGTATTTTGTGAAGTCTACTCTTTTAGTAAAGCTGAGAAAACCGTACCTCTTGGTGACTTTAACATTAATTGCCTAAAAAACAATGAGAATAGTACCATTTTTTAAACACCATTTTACAGTACACCAGTCTTAACCAAGTTGTTCAGCAACCAACACATTTCACAGATCATAGTGAGACACTCATAGATATTGTGTGCACTGATGCTCAAGTAAACAATGTATCACTTTAATATAAACCTGAATTAGGGCAGCATGCCATTTTATCTGTGACTTGCTCATTCAAAATCAGTAAACCTGTCCCAAAGTGGATACATTATAGACAATGGTCTATAGCTAATGAGCTAATATAATGGTTGATATTTTCAAAGAAGACCTCTACAAATTAGATTGATCTTATTTAATAACTCAGGATAATGTGAATGACATGGTTACAATATTAAATACTTTCATTATAACTCTATTTGATCTACATGCACCAATTGCAATGGTTTTAATTAGAGAAAGGCCCTACCCATGGATGACACACATAATTAAAGAGATGGTGAAATTGCGTGACAATTATCAGGCACGATACAAACTAAGCAAATCAGCCATACACAAAAAGAGTTACAATGATTTGAAACATATAGTATCTAGTGCAATTGATTGTAAAAAAGGGGCCTATTTTGAAACTTACATAAATGGATACATAAAAGATCCAAAGAAACTATGGTACAATTTAAAATCAATCATAAAGATTGGTAAACAAAGAATTCATGATTTGCCATATACCCTTAACAACCATGAAGATCTTAATAAGCATTTCCTGAATATCCCTGGTAATGATACAATTTCTTTGTCTGATTTGATATATTTTGAGATAAACAGGTTCCACACAAATACCTTTACTCTTGAGCCATTCAGTGAAGAGGTTGTCTGCTTGCATATTAGCAGTCTTAAATCTAATGCCCTTGGTGTTGACAATATTTCTCTAGATATGCTTAAGATGACACTTCCTCATAGCATACATTACTTATCAGTATTTTTTCAAGCGGCCAAAGAAGCGCTCCTGCTACGTCCGTTTCATACCGTCCTCAGTGATACCTAATGCCTGTGACATACCCAGATATTTATAGGTTTCGTTTGCAGAGAGAGATCTAAGTCTAGTGAAATCTGAGAGTTCAATGCCATCAGATTCCACAATCCTGCCTCGCTTAACATACATAACTGCACATTTGTCAACAAAACTGAAGGTTTCCGTTACATCAGACACCAGACCCCAACTGACGGCGTTACTTAACGCCGTCAGTTGGGGTCTGGTGGAGGCAAATAGTTTTAGGTCATCCATGTAAAGAAGGTGGGATATAACTTGACCATGGTAGACAACTATCCCCACTAGAATCAGGTTGCTCCCACCTTCTGTACACCCACCTTTTACCTCTCTGGAACGCACGATTTGTCCGTGTGTCCTCCGAATTTCGGTCACGGCGGCCAATCTTGACGGAGACTGGCCATCTACGCAGAAAATATTATAGTGCACAAGTATGTGCGCAAACACAAATGCACTCTCTGTTTCCTAACTCTCATGATCGATGAGACGGCAAACCGACACAACCGGAGAGAGATCAGGCGCAGAACCAACGGTTTACGTGCTTTCCGAGGCACAAACACATTTTTTATTTATATTAATATTAACAATGTTTTAAGTTAAATTATATTATGTTGTGTCATACAGGGTGGAGGACGCTGGCTGCTGTGACACAGTCTATACTAGTATAGCAGCCAACGATGACATCTTTGTTTAATGTTATTTTCATGGTTGTGTTTAGCGATGTGCATAGATGCATTCGGGCGAAAAATCCAATAACAGCATTACTTGTAAAATAAATATTATAAAATGTATATTAGTTATGCAAACTAGCTAAAATTATATCCATTATTGTATTCAGTTGTCGTTTGGTGTCGTTTGGGCGCATCGCAAATTGCTTTAAATGCTAGATTAACTGTACAACTGTAAATTTAGAGAAAAATTATATTTATTTTGTAGCAGGAAAACGTAGGTAATTATATTACCTCAACGTTTTTGTGTTATAAATGATGTTTTAGCTTTAGTAAATTAACATGAATCCACGTGACAAATCAGTGCCCTTAACCGTGATTGAGCCTAATAAAATAGATAGGAAAGTAAGTCTAAGCAATTCGTGACAAGGCAGCATCTCTTTAAGGTATTTAGGTATCTCGAACCATCGCAGTTGCAGTAGCAAAACAATACAAGTAGGCATATCGATTTGAATTCGATTAGTCGGAATCAGATGCAGATCAGATCAAATTGAGATAAAGTCCTAAAATCTATTCGATCTAGACAAAAAATATTTTATAGTAACATCCAAGACTCTGGATCGTTCCATGGAATCGACTTACGGACCAGATAAATCAATTGATTGTCGTTATCACTTAGAAGTATTGATATATATATACCAGGATTGATCTCAAATCCTGGTCCTGCTCCAGCAAACTCTTTTATTCAGCACATATCGATACTCAATTCGATGCGATGAAGTGAATGTCGATATTTTCTTACGAAATCGACGGATATATATACACAAGTTCGTTTTGTTGCAATCTTTTGTATAAAAAAGGTACACTGCCTGTCCGTTCTATGTCTAATTAAAGCTATGTACCATTATCAGCGATAGCCTAGTTGGAAACCGTTGAACTGCCACAAAGAGGTCTCCTGTTCGAACCCTAGGCGCGCATCTCAGACTTTTCGAAGTTATATGCATATTAAATAGTTAATTATCGCTTACTTTAACGGTGAGAAAAAACATCGTGAGTAAACCTGCATGTCTGAGAGTTCTCCATGATGTTCTCGAAGAGTAAGTAACTTACCCCTATGCTAAGGCACCCTGTGTGACGAGTAATATCTATATAGTAACAATAGTAGAGTATTTGGATAATGTTGGCACATGTAACACGTTCCACACCTGCGTTCCCAAACCACTTTCATTGTTCACTGTGAATGCTTTACAATCTCAAGATAAAATAACAATAAGCTCTTAAGCCCCGAGCTTTTACTTGCATATAAGCGATTATTTTGTATTCAAATATATAATTCTAGCTTCTGTCAGCGGCCTCGCTCGCATGAAAATTAAGTAAAGTTATGACAGTACCCTTTTTTTAAAGAAAATATAGTCTATGTTTCTACGTAAGTACTAGGTAATAATATAGTTTTCTAGCAGTGAAAGATTTTTTTAATCGGTTGTGTAGTTTTTAAATTAAATCCTTACAAACAAACAAACGAACTTTATAATATTGGTATAGAAGTGCATCTAATACTTGCAGAGATTTGACCAATTAGGAACTATTGATATCAAAGACATTTTCTAGTAATCCTGAAACGACTGCATTTGTATTAAAGGCTTTATATGCATAAGAATGTTAAATAAATTTAATTTAATCTCGGTGGGAATGGCCGCGAACCACTCACTCTAATTAAAATATTAAAAGCACGACTAGTAAGTGAAATATGCAAAGTAATGTAACCTCCTTTGATAATTTTATTGATATTTCATAAGCTTTGCATATTAGTTCCAATAGCCGCTGCTTATCGACAATTTATTCCGTTTTGGTTCTCATATGTTTTGTGAACATTATTTTTAAGTATTTTTATAAGTTCTGAAGATAAAACAATACATAATCTTTAAATAATAAAATAAATTGTTAAGCATAGCAGTAAAATCCATAAAGATTTGAAGTGTTTCACAGGATCTGGTGTTGAATCTGACGTCGATCAATTTAAATTAACCAAGTGTTGAAGAAGAATGCCTGTCCTTTTGTCTGCAAATTAAACACAAGTGCGTGCTTCTTAATATTTTCCATGCATATTTTTTGTCTTCGTATTACAATTGGAGTTGCTTAAATTTCAGCTTCCTATTATATATGTATATTTAATTTAAAAATGACGTTATGTTAACCTTTTTGTCCATCCGTCTGACCATGGCATAAGATTGCACTTATGTCAAATATTAAAATCTATTCACTCGCTCAAAAATGCTATGAGTGTGGGCTATAACGGCATCTGCATTATGGTTATAAAGCAGGTTGTACATATTACAGCTGGACCCCTCAGTTATATTTTAAATTTAACAATAGAGACAGGTGTGTTCCCAGACAAATTAAAAATAACAGTAGTTAGTCCAATCCACAAGAAAAATAATAAAGAGGATATTGGTAACTATAGGCCCATTGCTCCGGTACCAATATTCTCAAAGATATTTGAAAAATTCATTTATGAGGTTCTTAGTAACGTTTTAGAGAAGCAAGCAGTTTAAGTGAAAGAACAAAAGGGATTTAGGCGAAATAAGTCAATAAATATAGTATATATAGTAAATATTTTTTTAAGAATTTGTAATGACTAATATGGACCAATGCACACCGGTATGCGCAATATTCATGGATATGACGCAAGCGTTTCACTATGTGGACCTTGAAATATTGTTAACCAAGCTTGAGAGGTATGGTATAAGAGGCAATATTCTAAAACTCCTCGAAACATATCTCAAGAACCGCGTACAATATACTAAGCTAAGTAAAGTTAAAAAAAGGAAAATGTATACGCCTCCAAACAACGGCAAATAATATATGTTGTGCCACAGGGAAGTATCCTGGGGCCACTACTATTCATTCTATACATTAACGATCTGCCGAAAGCCACGTCAAATCCAATGACTCTCTATGCAGATGATAGCACAGTTGCAATAAAATACAATAATACTAATACTTACGAACAAGAAGTAAATAACACATTACAAGATGTATTAATATTGGCAAAACCATCTTTATGTATTTTAGTCAACGGGCTGGCCCACTGAGTAATCTAAATATTCATCATGGAAGTCAACCGGTACGTGAAACCTTTCCTTGGGCTAACTATTGACAGTAAACTCACATGGAAGCCACATATTGATGCGCTCTGTAAAAGAGTCAGTAGGTCTGTTTACGCGCTACATAAACTGGCACAAATAACCAATACAAATTTCGTTTTAACTGCATACAATGATCTGGTCGTTTCTCTATTAAGGTATGGAATAATTTTCTGCGGAAACTCAAAGAATAGGGATATAATTTTCAAGATGCAGAAGAGATGTAGTAGAGCCATGTTTGCATTGAAAAGTACAGATAGCTGTCGTTCATACTTTCTTAGGCATAAATTGTTAACTTTGCCATGCTTATATATATTTGAAGTAGCTGTATTTGTTAAACGCAATCCAGATTTATTTATGTTGGCTTCATATCTATATAATAGACGATAACGAGACTACACATCAAGTGAGACACCCTATATACGCATAACTACGCTACATACAAAATAGAGAATTGTCGGAAAGGGACAGTGCATAGTGGTGTCGATGTAATGGTAAGGATAGAGCGTCGCGTCCTGTTCAGCGTGAATGAGACAAAATAACAAAAATTTAACGCACTCTCTCGCATGATCCGCAGCGTTCAACTTCTAATAGTTCAAAGTCCAAACAGTCTAGGTTGATGTGTCGCTGTGTGTACATAGACTTTGTGTACGTAAAACTAATACTACATTGATGCATAAAAGCATTTTTCATATGGCATCTGTAATATATAATAAATTGCCCAAAACAGTTAAAGAAGCAGAGTTTAATATTTTTAAGAAAAATCTTACTTAATTATTAATAAACAAATGTTACTACACTCTGGCAGATTATTTAAATGACAAATTACATTATTACATAGTAACTATTTAATTAAATTTATTTTAATATGTCTATTCTCTAGCATTAAGTAACATTTTTACCTAGTATCAACTGTTGTGATGAAATATTTTTTTTTGATGATTTTTATGACTATTTTTTATACTATTATTATAATTTTCTCCTGAAATCCAATCGAATTATTTATATTGATTTAATATTGTTTGATTTTGACATAATTACTTATTTTAATTCTATATAATTAATATTTGCATGCCGCTATATTCTGGTCAAAATACTTAAATCTTGAATGTATTTCTTTGTAACACCATTTGTCACAGTATTTTTGCAAATAAATATTCTGATTTCAGATTTCTGAATGCGATCATGACATAACTACGTTGATGGCTTTTTTTATCGTGGGGAAATGCTCCTTATGCGTACCCCACACGCCACAAGGGAAAGCGAGAGGGTTACGTCGGGCTCTCTCTCTAGACTTTGGGCCTATCGACTAAAATCCCACGGTCTAACGCCTTTGATACCTAGGTCAAGCTAAATGTTTATTGTGGTTTTGCTTCGATTTCCAGGTATAACAGCAAATCTGTTAGAAGTCTCAAAGACTGGAAATGTGCCCGGTAGACGAGAATATCTCTCGAATATCTTATTTCCTAAGAATTAAACACATACAGAGCCAAATGTGGGTATAATATTCTAATTCTGCCTATAACTCCAAAGTACAGGTCTATTGGGGATAATATTCTCCTATATATATATATAATATATAACGTCCTCAAGTTTTGTTTACTAAATAGAAAATAATAATACATAAATCTTTTCTATTGACATTTCTTTGAATATAGAGCCTATGTCGAATTGCAATAGTTAGTAATTTACTTTAAACATTTAGTTAATTCAATATCTATAAGTATGTTATTTTTTTATAATATTCTTTTTTCTTTTCGGAACAAAGACTTAAAAAGTTTTATTGGAAGAATGTAAAAACTTGCTGGCCTGTTAGTTAAAATGCTAAGAGGTTATATACCTGGGCAGCATTTGGGAAAAATAAAAGGCTATTTGAATTGAAATTGTTATTATAATTTACTGTAATCATTTTACAAAGCTACGTCTTATGAAGAGAAACCTTACTGATTCTAGCGCAACTTCAAAAGAAGATAGCGCTAGTATATAGATTTAGGATTTTTCTGGTAACGAAGCATGATATCTGAAGCAAAATAGAAAATATAATTACAAGCTGGTAGTAAAACCTGTCAATGGAATCTTAAAATATTTATAGTAGTACCTAACTAAACTGTAACAAGAATGTATTCACTTTACAATACCATAGACTCTAAGTAAGAGTCCATGGATATTATAATAATAGGTAATATTTACATTACTGAATGTTAGGTCTATTTTAAAAGTTTATTATTCCAAAATAGATTTATCTTGATTGCATTAATGTTATATATTTTATTTTTTCCAAACTAGTACTGCGTCATTTTGCTCTAAGACAATGTACTGTAAACACTCATAGTATTATCTAAATGCAAATATTGAAAATCTCAAGCCTGCCAAATCGTCCATTCGAAGGTACAAATATTATGTCCGAGGTCCGAGCGAAGTCATCTCCCTACGCAAATACAGAAAAGAAACTTACAGAAATATAGAAACTGGATGGAACACTGAAAGTGAAAAATAAATATTAACTAAATATTTTCTTAGTACGAAATCCTGATTAACACGTATTTAATAACGAAGTTTATATTATCATGCTTAGAATTTTCTTTCTTTCAAAATAAGTATGTACGAAAGAATTTTGAATTATTCTTCAACTAAAATGTCTGTAATGTATAAATCAAACTCGCTTTATGTGTTCTACATGATATATTTGATATAATGTCATTTATATTAACTGTTTTTCCATACGCGTTCTTTTCTATCTGGATCAGTATACACAAAGCCCTCCATTTATACTTATGAAAATTTAACGAATCTTTACACTAATTTATCTTCTCACCATTTTAAGTCACTCTAGCAATCGCGCGCTAATGAATCACGATATGACAATGGGTATATGCCATTATACATTTAAAGTGCACAATAATGAACAAGTCTTACATTTCATACCGAATTCTTCTAATCACATTGTAAAGAACGCACATATAAACCAACTTTCGAAAGTAGTTCTTAAAATCTAAACTTAAATTAAAAGTAAAGTTTTGTAAGAACCGTGCCCAGCAGTGGGACAGTTTAATACAGGGCTGATATTATTCATTATTATAATAAGTGGGACTGGCGTCCCTTCTGGCTAGTCTGTATTTCTCTAAAGACTCTATTGGCTATCTGGACATCTGTTGGCGTTCTACAGTGTTTACATTTCATTTCCTGGAGCAACAAACGGTAGCAAGAAGGGGGATGCGCGCGCAGCGATCTCAATCTCGATAGCTTTGAGCAGTCCCTATCGTGATCTACACTGCGAGCACTTTCCTGCGGAATAGTTGCTTCAAGACCTGCGTATTCTTCGACTGTACTTTTAGAATTGTATATTAGAAGTCTAGGCTTTGGTCGACGATTCAAATATTCTTAGTTTACGATGCTGTTTCGATTGTTACTGCCATACACATTGTTAATATACTTTAAGTCATATCATAAGGATAAACAGTGAATAAAAAATATATGATAGACCCTACTAGTGATACAAAGTATTGTTAAGCTTAGTAATTAGTTGACGGCCGCTTTTCTTGATTATCTTCGTACAACATCGCCTCATAATAGCTAAGGTCTGATAGTTTGGAAGAATGGTATATATTTATTTTATTACGTTTATTTTCGTCTCTTTTTTGTCTGTCTCTAGGGATGGATGCATCGTTTTTTTTTTATTTTGCTGTCCACAATAACATTTAGGGTTTTTGATGAGTGTTTGATGTCCAGCGCTAGAAGTTTTTCCAGATTGTAAAATACAGTCACGATAACTACAATCATTGGCAATTACTGGTTTTTCTTTACTTGTTACCTGATCTTCCATAGTGTCCTTTAAATATTGATCCAGTATTTTATCCTCATCTTGGGCCTTTTCGATACTCGCAATATGAGAACATTCGTCATCATTTAAAAAGTTTATTTCATGGTAAGGTTCTTCGATTCTGTGTATCAATCCATCGCCATGAACAGTTTTAGAACTATATGCTGAATCGAATCCATAGTTTTGACGCGGTCCATTTTTTCGTTCATCATCTAAAATATTTGCCGTAAGATTATGTTGCTTATTAGCTCGGTTTAACTTATGCTTATCGTGAAAACTGGCAGCAGAGGAACGAGATCTTGGAACTCCATCATATTTTGGTCTACCTTGATTTAGTGGGCTTAATAAAGGTGATTTTAACAGTTCAATATAATCACGTTGCTCGTTAGCATTAAAATTTTCTAGTCGTTGATGATTACCTCTATAATTATAATGTAATAGTTCGTTATTACAATTAAACAGAGATGAAACAAAATATGACGATATGTCTGGTGTCCTAGCAGGAAAGTCGTATCCTCGGAAATAAGATTTAACGTGGGCGGGTTTAGACTTACAAAGTTCGTTATAACGTTGTAAAAGAGTAGCTTGAGGCTTAGGTTTCTGTATTCTTAGTGGCAACTGGAGAATGTTTTGTGGAACTTTAAAGTAATTATGAAGAGAATACGGCCTTTTATACATCTGATTAATATAAATAAACGCCCTTTCACTTTGATTATTTTGTTTGTAGTCCGCATGCTCGTACAAGGCGTTCTCATCAATTTTGGTTCTGTTATTACGCTGTTCACTTGCATGTATTGGGTTCGTCGTGGTTGAGACTACATTTGATGTCACATCTTCGTCCCTGTCATTTGGTGGAATGGTCGATATAGGATTCTGTAAATCATAACAATAATTACTATAGTCAACAGTTGGTAATTGTAAGCAAGGGTCACATTAATACAAGTAAGAAATATGCAAATTATATAAAGCAGCATGTTTTTTAACCAAAACATACAGCACTCATCAGGTATAATGTGTAATTTGACGACTCGATGGCGTAGTGGTTAGTGTAACCGACTGCCAAGCCTGAGGTCGCGGGTTCGATTCCCGCACAAGTCAAACATTTGTGTGCATGAACATGGATGTTTGTCTTGGTCTGGGTGTTTCTATGTATAATATGTATGAATTCACAAAAAAAAAAAAAAAGTATATATGTATGTTTATCCATTGTCTAGTACCCATAGTACAAGCTCTGCTTAGTTTGGGCTAGATGGTGTTGTGTGTATGTGATAGAATATTATTATTATTAAAATATTATTAAATACCGTGAAAGTCAAAGACAATTTTTTTTTACCCTATTGGAACGTGCTTTGTCGCATACCTCTCCGCGGGGCGACGGAGAGGTTATGGCGGGCTCACCCGGCAAAAGATACCCCGGTAATACCGACTAAACCTACCACGGTGTTCCTCGATATAACCATAGACGGCGAGGCCACGCGAATGACTTTCACATGCAATCGCGACCCCGCCGTGGTTTCGGCCCGCCGTGTGAAACGGCAGGCCACTACACAAAAATACTTCCTCTACCGTCCCCTGGGGTGGACAAAGAAACGACACAGAAGCGCACGTGGAAACACGCACGCTGCCTCTCAGACCTGGTGCTGATTGGGTGGCGAACAGGCCCACGCAGCCCACTACCCCCAGGTCAAACTTCAGGGTAGCTGGAGGTCATCTCGCGCCCTCCGGCGCCCGGTTCTGCGGTTAGGGAGAGGGTTGAAGCGCTCCCTCTCCCGCTCCGCCGCCTCCTTGATGGAAATTACTTCCTCACTAAAGGAGGCGACAGCGTACCATGATCTCTCACTCCGGACCATAGACCGAACCACGGCCGGGAGTGAGAGGGCAATCAGTCCGACTGCCGCGATCAACTCACTGCGCTGCGATGCCCAGGCGAGGCATTCCGCCAAAGTGTGCAGTGCCGTGTCCACAGCAACATCGCAGCAGTCGCCGCAGTGATGACATCCGGGCGTCTCCTGCCGGCCTATGCGACACAAGCCAAAAGCACTCCAATAACTCTAATACTTTTGCAAAAACCATATACAATACGTCTTTATACATGAGATATACAAACATAATCACAGTGAAATTTTTTAATAAACGTACAAAACATAAAATGTAAATTGATAGGCGTACACATAATGAAATTAATGAATGAATTTCGATAACTAACATAATCCAAAATCATGTTATAAATGCGAATGTGAGTATGTTTGTTACTCTTTCACGCCATAAGTACTCAACAGGTCATCATGAGATGTTGCGTATACGTTGTCACAAGTACAGAAACGGACTTGTTCCTGAGGGATAGAAATTTATTGACAAAACCTACATCAACGCGAGCGAAGCCGCGGGCATAATCTAGTGCTTTATAATAATAAGAAAGTAGACGTTTTATTACTCACCTCTGAAACAGTCGAGAGTACTATAAATCTGGAAGTTACTCCGATACATAAGGAAATTAAAACAACAAATGCATTTCTCATTTTCTACGTATGTGATATAACAGCACAAAATAAAATCAAAATGTAGCTTCTTTAGTCTGGAGCGCTATACTAATACTTATCTTTAATAAAATAGTTGCGACTATTCACAACGATCTAAGCTACAATTCTAAAACACATTGTTGACAAGTATAATATTATGTCACTTGCAAACAAATAAGATATTAAACCGAAACAGATTTCATTGTGTTAATCTCAATCTCATCTTATTGTTTAGTGATTAGTAAAACAATTTATGTTTTATTCTATTGTCTTTTAGTATTTATCACTTCTGTGACTCATCATCTTTAAACATCTGGGATACGTTCTGTATTTCCTTTATTTTTTAGGACACGCTCTGAGCACAGTTTCTGAATCTCAAAGCACGTTACAAATATTAAAACAACAGGCACTATAACCACCCAGTCTCGAAATAGCCAGGTATGAGTGGACAATAATTTTTTTCTCCTATGCTGACCCTACTGATATCGGCCCTATAACACCAAGGACTACTACACAGGTGCAGTCACAAATTTGTGCATACCTTTAATACTAAAACATTTTTATTTTGTCAAACTTTCGACAAACAAAAGACGTTGAAACTGTAAGTATCCGTCCAAAAACTTGAACTACCTTCATAACACTAAAACTAAAGGCATGCCGTATTAGACAAAGAATTACTCTGCATGTTTCACGCATATCCAGGTAAAGAATTCCTAAGGAGAAACCATATGATAGCAATAGTGGCATGCTATAAAGGTCGGTTATTATATTCGAGATAATTCTATTGCACATGCTACATTTATTACGCTTATTAGCTATCGCGTTTTTTTCTCCTTGCATCCTTGGCCAGAATCATACGCTTGTATTTCACTGTGTTCTATTGATAGTGTTTTTATTTCGCTGCTTGTCGTGTTAAATTGCGTGATTAGTAATATTTCTCGGCCGTTCGATATCTTGTGACCGTCGCGAACATTCTAAACAAGATGGCGTACGAGATTAAGTTTCCGTTATTGAATAAATCGGAATTACTTTACGAAGTTACTTTGCGTGGTGGCGAAGCTAACACGGTCGATGAACTTCGAAAATCAATCGCCAAGCTCGCACCAGGTTCTCCTTCTGAGAGCATTTTGGAGTCTCATTTGTCTCCGGAAGACGATATCGCGGCTCTAAAGACCTCATTATTCAGAGCATCTAATAATGTCAGACTGCTAGCTGGAACTGAGTCACTATTCAGTGACAAATGGCAAAACAGCAAATTCTGTCCAGCGTTATCTACGTATAAATAGAAATTACTTCGCGTTCGGGACTGCATAGCTTTATTTTGCACAAAAGGACGACGGATGGCGTAGCTCCTTCTTCATAAAAAATCGATGGCCATAAAGCAGAAGGAATAATCGAAAACCTGGACGATGAAACAGAATATAATCCGACTTCCGCAAAGAAAAGCGATTGGTCGGACAGCAGACACGCAAACCTGGTGAAAAGTGACTACAAGAGCTAGCTGTTCTAGCTGTCTTAAGTTACGATTAATTTGTGTAATGTTTCTCAGCTATTAATAGGCCTCGAACGCAAATGGTTTGCGCACCGGTGACGACGACGAAAGTCATCATAGAACCAACTGTAACCTCGATCAACTAGCAGCAATTCGGGCGTTGTATTAAACAATCTTCAAACCGCACCACATTTGTCATGATCCTTAATCCTTGACTGATTAGTCACGAAGATCACCAACCCTGCAACCAACGTGTACTTAAAAGTCCGTTTACAACAAGTCGCATCCCTCTGAAAAGCCATCAGTTCTGTTTGAGCTCAACATCTATGACCTTTGACATGGCGATTTCCTACAGAATAGATGGTGAAATCCGCGGAGGGAAGCACCGAAGGCTATATGCCTATAAATTCAACATGACACATACCGAGCTATGATGTGTTCTAAATAGTTAAATAATGTTTGACAAAAACGACTGACAAATGATCAATCAAAATAACATTATTAACACTGATCATTTGACTAACATCTCATTTCGGAAACATCATCATCATCATCAGGCTATATTAGTCCACTGCTGGACTAAATCATTTGACAAAATACAGATTTTGCAAATGTATTAGTTTGCAGATATTTCAAATGTTAAAATATCATCACAGAAAATAAATATTCATTTGACCTTGTACTTCGTTTGTTAAATTTGAGATTTTACGAAATGACGGTAGATAAATTGTTATTTATACAATTTGACAGTCAATTTAAAAAAATACTCTCTGCCCTAATCAAGTAAAATAGGTAAAATTCGGTTCTGGTGCAGTTCTAACTTAACTTAAACCTAGCCATTTCTGTTCAATTGATCTATCCTAGTTACGACTGATGATTTCGTACTGAGAGTAGTAAGTAATTATCAAACAATGCATTTCGTCAAACTTTATTTATGCTTTGCGTTGTTTTTGTGTGGATATAGTGACAATATCAGAAAAGGATATGTTAAGCTGGTTTGGGCATGTAGAAAGAATGGACGAGGAAAGACTGACTAAGAAAGTTCATAAGGCTAGTGTGAATGGAACAGTCGCAAGAGGAAGACCTAGGCGAATGTTTCTTGATCAGATCGGAGGCGTTCTGGACAAAGGCCAGGTTAAGAGCACCTTGAACCGACGGGCGTGTATGAGGAATGTGATGAAAGTGAATGAAGCCAGAGAAGTGTGTCAGGGTCGTAGCAAATGGAAATCTGTAGTTTCTGCCTACCCCTCTGGGAAACAGGCGTGAATCTATGTATGTATGTATGTATGTTGTTTTTACCAATTAACATGATTATAAAAAGATTTGCTGATTAAATTATGTTTTGATATAATGTTGTCTTTCAATTATTTGTCAAATGAGTTATTTACAGAAAGAATAGTTTGTAAAGTATAATATAACTTTATTAAGTATAAATTTACTTAATGTTATTTTTAAAATGAAAATTTGCGATCAGTTTTTTGTCAAATGACAAGTCTAAATTAGGCTCATGGTTAGTCAGAATGTACGAGCGATTTTTTTTAAGTATAATAAAGCTAGGATGATTATGCAATATCATATGTTTAAGTCTTTTCCAATCTTCTGATATCCGAGCCAGTCGGAACTTCTAAAAACCTTTTGGTAAGTACATATTTTAATGTTGTTCGTCTATGATTATTTATATGACAAAATCTATGGCCAGACAAATATTGCATTATTGAGTCGCAGTTTTTTATGTCTCTTCCTAATTGTACCGTAGCATATTATGACCATAACCGCTAGAATCAAAGAAGATTTTTGGTACAGATTAATATGTACATATGTGTGGTATATACCTTCACATAACAGCATCATAACGTACCAAGACCAGACCGGTAACCATAACATGTCGAAAATATTTATATCAGTTACTTGTTGTTTTGGGTCTAACAAAAATACTTGGTGTACAATGCCAGAAATCGATCTACATCTTTCAATATCCATGACTTAATTTTTAATAATATAAATAATAACGATAGTACAAGGGAATCAATATAAAAATAAACATCTTTTGTGACAATTACAACAAAATCATTTAATTGTGTTGATGGAAATATTAATACATTTAATTCTGTCCAAAGACAGCAATGATCTCATTCAAGACTACCTTGATGTCAATGCCATTCTCATTGAGAGTCTGTACTTCCTTTTGGAAGGTTTCGCTCTGCCATAGAGCATGGAAGACCTGATCCCACTCTTCATTCTTAAGGTTGTTGATGGCAGAGCTGAACTCCTCACCATTAGCCATCTTATCATCGAAAAGAGCAGACAGCTTGTCCTTGGGGAAGACGGCGATGCAATCGTTGATGAAGGAGCTTAAGTCGGTGCCGCTGGTGCTGTGGCGGGAGCCGATCTTCTTCACGCGGTAATTTTCTGCAAAACAAATTTAACCAAATAATAGTATATAGATGCAATGGCAATTCAATGGAGATATTGTAATGATATTAAAAATCTATGTGCATATTAAATAGCTAATCATCGCTCGCTTTTAAGGTAAAGGTAAGCATTATTCGAAAATCAGTCTGGGTGTTTTGGATAAAGTTATCAAAGATTTATAAAGTCTGCAAACTTGGCTACCGTAGTAGACCATGGTTCACCACGACTAAAAGATACATTTAAAATTTGATAGAATCTTACTTACCAATAGCGTCGTTGATCATGTCAAGGAAGAAGTGAATGTCAATGTTGTCATTTTCCAAGAAATTGACCACCTGTGGATAATATAAACTTATGTAACCAAAGCCATATCGCAAACTTATACACTAACGATAGAAGAAATATAAAATCTAGGAGAAATATTTTCAGAGAGCAGTTATCTAAGACAATACAGAAAACGTGGAACATCACTTGACTGATAATTATATCAAGTCAACAATCACTATTAATTTAATAATAATCTTAATATTTTGCTTGAAATAAATATTCAAACTAATCCAGAAGTTACACAGAGATTACATCATAATTACTATTGAACTTACAGCACCGAATTCGGGCAACGATTCCATCTCGTAAACAATGTCCTTGAAGTTATTGGTCTGCATGTACTGCAGTGAAGCTGAGAACTCTTCGTACTCCAGGTAGTGTTCCATCAGGTGCTCGATCTCATGACCAGACTCTTTAATAATCAAGTTCATGAAGTCATCAAAATGTTCGTGGAAAAGCTTTTTCTCCTGCGGAGCTGAAAAAGCAAGCCCAACAAGAGCTAGTACAACGAAAGCCTGCTTCATCGTTTTAGTATCGTTTCCCGAATTCAATGGTGCAAAAGAATCGCTTCCAAGACGTTATATAGCGTCGTATTGATAAGATATCTTAAGCGATTGCTTGGAATTGTCATGTGAGATACAAACGCAAGATTATCTTGATATTTGAGATGATATTTTTGCGGTATTATAGGATTCACGGTGACAACTTCAATATGTCTATAATTTTTCTCGACATAGGCCTAAATCCACACAAATAGCGCGTGCTATGTTGTTAATATATGCTACATAATGTTAAACATTTGTCTACTAATCTGTTTTGACGCATATCAGAATAAAAAACCTATATAAACATAAATAACAACAAATAAACATTTTAATAAAGCTTCACATCTATAACATTATCGGTATTAATCGAGCACTTATATAGATACTAGCTTTAGCCTGCGACTTCGTCCCCGTGAACAACAGTTCGTCCGCAACGTCAATTGTGTGGATCACATTATGTACCATATCTCCAGTACTACAGAACCGAATTAGATTCTAAGTTAAGTAAAAGCAGCAACATTAAGTAAAATCAAATCCGTTAGGTGGTTGTTGTACATATTTATTATATGTCAAGATATGACATACAGACAGCCAAAGAAAACACACAGGATCTCATTCTAAGCATCACTGTATACGATTCACACTTCTGCCTATCTGAATCATATAAATACGACTAGTGCCCATTAGTACGCATAATGCAGTAAGTTCGATCTGCCGGCATTTACGGGTGATTAATTGAGTCCAGGCTTGTTCCCCACGATGCAGGTATTAGGACCCACTGTCATTTACTTATCTGCATTGATTAATTTATTAACCCAAATTATATTATTATACTAATTGTCGTCGACAAGTTCTATCTACAAGGTTATGTTATATATGTGATCCTAAAATTAATATACCTTGAATTTCCTTAACACCTGCCATCTATTTTATATAGATCTATGTTGTAAACAAATAAGTATAAACTATTTTTTGTATTGTCTTCGTAGCATCATTTAAAATATTGATCACTTAATAAATTGGACACAATCATGTGCCAACTATAACAAATATGCTATGAAAGAGCGGAGTCTTAATACAGGCATTATCTGCTTATAAGGAAGCTCCAATCATGAACATTGTTATACACATCTTTGGTAACGAAATAAAATATTTTGTATTTTTGTATTTGTACTTATATTTTTAAACAAGACTGCAATCAATATCAAAGTAGCGAATATGCTCTCAAGCTATAACTAGCACTGGTGCCAGGGAACTTATTAACTTATTATACTAACTTCAAGTCAATAAATATTTGTATTATATGTTTAAAATAAGACTGAAGTTTGTTAATAATCAGTTATTTATTAACTGAAGTAAACTATTATCTGTAAGTTTACGAAAAATCAATGTTCCAAAGGATTACTCTGTCTCGTAATATAAATTGACTGTATGCAGTTGTAGAATATTAATTAGTCATAATTGACAGGCAATAGAACATGATAATAACAATTACTTACATAAAAATACCAGACAGAAGCATTAAGTAAAGTATATAAGTGCTAATATTTCAAATGGATGACTAAATATGTCAGTAGCCGCCATCATAATCTGCTTGATAATAGTCCTAAGCCTGTTTAACTTGTATATTTCATTACGTTACCACAGAGTTTGTACAATATCCACGTAACAAAATGAAAAAGAAAACCAAGTAACATACAGATGCGCACATCAACCTACTCCAATTTAATATCATCGATTGAAATGTGCCCGGGTACTACACGGAAGCAGTGACATGAAAATGCTGTATCCCATATTTGCCATCGATATTTCAGAATAAAATTTTTATATACTCATTTCCGAATACTTGCATTTCCAACTTACGTCGAATGCACGGAAAATATTTTATCATCATAATGTGGGTAGACAAAAGCTATAATATTTGCACTACCATCGTATTGTTTGTCTAACTGACAGTACTCAGAATTAACATACTCAGATCGTTTCTGCGTAGACGGTACTACGATTATAACTTGTGTGATCTCAAATCAATACAGTTCAATTGATCGATTCAGTATGCAACTTTGAACGGTGATAACAATGAACACCAAGAAAAATGAAATTTTACAATCCACGTTCGTGGTATCTGAACAATCGAACACGAGCTCGTCGGGCATCTATATCGACGATTATTCACAGCTCAGACTTTCTTAATACCAGCCCGACGATACAGGCGCGATATTTGAAGCATCTTCGGGTGATTCGAACACGTTTTGCAAAGAAACTTGCTACACTTTAGAGACAGACTTGAGTGTGACGTCAATCGTCGATGCGAAAGAAGCTGAGCGTCAGAAACTTCGAGAATATTACATTTCTCAAATCCCGGATTTGCCTCATCCGTCGTATAATGTGTCGTCTATAATCTCGTCTGCATCACAAAGGATGGGATCCGTGCATTTGAGATACAACGACAGAATCGAACCAGGATCCAGATCCAGAATCCATGATTCACATAAGGAAATACAATTCTGCCCAAAACGCAGGTCTACGCTCAAACCCGGACAGTTCCCAAACAATTAACTTGATTGCCCCGTAGCATGTAAGGATCTTTATAAAGTTATGTTATTATGAGCATGCCAAATCTTCCTAAAATATTTTTAATTCAGCATGTGTTTTTGTAATAAAATTTGAATATTATAACAGTCCACAAAATCCTTTATATAACCCGGAAGCTCAAAACCCCTTCAGTGATGATACAATCACTTCTAAATTAGGTATGAATTTAAAAGTGAATATGGTCGTGAATAATTTTAATTATAAAGTCAGTCAGTATGTTTACAAAATTAGGCGAGTACAGCAAATATAGTGACGCAACTTTGGCATCAAAATGCAATGCAGAAAAAACATAAAACATATAATTACTGTCGCCTGTGATTTCCCTAGGGGAGCCGGCAGCCAGGCCCGGGTGTAATGGACTTTATACATAACTATTGTTACTTCAATTTTTGTATAGCTGCGTTCTAAACAGAGGATTTCTTTTGCTTTGTTATACTTATGAAAAAGGCGTTGCTGTTCAATGTCGCTATGATTATAGACCAACCCGCAGTTTTATAACTGTCGATCTATTGAGCAGTATTTTTGGATTCGTTAACAGTTAAGTAAATTTGAGATTAGTAAAACAAAATTTAAGTAGGTATATAATACCAGAATATCTAGTGAGTAATTAGAAGTTGCATAAGTTATTTATTACAGTGATCTAGATTACCTTTTTTGTAGTAAATAAATATGTAAATCGTTTTAGAACTTAATTGAGTGTTTTTAATGTAATACGTTTTTGTATACTATACAGTCGTGTCATTAAGTGTCGTTAAGGCATATCATTTACAAGATTTTAACCGCGGCTTCGCTTGCGTAAATGTAGGTTAGGTTAGGTGAGATTAGTGACAGTACTTTTTTCTGGATTAAAGGTACCCAATATTGTTTTCTGATTCCCTGACAACGTATTTGCGAAATTTACGTGTAAGCGTAACAAATAAACTCACATTCCCATTTATAATATTAGTTAGGATTATTCTTCAACCAAATTCTTAAGTGGTAATTAAATATTGTTTAAAAATAGCTAATATAAACATGACAGTCGTATTAACATGCTGTTTATAACATTTTATACTCTACACTAGACTATTTCTGTTAAAATAATTATTTTAACAGAAATAAACGTTATCATTAATTAGCAACCAAACATTTAGTCATATTGGAGACGTGGGTACTGAGTAAATAGCATATCTTTTAAAATTTATCATTGTTGAACTTCGTGATTAATACACATAAAAATAATATCAGCCCTGCATTATTCTGTCCTACGGCTGGGCTCAGGCCTCTTCTCAATGTGAAAAAGGTTAGGCCATAATTCACTGCGCTAGCCCAGTGCGTGTTAGCAGACTTCACATATCTTCGAGAACATTATGGAAAACTCTCAGACATGCAGGTTTCCTCACGATGTTTTCGTTCGCCGTTCAAGCGAAAGGTAATTAACTATTTAATACGCACATACTTTCGAAAAGTCAGAGGTTCGTGCCTTGGGATCGAACTCGAGACCTATGCGTGGCAGTCCAACGGTTTTCCAATAGGCTAGGCCATTAGGCACATAATACAATATTAAACATCGGGTCGGGAACTACATACAGGAACTTTGTAGATTTTCAATATTTAATATTGTATTACGTTAACGCGAATGTTATTCATTGAAATTAATATACGTTATATTTATTATTTACAAGCTGACCCGCGCAACTTTGTCTGCTTCACATAAGATAATTTTCTTCGTCTTTGCAACATTTTTCATTGCTGCTCCGCTCCTATAGGTCTTAGCGTGATGTTATATAGCCTATAGCTTTCCTCGATAAATGGGCTATCCAACACTAAAATAATTTTTCAATTCGGACCTATAGTTCCTGAGATTGGCGCGTTCAACCAACATACAAACTCTTCAACTTTATAATATTAGTATAGATTTATAGATTTATAAACTAGAAATAGTTTTAATAATTTAAATAGTAGTTCAATAGTAGTAGTAATTAAAAGTAGTAAAGTTCAATAGTGGTAGTGTAACGGTTTCAAAATTATGTAATAAATTGTTAAATAAACAACACGATAAAATCCGTATAAAGTAATTTACTTTCAATATTTCCTAACGCGTTTAAGGCCTCCTGTTTAACATCGTAATATTATTTCTTATTCATGCTTATTTTTACATTTTCTACAGATATGATATACGTGAGCAGATAGACGTAGATATGGTATATCTATGTAGATAATACTATGACGAAAAATTCTTTATTCGTTAAAGATATGCCAAGAGCAGCGATAGCTCAGTGGGGAGACCAACAGACTGCAATGCAGAGGATCTCGGGTTAGAACCCACGTCGCGCACCTCTGACTTTCGGAAGTTATATGACTTTTCGAAATTATGTGCGTATTGATTGACAATTATCGCCCGCTCCGTGCCTCGGAGAGTACGTTAAGCCGTCGGTCCCGGCTGCCATGAACATTTATGACAGTCGTTATTGGGAGAGTGTCGTCACAAAAGATCCTACTGGGTCGAAGTGTCGCCGGTCTGCACTGACTGGCCCCCACGTAAGATAAGATAAGATAAGATATGCCAAAATTGTTCATTTGATAAATGTAAAGCCTTCTTGATAGGTTAAACATAACGTGTCATAGGCCTTATATCTATAGACAACTATTATATGCACCATTGAATTGTAAGATATAAGGATGGTGTTGTGGTTTAAGTGGTCGCCTCACTACTGACCCTGCAGGTCCCTATCTTCAGGACCCGAGTAGATAGGGTTTCGGTGGGAGAACAACGGGTCTCCCCCTTTGGACCACGGTACTGCGGGGTCAGGAAGCCCACTGCGCCTCGAAAGGTATGTTCTATCGACCGTTGATTAGAGTGCGCGGTGCCTAACATTGGTGTTGGACTCGCAGGGGTATGTGGTTAGCCGCAAAGGACGACATGTTCATTGCTCGGCAAGCACGTGGCGTTCGAGCGTCGTTCTCATGCGCGGCTAATGCGAACCAGTCGGTCGCGTGAGGCACGGAGTTGCCTTTAGCGAAGTGGCAGCGTGGTTTCGCTGCCACAACGCATCTCGGGCGCTTGCCTGTTCAGCAAGTAAGAGTCATAGCTGGGTGACTCAGGCAATACCCGGCTTGTAGACTAGGAAGGGTAGACGTATGGATGTTTGTGAAGTGAGCGTGCCTTACAACTCCGGTACCATAGTGGAGATATGGGAGGCGGCTTCTCCGTCGGCCTCAGCGAGGATATCGTTAGCAGCTCGCCGAGTTAGCGAGTGGTGAGCGGCTTTATTGCTCCGGTACCTATCTGGACAATAGATAGTGCCACTTGGGTACGAGGTAGCTCGCTTACGAGTACCGGGTCTTAGGATTTGGGGACAAGACCTGTCTATAACTGGTCCCTGAAGGTGCATTCGGGCACTGGAAGGTACAGCGGCTCTCATTATATACCAAAAGGTTGAGAAGTGGGAACGCTATATAATAAACTTGAGTAGCCGTAGAGGACAGGTCTGCCCCTGCACCATGTGTTGTGAGTTCGATCCCCACAAGGAAAAAAATGTTTGCCATCCACAAATGATTGTTCCGAGCCTGGGTCCGTTATATGAATGTTTGTTCAGTCCCCTGCGACATCGGAAATAAGCGGAGCGCGAGAGTCGTCTATTGAAAAAAGAATGAATACCTATGCAAGGTTACATGAAAAATACTTACACAGGTAAAAGGTATTTTTAGTAATGAATATTCTAATAATACCTTTTACCCGTGTCTTCTTTACATCATACACAAAGGCAGTTAGCCTTTGTTCTACCACTTTTTAAAATAGTCAATTAACTATGAAATTGTCGTGTTATACCACAAAATTAGACGTGGGACAAATGTTATTTTGTTATATAAGTACAAAATGCTAAGGTTATTTTTAAAATTCATTGATTTTTCGAGAATAGACTTTGTACATACATTATTAATAATAAATATAAATAACCTTAAATACAACCAATGTAGCACTAATAAACGTTTTGGTTTGATTGGGTAATTTGTATTTAAAATATCGCTTTATGTCTGCCAGTATTTACACAAACAAAGTTAATGACTTAATCCGCCGCATAAACATACAATCGTACTTCTAAGCATAAACAATAAATACATTTGTTTATATACTATATCCACCTAATTGACAACAAACGTCCAACAACAATCAATTGTCTCAGAAGCAAATATATTAAACAATTCGTTTCAAGCTGTCCAACAAGAATCCGGCGAGACCATTTACGATCATGAAAAACTCTACGAAATAATGGAATCCTAAAATTCCTTCCACGGGGGACACTATTTATAAGGTTTTAAGTTAAAACAAAGTGTCAAACTAGTGGCCCGGGGGAGGCAAGTTTCGAACGGTGTTCAACTTTACTAACGTTGTCTTTATTTCTGATTTTTATCCACTATGGAGCAGGCAATGTAGCTCTTAGATGTGTGTATTTATTAGATGTGTTTTGTTATTGCTGTTTACGATTCAATTACTGTTTTGTATTGAGCAGATGTTCTTTGTTTATTAAGACTGCGCCGAGCGTAAGGCAGATAATGACAGAACTCGTGCGGCGCATATTCAAATCGCCGCACGGCCGCCATAGTAAAATTGTGTGGAGGATTTGAAGTGCTTTTCTGATAAACATGTATTTTTATTGTCAACCAATAACTTAAATATTTGGGACGGACAAATTTTAATATAACTATTTATGTTTCGTTTAAGCTGTAAAATTGGATAGATTTCTACTGTTATAATCTAAAATCACGTAACACGAGCTTACGTTTTTGCATTTTTCGTGCAAATTTACGTAATTTTGTAGGCGAAAATATTAATTATTTTAAGTTTATTACACGGAGTAATTGTAAACACATTAATTGTTATGGTAAATGTTTATTTTATGTTTGTATTAAACAAAAAGTGTTGATTTTATTGACTTAACTGTGACCGCCTGTTTTGGCACATTTCCCTCGGCGCAGTCAGGTAGGTTTATATATGCCGGTGACGCATAGGTGAATATGTGTGTGCGTGAGTGCGTGTATGAATCTAAGATCGGGCAAGTGTTGCAGCACGGAGTTTGGAACTGTGTTCAGTAAAAGGTAGTTGTAATACACTCGCCTTTTTCCTAAAAAGATAGGCAGAGGCCGGCCCCTCTACGGCGTAAAACTATGTATTGTGTGTAAGTTGAAGTTGTGTGACGATAATATAACTTAACAATGTATTAGGAAATAGTTGTTACCTATCGTATGTTTATATTTTCTTAATAACTTATGATATGTTCTTTACCAGTAATTATTATTAGTAGCTGATAAACAATCAGTTTTAAGCGTTAAGGTTAGTAAAATAAGGTTTAAAGTGGCGCGCACTTGGTGGCTCGTATCCGAGCCAGTAACAAATACACGGTACAAATGTAGCGGCTCGTTTGCGAGCCTCTGTCAAAGGGCAGTTACTGCTAGCTTTCGTTTGCTGATTTCTACTTAAGTATGTTACTATTCTATTAATAAGTTGTGTCTGAACTTCCTTTCTAAAATAATAAATGCGAATGTGTGTTTGTTTGTTACGCTTGCACGCCTAACTACTAGACGGATCATCATGAAATTTCGCATACATGTCATGTCAGGGATACAGAAAAGACACAGGTTACCTTTCATCAACAAAAAGTACTATTCTCGAGAAATATTGACAAAACCTAGATTAATGTGAGTTAAGCCCAAGCTAATTCTAATTAAAGATATTTCGATTCCTTTGTATAAAATCTGGCCCTCTTTGTGTATTCTTGCAGGGTGTATGTATTATACACCCTCATAATTACACGCGTGTATATAATTATATGTAACCCTACAACTCATATCCTTAATCTTCAAATAATCCTAAACGTAATCGACAATTATGACAAGGTATTATCGAAACTGTAGGCACTCGTAATTGCGGAGTGAACGTTTCATCACAACTAAATAATATCAAACTAGCAATATACGCAAATTATTGTAATATTCCGCTTGTACCACCAAATTATTTTGAATTTAAATTCATTATTACTAATGAAATACAGGATCAACAAGTGTCCTAAATAAAATAGTAGGTACCTATATGTGTTTTGCGTAATTAGAGCTTGACTGCCAAAATAATATCAACAAACCAAATTCATAACTTCTAGGGTAGGTAATTGTATGTATTTTTTATGTGTCGGACTCAATGTCTGTTGTATTTTAGGTCTATTATAAAATTTGAATCTGTTATAATTGATTACATCAAGATTACCGCCAATACATTTATTATTAGATTTTGCCCGCGGCTTTGCTTGTCGTAAATGTAGGTTAAATTATGTTAGTAATTGTACTTTTTCTGAATAAAAGGTACCCTATGACTTTTTCTGTACTAGTGACACCGGGTATGCAAAATTTCATGATGATCGGTCGAGTAATTAAGGCGTGAAAGCGTAGCAAACAAACTCACATTCGCATTTATAATATAAGTTAGGATGAATAAAAATTGTTTTAAGCGTTTCGCAGGCAATGGTTTTTTTCCCAGCTGATAATAATGTCCGGCTCTGTCCGTTGTCGTCCGAGGTTGTCCGCGGGAATGGTCGCCACGGCAGTCGTGGTTTGTTCTGATGGCCAATGTACACCTGACTCGACCAGGCACCAACGGACTTTTTATCTTTCCCCTTCGTATGCGTTATTGCATTAGATTGTATATCTATACTAATATTATAAAGCTGAAGAGTTCGTTTGTTTGGTTGAACGCGCTAATCTCAGGAACTACTGGTTCAAATTGAAAAATATTTTAGTGTTGGATAGCCTATTTATCGAGGAAGGCTATAGCCTTCCTCGATAAAGAGTAGTGTAATGTTATATAGCCTATAGGCTATATAACATTACACTACGACCCACGGGGGCGGCGCAGTAATGATAAACGCGGATATAACCGTGGGAACATCTAGTGTTCTATAATGTTGGTCAAATTGTCCGGCCCAGCTGTCCATTGCCTGAGGAACGCCTTACATTATATTGATTTAACTTATTAAGTCGCAGCAGCACACCGGGGGCGAGATACAATAGGTTTTCAATTATATCTGGTATTCCAAGAATTGACAGGATAATCTATTATTAAGCTGAGAAACTCTGAATCACCATGGCGATCGGAGACGTGCCGGAGAACGGCCGGGCTTAAAACAATTACTAAGTACAATTATTTTCTAGTCAAACCCGGTTAGACTAGAAAAGCCGACCCCAAGTGACTTGGGAATAATAAAGGCTAAGGAGAAGAGACTAAGTACAAGTATTGGCAACTTCTGAGTCATCATTATCAATTGTTTATCTTTAACCGAAACGTAGGTTACTATTAGAATTGACACGTCCATATTAGCGTTCCGCAAGTATTACAAAAACATTCAAATTATTCAAACGTGCCAGTTATTTAAATGCATACGAAAAATCTTTTCAAATGCCTAGAAAAGCAACCTATGCGTTTTATTACTTTATACGGACTTTAGGCTATTTCATACTTCATGATAGTGTAAATTTAAAAAGGTGTAAACGATCCAACATATTTTTACACCTTTATACCCGAGGGTAAGGAGAAGTACTTTACACCAAAATTTAACCAGTCATCATTTTAGGTTTATATATTTAAATGTGTAACATTACATTTAACATAACCATAGACTAACAATACTGGGTCGATAAACCTAAATATTTTGCAAAGTTCTAAGACATGGACGCATTTTCATTAAACGGTTGTATAATATTAAAAGGCAAAGATTATTTGGTTAAGTTCAGGTTACACCTGTATCGGTCGTAGAAGTAATTCAAGATCCACCCACCGTTTAAGGCAACGAATTGGCACACCGTGGTACGTTTAGACGGCAGGACGCGAGATTTGCCATCCTCCCCCAGATAAGCCCGACATTACCTCTCCTCTCTCTTTTACCGACGGAGAGAAATGCGAATGCGAATACGTAAAAAAAGGAAACATGTACCTGTACCAAATTGTTCTACTATTAATTATAGTTCTGCGCGAAACTTAATTCGAATTATCAATTGTTATTCGAATGTTATGTAGTTACTACGAATAAAGGGACAAAGGAATAGGGGTTGCGAATCATTAGCCTGAGGGTAATGTATGGTTACTCATAACTCTAAATTAAGATTCCTATGTTAGCACTGCTCTTATCATAAAACTGTGAGTCCACTATATGTGAAGACAGGTATTACCTTCAAGAGGATTGATCATGACAGATTTATCTTATTTAAACATCATTGTCATATATTATGTTAAAGGTGTGTTGTAGTATCGTCGGTGACTCATATTATAATCAATGATAACAATAGTTGCTATACATGAGTCATTGACCTGAAGGCTTATAGGTTGATTAAAATAAAATTGTAATAATATATATATAATTAAATTAATATTTCTAAGTGTCGATTCGCACACCTTCCTTTTCAGATCGGTTCGTTTCGCCCTCAAATTATATGGATGAGTGCGAATCGGCACTTAAGACATTATTTAAAAAATATATCGTTTCGCACAATTCCTTTGAACAGATTCATGTGAAACGACCAATAAGGCGGCCTGAAGATAATTTCGGGGTTTTTTAAGATGACAAATATACAATATTATGTATATTGTTATATATTGGTATTTACATACCTACGTAGAAACACACTTTTATCCTCAAAGGGGTAACCGGTATTGTATTTCACCCACATTATGCCTACAATGGTTTCCTTACTATTACGTGTGACTAGAAACAATAGCTAGGGGACGGCTTATTACCATTTACTAGGCCTAATACCAGACCCCATACTGCTACCGAGAATTTCTGAACAAGAAGACCTGTATAGAAACACTTTGCATAAACGGGGGACAGAATCCCGAAACTTCAAGTACACCGCACCGAGGCAGTGAAATCAATTCTTTAATATATCCCAAACAACAATACAATGACTTTAAAACAAAAGCATTAGTAATGTTTAAAAACTATACAAATTAAATACACTTATAATCGGTTCCCCCGATAGTCAAACTAAAATAATAATATAATTTGTTTACATTTCGCTTGTTAACTGCTGTGATTGGCTGACTGAATTAGCAACAGCCAATCAAATCACTTGATATGAGTTTGATTTCGACATTTGTAGTTGAATAGCTTATCAGAGACCGGCTGTTAATCTTTAATCACATTTCCCACAACACAGGGCAACCTAATGTGGGCTAGGCGCGCATCTGTGACTTTTCGAAGTTATATGCGTATTAAAATATAATAAGCTTCCAAAACAATTTAAATGCTTGAATTTTAATTTGTTCACATCTAAAGTTAAAAAATGTTAATAAAAAATCTCAACGATTACTTAAATGATAATTTTTAAATAACATATTTTAGATATTATTTTATTATTAATGATTTATCATTATTATTGACTTACAATTTTTGATTATTATATTCATTGTTATCATTCTCATATTATTTACACCTACTTCAATAAATTTTTGGCTACTATTTAATTAATGATTTTAATTTTATTACCTACTCAAAATCTTTACTGTTTTTTTATATACCGTTAATATGTAATATCCAATCAATTATATTTGTACGCCGTCTCTGGCAAAACATGTTGATACACAACCTAACTATTCAATTGTTATAGGACGCATCGCCTGTAAACAACACATGTTCGAAGCAAATAAATATATCTTTATTAAATAGTTAATTATCGCTGGCTATAACGGTGAAGGGAAACATCGTGAGGAAACTTGCATGTCTGAAAATTCTCCATAATGTTCTCGAAGATATGTGAATTCTACCAACTTGCATTGGACCAGCGCAGCGTGGTGAACTATGGCCTAACCCTTATCACGTTAGCGTGGGTAAGAGGCCCGTGCTTAGCAATGGAACAGTTTAATACAGGACTGATATTATTATTATATTTAATAAGATTATTCGAAAATAAGGTAAGTTTTAAAAGATATTGTTGGGATTTCAGGAGCATGGATTCTAGAATGAGATTACATCGTCATCGAAATATCCACAATAACATACTCTGTTATTATTATTGGTTGTTTTCACTTATTAATGTTTTTATCATCTTCGACGAAATGTCTTCAGATTCCTTTCAATATTCACTCTATTTAGTGCAAACATTTAGTTTCCTGAAAAAGCTCATCACTTAGATTTTCACGTCTAGCCTAGTTATTATTTTCATTCCTACTAACTTTGCTGAAATTTATAACAGTGCAGCTTTTGCCATCGCAATATAACGTGATAAGGACATCTTGATATATAATTTCACGGTGTTTGCCATTTAATATGGCCTCTTAATTTATATTAAACACCTACACAGATCAAGAGAGTGTAAAAAGCAATTTAATCTTATTCGCAATTACATCTAATTATTCTTAAGAACGGAATATCTAACACGAAAGATGAGATACTCGTCTTATTACCGCTTCAAACGTATTATAACATAGTAGAACTGGTGTTTTAACCTGTGGTATGCCGGAACGTAGATCTACGCGAGACACAATGCTTTTTCTATTATGTCTGGTATTCCGGCATACAAGAGGTTAAGCGATGGTGAAAGCGTTCAGAAGTCTAACAGCGACAAAAACAAATGTGAAATGCTCGCAATGTTGAGGTTATTAGTGTTTTTCTCGCCGTCAGCCTTGTTTGTAAGGTAATATCAGCCCTGTATTAAACTGTCCCACTCAGAGATGAGCTAAATGTAATCAGATTAAGGATTACAATAACAATTTCTAATCTTCAATCACGATTACTGATTGATGGTAGTAATAATAATCTATATAGATTGACAAACGAACAGCAATTGATTTTTATATATATATTTTTAGGAACCTCACGCAGGTTATATAAAAAAATAATTATAACGGTTACAAACGATTTAATGCAATGAAGTAATTAAAACAACTATCACATACAAATTAATTATTACAATCAACGACTGAACTTAAGTAACTATAAACGAAAATAACACAGCTGATACGTGTGAACGCTCCGACGACCGACAAGCAAATGTGTCTGTCATCTGTTTGACAGCTCCTTATATAGGCACGATGTCACTCGCGTCAGTTGATTCCTAACAATATATATATATATATATAAATAAATTGCTGTTCGTTTGTCTTGCTAAAACTCGAGAACGGCTGGGCCGATATAGCTGATTTTGGTTTTGAAATGTTTGTCGTAGTCCAGGAAAGGTTTAATCGGTGAGAAAATATAGAAAAATTCGTTAGGATAGGTGATACGAAGTGCACCGGGTCATCTAGTCTAGTAATCAATAAACACCGAATGTAATTATTATTACTTCCATCAATCAGTCAGGTCCCACTGCTGGGCATGGGCTTCTACGATGAGTGTGAGACGGGTTAGGTCATAGTCCATCATTCTGACCCAGTACGGGTTGGCAGACTTCACATATCTTCGAGAATATCATAGCCAACTTTCAGACGTGTAGGTTTCTTCACGATGTTTTCCTTCACCGTTAAAGCGAGCGGTAATTAACTATTTAATGCGCACATAACTTCGAAAAGTCAGAGATGCGCGACTTGGAATCGAACCCGAGACCTTTGCATGGCAGTCTAACGGTTTCCCACTAGGCTATATAAGGCTTGCTTGTAAGGTCGTGTTCAAATTTTCGAGACATCACACAAATTGAACGGAAAGGCTCGAAGGAGGCGGATCTCCGCTTCGCTCTCAACTACAATCTTCTAAGGTATCCCTAGGGGAAGGAAAAACATTGCGACAGCATCCCGAGGTCCGATCACGGATTAAGCAAATTGACCGTTGGTATTTACATAATGAGAGTGCATCGTTTAGGGCCTGTAGTACAATATTATTAGCATATAGATTGTGTGCGTGAAGCACGACGTAATCAATCAGGAGCCCCTTAACTTTAGCAATGCTAATTTGAAGTTTGCTGTTCAAGGTTTTCGATGACAGCGTACTGATGCAAATAAGATAAAGTTAAAGATGGAAAGGATTCAAAGATCGATACGTTTGGACCATTAGCTCTTTTTATCTATACTAATATTATAAAGCTGAAGAGTTTGTTTGTTTGGTTGAACACGCTAATCTCGGGAACGACTGGTTCGAATTGAAAAATTATTTTAGTGTTGGCTAGCCCATTTATCGAGGAAAGCTATTGGTTATATAACATCACGCTACGACGTAAGTCCTATAAAGGAGCGGAGCATCAATGGAAAATGTTACAGAAACAGGGAAAGTTATTTACATAGCTCATGAAACAAGTTACGATCATACCTCGATGGCGTAATGGTTAGTGTAACCGACTGCTACGTCTGAGGTCGCGGATTCCCGCACAAGTCAAACATGGATGTTTGTCTTGGTCTGGGTGTTTCTATGTATAATATGTAGGTATTTACAAAAAAATATAGATACATATGTATGTATGTTTATCCAATGTCTAGTACCCATTGTACAAGGTCTGCTTAGTTTGGGCTAGATGGTGTTGTGTGTATGTGGTAGAATATTTATTTATAGAGAAGTAAAATATAGATTGCAATTACTAATATTATAAATGCGAATGTGAGTTTGTTTGTTTGTTATGTCGGGTGTCCTGGTGGTGCAGAAGTAGGGCAGGTTACTGCTATGAATGAGATTTTGGATTCTATGATCAAGTCCAGAAAATTATTATTTAGTTTTTCGACTACCAGATGCAGCTCCAGAATCCATATTGCTAATGCAGTACAGTCTGACAGACAGTAAAAGGTTTACCTAATTACCTGTATTACTTGGGATCTACAACCATAGCTGAAAAGATGTGTGTGTCTTCATCTCTGTCTGTATAGGCTTAAGACTAAGTATGTATCCTGTATCGATTTTCATAGATGCATTATCATTATTTAACACTAGATTTGCCTGCGGTTTCACCTGCGTTTATGATTACTGCGCCGCTCCCGTGGGTCGTATCATGATGTTATATAGCCTATAACCTTCCTCTATAAATAGGCTATCTAACACTAAAAGAATTATTCAATTCGAACCAGTAGTGCCTGAAATTAGCGCGTTCAACCAAACAAACAAACAAACTCTTCAGCTTTATGATATTAGTATATATTATTATGAGTCTACTAGATTTTGCCCGCGACTTCGCGCACGTAAATGTAGGGTTAATAGCAGTACTTTTTCCTGGATAAAAGATACTCTACGTCCTTTTCTGTTACCCTGACAACGTGTATACGAAATTTCATGATGATCGATCGAGTAGTTAAGACGTGAAAGTGTAACAAACAAACGAACTTACATTTGCATTTATAATAATAATTATTATTATTATTTATTGACACAAATTAAGCTACAGTAATTTAGAATTCTCTGACCCCTGCACTAGTAAAAACTGTGTTGCAGGAGCCAGTGTCTTCCCCCTATTACAAGTTACAATTATTTTATGTCATTAAATTTAGTTAAGATATTAATATTAGTTAAGATTTCACTGTCCCCATTCATATATACTAATTACCTATTTAATGCCGTTACTATTATATATTATGTGGCTATTAATTGAGGAGCATTAAATATGTAATTATCATAATATATTATACTAGCGGTCGCCTAGTGGTCAGATTTCGACCAAAATGCCTAAGCTTGCTACTTTGTTTTCTGTTTTTCTTTATTACATATAAATAAGGTATAGGTAACCATAGTTACAAAGAATTGTACGACGTCAGACGAACAATGTAGAAATACTACGAACGCGATTCGACTGCGTGTGTCAAATGCATGGTTGTATGCGTGTAGTGTTTTTTCATTAATTTAACGTATTCCTAATGCATATTTTATAAAAATATTAGGATTCGCCCCTCTTTCTCCATATAAACTTTAACTGTGCCAAATTTTATACTTCTCCGTCCGCGCAATTTTAGTAAAAAGGAGTACAAAGTTTTTGCTTTATGTATTAATATATAGATTACATCCCATAAAGAACACGCAGATTCTACTACTACATAATAAATGGCAAACCAGACGAAAATATATTTTTTACTGGCTCCCCAAAGGAATTTATAACAGCCCGATACTCAACAATCAATTCAGATTAGGTTGAAATGAAAAAATCTGGCCAGTTCATATTTAATATTAACGACACGACAACGTCACGACACCGACTGCAATAACAATATTTTGATACATCTACATCATAACTATATGTAATCATTTATTTGTAAACTAAACAGTGCATACATTACATCCTAAATATTTTATAATAGGTGCTTAAAACTTAGCGGGCTTATAATAAAAGATACTCTACATCGTATCTCTACATTGCATCGTTTGTTTCATTAGGGTATGTAGATGGCGGCAGGAATCGGTAAGACATCCATTGAAAATCTGACGCCTAGAAATATCTATCCAAAATAAATTCTACATATAGGTATTTATTAATTAATTATCCATATATATTCATAAAAACAGGCGCACTTTTATGTCATCTAAAGAATGTAATGATAATTATATAAAACTGTGCAAATATAAATTATTTGTAGGCAAGCAAGCAAGTACGGTTGTACCGTAGATCTAAGCATCGAACATATTGAGTCGCAGTGATACACCGGTGGCCAGACACAATAGATTTTTAATTATATCTGGTATTCTAAAACTTGACAGAATTATTTATTTAAAAATAAATTGTCTACGTGTAGATTCCTGTGAATTTTTTACTAATTTTATAACGTAATGTTTGTTTGTAAGGATTTAACTCCAAAACTACCTAACTGATGTAAAAAATTATTTCCTCGTTAGAAAGCTAGGCTATAACATTTAAAAAAAAATGTTCTGTTACTATCATAACCTAAACTACTTTTATGCACACGCAGCCGCGGGCAAAAGCTAGTGTTAGACAGTTTGATTTATTGATCCTGTATAAATTTAATTTTACTACTAGTAAAACAAATAAATCTTGATTACGGAGATACTATGATTTTATCCATAAATCATTAAATAATATTTCAATACATAACGTATCGGAGCCGTTACCCTCGTCGTCTAATATAAAAAGAACTCTCATCCATGGCGAAATTTAATATTCTGCAGTTGCGAGAAGAAACCTCATATGCATCGAGATCCAATATCGCGAGTCAGTAGCTAATGCGGCTGAACTGTAAACAGGTTACAGACAGCCACAAAAATATACCGAACATCCGATATGGAGCACCATTCCACCCTACTCCAATCACTCACATCACGCTTTTGATCTTTTCTGACCCGAACGAACCCGAACCGTTAATACTTTTTATTGTTGTTATTTCTTACAGCTAATGTGTATATTTTGTAAAAATGTTTGATCATAAGTTACAATATGAAGTGACTTAGTAGATAAAGAAGCTCTATTGATGGTTAACTCAGAGATAATAATGTTTTCATGCACGTAGCATTTAAGTTGTTACTATATTCTTTCGAGCATTGGCATGCAAGTTCATTATCTTTTCTTTACACCAATTTTTAATCCGTATTAGTATCTTAGAATAAACATTGGCCTCATTAGCAGTGACTACTTAAATCTTTCAATCATCCTTGAAGTCAAATGAATAGTAGTTGCAAAACACTACCTTTAGAATTCTGGGTTTTAATTCCATACAGAACAAAAAATTGCGTAAAGCGCATGTGATTTATCCGATCTAGGTGTTCTTTGTGTCCGTTGTTGGAATGCATGTAAAGTCACCCGCGATACATTGAATATTTCTAGTAAGAACGATTAGGCGATGTACTTTATAGGAAAACAAGATAAAATAACGCGGCAGATTTTCATATACATACTTACAATTTATAAGAAACTTTTCCTCATATTCAAGTTCTCAAATATTTCCCACTTGGAAATGAATATCTAAATAGAACAAAAACAGTTTACCAAAATTGTAAGGTACGTGTTATTTAAACGCCGCACAAAGAACAGATTAATCTTCACCTTTTCGGCAGTCATTAGAGCTCCTTTCAACGTAGACAATTAAATTACCATAAGAGCGAGAAAATAGCAGCGGTTCATCCAATTAGTTGGCAGACATCCCAGGTAGGCACTTAGTACGTCCTAAATCTAATAATTGAAATCATTGGACTGTGCGTTCAATGCTACGGTGTGGCGCGGTGGCGGCGACGTGCTGAGCTTTGCGCCACCATCTGCATTATCAATTAGTTCCTATGAACCTCTCTAGGGTCTCCACGCACTAATCTCAAACATTACATTCTATCTCTTTATTTGATTCATTTGAGGAGTATGATTTTCGTATGGTGTACGGACAGTTAGACCATACTTCACACTAATATCATAATTAAACATATCTATGTATTTTTAACATTCTTACGCATTAATATCACAATGAATCGAATAATTAATAAATCGAATGGAGTCACAGCTAACGACTCTTCTCTCTTAGCCTTTATTATTCCCAAGTCACTTGGGGTCGGCTTTTCTGGTCTAACCGGACTTGACTGGATATCAGTTTTTACACGGAGCGGCTGCCACCTGACCTCCGCAACCCGAAGGCTAACGATACTCTAAGGCTAGACCAGTGTCAGGATATTAGAGGGTACTGACTTTCCCAATAACGACTGCCATAGATGTTTATGGCAGCCGGGACCAACGGCTTAACGTGCTCTCCGAGGCACGGAGCAGGCGATAATTGTCAATCAATACGCACATAATTTCGAAAAGTCATATAACTTCCGAAAGTCAGAGGTGCCTGACGTGGGTGCGAACCCGAGACCCTCTGCATTGCAGTCTATTGGTCTCCCCACTGAGCTATCGCTGCTCTTTGTTTAAAATAAGGGGTTCCCAGTTCCTATACCCAGAAATAAGTCGTTTTACCTACGTACAGTTCATTATTGGCACATATTCTATGAATAATATGTCAAATTTAACTGTTATATGCTAAAACTACTTGTTTTTTGACAGAGGAACCGGCCCTAAGTCAAAGTAATGCCTGGTATTATTTATTTTATTTTGATTGGTGTTCTTCTGCTTTAAGCGAACTAGTATCTGTGAGTTCATTATTAAATGACATCTGATGACGTCCCCTATACATGGAATAAAAGCTGTAAGTTTATGAACATAGCTGCCAAATCCTATCTAAAGACCGCATGTTAACTCTAATTATTTTCTATAATTTCGTTCTAGATCAGTTTAGTGTACATTCAAAATCCACGGAATTTGTATTGTCTTGCATTGCGAGATGCAAATGTAAATGCGCTATTTCCATACAGGTAAGCCTCCTATTTAGTAGTGACGGAATGTTCAACACTAAGTTGAGTCGATCGCCTAATTTAGCCAAATGTCACACTGCGAGCGAAGCGAAATACTAGAATACCTAGACGTTCTGCTAGTAGCAATGATTCTTGTTGCTCTTAGAATTGAAGACAATAATATAATTAATTTCTCATTTCCACATAATGTATTAGTTATCAGGATGATACAATTTATATGATTAGTCACTAATTAACAGTAATCCGTAGTAAAATTTGGTGGGGAAAAGAAATGCATCTCTTTTCGTGGGCCCGTTCTCTGCCAAACTGTCCACAAGACGTGAGACATTTTACAAAGATGAGACATGTTTCAGAACATATTAATTTACAACTCAAGCTTTTATACTTTGCGATAGGAAAGACAGTGCAAACCATTTTTATTGCAGCCGTTAAGAGAGAGGTCACTCTTCTTTGAACTATAATTCAAGTCCAAAGAGTAATTGCCATGTGACGGGAAAGTTTCATATTCACTGGCAAGTATTATATATAGGCGGGCAAAACGGAATCCCTGCAGTTTATATATGGATTTCTCTAATACGGTAGCTTTGGAGAATTGTAAAAGAAGACACTGTACTGATAAAGAAAGACCGGTAAAAAGGATTTGGTTCTGCTTTAAATCTACGTGTTACATAATTAATTAATTATACTGCAGTTAACATTTAGCATCAAGCGAGCCGTATTCATTATACCTAGTACACCTTAGTATTAAAAATAAGAAATTTAAGCAATAGCTGTGTTATCAATTATTACAATTTGTGGTAAAATCCTCTTCTTCTTCCTGGCCTTGCCTTCCGTCAGGCTTCTAGGTTAATTACTTACGTAAACTTGTGTGCATTTTTTGTGATGCATATTGGCAATCACATATCAGTCTTCTCCCTTAGCCTTTATTATTCCCAAGTCACTTAGGGTCGGCTTTTTTAGTGTAACCAGATTTGACTGGATATCAGTTTTTACACGGAGCGGCTGCCACCTGACCTCCGCAACCCAAAGGCTAACGATACCCTAATGCTAGACCAGTGTCAGGATACTAGAGGGTACTAACTTGCCCAATAACGACTGCCATAGATGTTCATGGCAGACGGGACCGACGGCTTAACGTGCTCTCCGAGTCACGGAGCAGGCGAAAATTTTCAATCAATACGCACATAATTTCGAAAAGTCATATAACTTCCGAAAGTCAGAGGTGCGCGACGTGGGTTCGAACCCAAGACCCTCTGCATTGCAGTCGGCTGGTCTCCCCACTGAGCATTATTATTAAATCAATATATTGCTTTTTTTCTAGTAGGCCATTAACCTATCGAGTCACAGCGGCACACCGGTGGCTAGACACACCAGGCTTATAACTAAGTCTGGCATTTAAAAAATTCATAGATTCATTTTGACCTGTCTTTTATTCATGCGATCCTCTTTACGATATATAAAACTGAGTGAACTTCTGTTACACGTAGTATATACCTACTGTAGGTACATATATTTTATACAGATACATTTCAACCAATTCTGAACACTTCGAAACAATTCGATCGTATCATATTGCTTGAACGTTTAGACAGACGGCAACTAAATTGAGTAATACAATCCATTGTGTTATATCCAGGAGATATATTTCAAGAAAATTACAATGCAATAACTAACAAATAGTAAATCGACATAAATGTACCAGTGTATTTAGTTGTGTGTGATTGCGTTATATACATAAGTAAATATGATTTATTAGCTATAATATATTCAACATAAATGAGCAAATCAGTCCGTTATTAGTATTACAAATTAGGTAATCAAATATGCAAGAGGATGTTAATAATTATATCTACTCACCGTATATCTAGCTGTAGGTTATTATGAACTCTAAGAATATCTATTGCGTTTAATAACTTAGTTAAGCACCGGATATCTACTTACGTTATTTCTTGGTGCCAATAGACATTTATGTATTTTATTATTTTAGAAAATATACATACCTAAGTACAATTTTCAAAGACAAACTAATAGTCTTGTGATGCCATTGTCATATTTAAAATCAATTATTAACAAATATGCAGAACGAAAATAGGTAGTATGCATTCAAAATAATTAGAAATTATTAGTATTAGTATTATTACAATTATTACAAATTATAACTCTAAAATATATAAATATGAAAAAAAAAATAACTAAAATATCTATAAACAATTTCTTAGACGCGTATTTTGCAACTAATCCCGACGAAACGTAATAGCCACCATCCAATTTCTTAAAGTAACCAACCAAAAACGCCAAATCATAGTGATAGTTCTGTTCAGAGCTAATTATTGCTGATTCTAGTGAATAACGCTCGGATTCCTTCGCCTCCGAGACCGTATCAGAGTCTAGCTCGATGTGTAATTACAGAACGCGATAACTCTCAGACGTTGACGAAACACTAAACTATAGATGTCACAGTACACCAGGTGACGAACATGTTTAGTAACATTGCGAATGAATTAAGCGATTAATTCATGTATGGGGACGCGTGTAATTACAACGCTAAGCTGGTGAGGTGTTAATTTGTGCAGTCGGGAAACCCGACGGATCGTTACCGAAAAGCAATGGAGCGATCCAACATATTGCTCGTGTTTTTGGCATCGTCTGCAAGCCGAGGTGAGCTACAAATTGCGAACAAATTGGGGAATTCGAGCAGATGTTACGCTATGTGTATAAACTGTGTAGTTACAACTAACAATGGGATTTGCACAGAACGTTTGAAGCTAGGCGACATGTTGCACTTTTACTATAGCAGCTGAATGAATTTTTGTATAAAATAAAAGTGATGGTTGGAAAACGTGGCAGGGTAGTTACGACTAGGTGCGGCACAGCTGGCCGTAACTACGGTAAATAGAATTGGCTAGCGTGTCGTGTGTTCGAACTCTAAATAAATAATAACTCGTGTTTGAATATAGGTGTAACAATGAACAACGTTTTGCATAATAGTATTATTTTATACATAGGTTTTGGAAGTCAATAAATATTTTGATTGCTATACAAATATTGGTTTAAAATATTTATGTAACATTTTAAAGTTTTTTATAGGTAGGTTGGTAGGTGTAATTGTGACTGTTTTCTTTCAAAATATGAGAAGGATTTTGATTAAATTATTGTTTTCTTCTAATATTCACACGCTTGTATTAATGTGAGTTATTATGTTTTAAGGTTCCGTATTCGAAGGGTGCGAACTCAATTACTGACTGCCTCCGCTGTCCGTCCGTCTGTATGTCAGCAGGCTGTATCTCATAAACCGTAATAGGTAAAGAGTTGGCAATTTTACAGAGTGTGTATTACTATTGCCTCTATAACGACAAATAATAAAGTGTTATATCTTGTATAGGAACCCTTCGTGTGCGACTCCGACTCGCATTTGACCGTATTTATTTTATTTTACTGTAATGTTTACAGCGCAAAGAGTATATTATAACTCGTCCGAGTGACCCTTCTATTAAAGGTTTTGCAGTGCTGTCTGCGCCCGGCACATAGATCATATCCTCCCACTGCTGATGCCACAATTTGCAACAAACAGAAAATATTTACCATTGCATATGAAGGAGTGCAGACAGAGCTAGATTTAAGTGCTTGGAGGCGTTGGTCGACGGACTAGAGGGCTAGTTTAAGGGCTTGTACACAAAACTGCGATGCGACGTCGCATCGTAAAATTCTACGAGCTCCCACGAAGCATCGCAAGAACTTGCGAATTGATTCGCATCGCGCATTCGATTTTTTTTTTAATCGTGTTTTCGAGACGCCTTGTCGCACGAAATCGCATCGCAGCAATTCGTGTCACAGTTTTCTGCATTCGCAGTTTTGTATACAAGCTCTAAGTGGTCGCCTCATCGTTGCCATTGCGCCGAGTGTTGTAGGTTCGAATCCCACACGGGACAAAAATTGTGTGATCCACAAATGGTTGTGCCGAATCTGGATGTTCTTTTTGTCCGTTGTTTGCATGTTTGTAAAGTTTCCCGCGACACAGGAATTATTCCTAGGGTGGAAGTTATCTTATATAAAAAAGAAAGAAATAGAATTCACTTATCCAAATCATTTTAGCTCAATTGCACTAAAATTACTGACTATGCTGTGTATATTCTTTAAAACCCTCATTCGTATGCGCTGAAGTCCAATGAAATCTAGCCTTGACTATTAAGAGATATAGGTTTAAGAGATATTAAGAAAGTTAACGACATAGTGACGTGGTGATTCAAAGATATAAGACAAAAATTGATAGATTCAGAATGAAGTCGGTTTAATACAACTCGAGAAAACTAAAGTACTCATACGTAAGTGGATAAATAATTTAATATACAGCATGATACGATAAAATGTGGTCATATTTTAAGGTTATGTACTTACCTACTGACCTTCTGACTAACGTAAAAATATAGATTTCCTATCCACGACGTTTGGTATAAATTAAGTGTGTACGACTACTAAAACCATTGCGCCATCCAGTCGTTTAATTACCATAAGGCCAAGCTTTTATGAGTGTGTCTCTTTACAAGCAGAGTAATGAACCTACTATCTGTGTATGTGTATCTAACTAGGCCATTGAGTAAGGCTTGAGAACATTATAGGTACGCATAAAAAATGTGACACGTTAAGTTTTAGTTAAAGTTGGCAACAACCATTGACCTACTAATAAAGAGACTCCGGGTCTAGTGCAATATATACGAAATACGTGTCCACGGTTGACATATACACGCGCAGATATTACTAACGATGTCTACAAGGTAATTTAAACCTTACCTAGTTTATACATAACTAGCGATCCACCCCGGCACAATTAGTACAAAACCTTAACAAATTATACACCTAAACCTTCTTCATGAATCACTCTATCAATTGATGAAACCGCATGAAAATCCGTTCTGTAGTTTATGAGTTTATCGCAAACAGACAGACAGACACGGTGGGGAACTTTGTTGTATAATATGTAGTGATGCTCAATATCGCTTGCTTTAGAATAAGATGCCGCCATGCCACGAGTGAGATGTAATTTGGCGACAAATTCGAAACGTCTGACCCGAAACCTAGTAATTTCTTTCGTGGTAACAACGTACAGTCTTACCGTACTTTGTTGCCATCTTGCGACATCTACTTTATTCGATATCTGGGGTATTCTCAGGACATGCCCTATTGAGTTTATTACGTGCTTAATCTCATACTGACAGTGTAATCGTCTTTTGAGTATAGAGTATTACGTATACAAGATAACTCTGGCTCGTGTATAAAAATACTTAAATTCTCTACAATAAGTTCTAATCGCGTGATCTAATTTTTTTGCCAGTTAAAGTGTTTGCCACTGCCGCCGCGCCGAGTGTTGTGGGATTAACGCACAGGACAAAAATATGTGTGATCCACAAATTATTGTTCCGAATCTGGATGTTTGACTGTAAAGTCTCCTGCGACGCAGGGAAAAATACCAATGCGGGAGTTATCTTTTGCAAAACTAAACTAAACATATGCACAGAAAAGACTATCTTTTAGTTAGATCGGGCTTGTCGGTCAGTGTCTCCGTTTATAGTGCGTAAGCGTATTTTATTTGCATTTTGAAACCAAGAGGGTAACTGTTTAAAGACGCCACAGACTTGGCCATATTACCTGACACCTTAATATAAATAGCGAAAGATACCTATAAATATAAATATAGGTACCTATACGTGTAATACACATCTTATTAAACCTACGACAAAAACAGGCGTAATATTTGGTAATGTCATGTAATAGATAACGTTTCTACATCGGAACCAAGGTTCCAACGCTGTTAGGTAATACAACGAATTCGCTAACGCTTATCTCTTTCCGTGTGTATATCAGACACAGTCACCAAACACTTTAAATAATCTATACTTTGATATAAGATATGCCTACCTAAATATTTAAGAGATTGGGATTGCCATGGCTTTAGGACATGGTCGCCTTGAAGAATTAAGACTGCGCCGAGCGAAATGTGCCAAAACAGGCGGTCACCGTTAAGTCAATAAAATCAACACTTTTAGTTTAATACAAATATAAAATATACATTTACCATAACAATGAATGTGTTTACAATTACTCCGTGTAATAAACTTAAAATAATTAATATTTTCGCCTACAAAATTACGTAAATTTGCACGAAAAATGCAAGCTCGTGTTACGTGATTTTTAGATTATAACAGAAGAAATCTATCCAATTATACAGCTTAAACGAAACATTAATAGTTATATTACAATTTGTCCGTCCCAAATATTTAAGTTATTGGTTGATAATAAAGAAACATATTTATCAAAAAAAAAAACACTTCAAATCCTCCATACAATTTTACTATGGCGACCGCGCGCCATGTTAGCCCCTTGAACAAAGTTTAACAGTTGTTTAATAGTTTCAATATTAATAATAAAAGTAATTTTTTAAATAAATAACTCGATAAAATCCGTATTAAGTTTTTTTAGTATCAAATGGCAACATTCCTTTGACAGATTTTATTACTAAAATTGTGAGTATTGATGAGAATATGGTAAGTAGTTGCCTATGTTTCATTTTTTGGTTATTATATTATGTAACGACAAATAGTATTATGTATATATGTATATACATAATACTATTTATGTATATACGCACAAGCAACATATAAGTTTATAAGGAACCTGGAATCGAACGGAGCATCATACGTCTAGCCGCGCCGAAACCATCTCACGAAATGGCGAAGCGCGTTTTATTTTTTGTGTGTTTCTTGTTATCCTCAGGTGGCCTCTACAACTTTACGCGGACTGTGGGTGAGCGCATAGGGCTCCCAACCCGTCTGGCGACGCGCAAAGCTACCATCTGTTTTTATAATGGCACAATTTATACGCACGCATGTAAATGTTAGAATTTTGTTTGCTTGTTGCTGATTGATGTAAATGATTATTATACATATTAGTGCTAGCGATACTTATAAGAACAATAAATGAGATATAAGAAGGCTTAAAATTGTAAATATATTTTCAGTTGAATCAGTCTACGTATTTCACAAGAAATAGCTGAAGAATTCACCGACAAGCAAGTAACGACTCTTTTCCATGGTGATGTCGCTACGATCTCACTGCCTGCACGTCTACCACCATTCTGACGTCAAAACCCACGACTGTGGTTCGCACAGTTTGAAGCCGCCGTCGCCGCCAGCAAGATGAGAGAAGAACAGAAATTCAACCTTGTCGGCCCGTTGCTAGGTTGTAGCGACCTCGAACAAATCGGAGACATCATATTGAATCCGCCATCGACCAACAAGTATATTACGCTAAAGAACAGACCGATATCGACGCACCAAGAATCGGACCATCATCAGCTACAGAAATTACTCAGCGGTCTAGAACTCGGCGACATGAAACCTAGCCAGTTACTACGTAAGATTTGCGATTTGAGCGGTAAATTACTAACCGACGAAGCTCTGAAAGTTATGTGGCTCAACCAATTGCTCACACAAGTCCGCGCCGTACTCTCCGTGAACACGGAATCGTCACTAGAATGTTTAGCCGTGATGGCCGACAAAACGGTTGAACATTTCGAACCCGCAACAGTCGCCGCAGTCCACACTACAACCTCTACGCCGGCGCACACATCAAGCCAGTCGTGTCAACATTGCCCAACTCACCTAACTACAGAAAATCTACAGTTCGACCTATTATACAAACAAATAGAGAAAATTACGGTGGAAATCGCCGAGATTCGAACTAATCAACAACGTGCGTCGTATCACTATGGCGCCACTCGTCCGCATAGCAACAACGGATCGCGATCGAACTCGAGATACCGTTGCCGCTCAAACTGCAAACCCGGCGATCCCGACTGGCTGTGCTATTACCACCAGCGCTATGCAGATAAAGCCCATAGATGCGAATCACCGTGCGCAAAACAGAAGCAGGAAAACTAGAAAATACATCGACCATGGCAGGCGTCGATGTTAGCAAAACAAGCTACCGCCTCTGCGTTATCGATCTTAAGAACAGGGAAAAGTTTCTAGTCGACACGGGTGTCGACATATCCGTATTAGCCGCAAGAAATAAGAAACACGTGAAGCCGACTGAAAGTACCTACAAACTGTTTGCTGCGAACGGTACGGAGATACGTACCTACGGCGAGCGCACACTCGAGCTCAAACATAACTGAGCAATTAATATTTTAAGTTTAGCTTTGAGAAAAATTGGTGGCGTAGTGGGGCATCCCGCTATCTCCCTCGCGGCTGTTCTCAAATAGCAGTTAGGTACGTCACAATTAAGAAAGTAGCTACGTAAGTACGTGCATGCTTTTTGCTTTTTCTCACATTTGACAATTACTCCTACAGTCATTTAACTAGATAACTCTAATTACCAGTTTTGCATGGTTTATATCTTATTTGTTACTAGCTGACCCTCGCAACTTCGTCTGCGTCACAAAGAATTTTCCCCGATTTTGCAACATTTTTCATTGATGCCCCGCTCCTATTGATCATAGCGTAATCTTATGCAGCTTATAGCGTTCCTTGATAAATAGGCTATCCAACACTAAAATATTTTTTTAATTGGAACCCGTTATTTCTGATATTCCCGCGTTTAACGAAACAAACGAACTATTCAGCTTTATATAATATATATTAGTAAGTATAGCATAGATTGAACGAATTTCAAAAATCTTTGTTGTTGCAAACGTATCTTAGTAAAAAAAGATAAGCAAGTCGTCCTAAAAATCTTATGATCCTTTTACCTTCTGATCTCACTCTATTTGAAACTCATTGTTACAGTATTTCACAGTAAAAGCTTAGGCTTACGCCGGCTATTTACCAATGATAATAGTTAGGTAATCCAAAAAAATCTGAGGATTGAATGTGGATACCACGCATTTTTTTAGTTAGGTCGCATTCTTGGATTACATTACATACTTGGATTTACGCCGGAACATGGTGACAAAATAGTAATTTTTTTACCTTTATTGAAATTTAAAATGTTAACTACATAACAGCTTTCAGACCCTGGGGCATAGATGATAGATAGCTACAATGCTTTTTTGATTGTAGGTATCTAGATAGATAAGACGATAATACTGAGATCCATTGAAACTGATTATATTTTTGGACACTTCTTACCTTCCTAAATAGGTACTATTAAAGTGTCCTTTGACCGTAATATACTTTACTTTTGTCAATAAATTTAAATCTCTCGGAAACAGTACATATTATGTAAGTACCTACTTATTTTTCTGGATGAAAGGTACCCTATGTTTTTTCTGTGCCTCTGGCAACATGCACCTATGCAAAATCATGATAATCGGTTAAGTAGTTAAGGCATGAAAGCGAAACAAACAAACTAACAAGCTCTTACTTAGTTGCGATTTCTGGAACTACAATTTGGCAACCCTACCTACAATTTATATTTTATGTGAATATAAGTAATCCATTAAATATATTTTATTACAGACTTCTAGGTATCGGGGCAGTAGGATATTTTTACTAAGGACTAAGCACTGTGTTGAATTGGCATTACAAACAATCAAGTAACGGACACACCCTGTCTCAAAACAATAATTATTGTCTCGTGTATGATTCGAACCCACGACACTCGGCGCGGCGGCAGCGGTGAGGCAACCACTTGCCCGCTAAGCCATCCGTGTATTCAGGATCAATCCTCATATTATTTGAAAAATGTCTAGTACAGTCAACCGTAGTTAAAGACACAAAAGACAGCATTTACCAGTCATTTATTTTTACCTGCCAGAATGCATTGACGCATAACTCTCCGCGGGGCGACGCGCGACGGATAGGTTATATTGGGCTCAATCGAGGAAAGATGGCGACACCCCGGTAATACCGACTAAACCTACCACGGTGTTCCTCAAAATACCCAGAGCCGGCGGTTCCGCGCAAATCACTTTCATATGCATTTAGCATTGTCTGCTACAACTCATAAAAAGAAGTTCTACAATAAAACGCGATAACGCTTTTAATAACATTTTTATTGGGTTTGTTCTTTGTCTCCGGAGCCCATCACAGCTTCTTTCTGTGCGTCCACCAGCAAAGTTTGTAATTCAGAATATATTCTCTCCAGCATTAGTAGTCTTGGCTTCGTAAACTGTAATAAATAAAATTAATTTTATTATGACCTTTTTATTTCATAACAACTTCCGCACTAGAAATAATTCCTATGGCGCGGGGATTTTACTAAACAGTCAAATAATGGACAAAAAGAAGATCCAGACCTGAAACAACTGTTTGTGGATCACCGATTTTTTGTCTTGGAATCGAACCCACAACTCTCAGCAAAATGGTAGTGGCGAGGCGTCAAAAACCCACTACGCCATCCGTACAGTCTTAATTAATGGTTCGCTTTAGAATATGTATTGCTTTAGTGGGACTACTGCTTAAATTATATAATAGAGATTGATAATTGTGACCAACAATAGGACTTTACAGTAAACAGACTGTTACATTGTTCACTGTTCTTTAATTACACTCTTCAATTACCCTGAAACCAGATACCAAGACTCCAAGCCTTGAAGACTAATATTATAAAATCAATAGTGAATCTGTCTGTTTTTTTAAATATTCATACCTGAACCAAACTGATTTGAATAAAACTTAATATCAGATACACTAAGAGATCCAACCGCTGCCCGCGACCCTTACCAGGTCGTCGGTCCACCTTGTAGGAGACCTACCCCTGCTGCGTTCCCTTCGGCCGCCATCGTAACCGTAGTTTCGTAACTAGTTTCGATGACGGCTTTTTTTTTACTTGTACGTAACCAGTTTCGATCAAGGAATTATTTATCTTCGTACGAAATTAGTTACGATGGAGCATTTTTTTATACTTATACGAAACCAAGTTGCGATGCAAAAATAAACATTATTATTGTGAAACCGGATATGCAACCTCTTACGAATTCTTGAAAATAATTTTATGGCCACTTATTATGCTATATTATTTATATGAAGAAAAGATCAAATGTCATCGTATTAATCAAATGCGATAATATAATTTACATCGTACATAATTATAATCTAGTTCAGTAGCTCAAATCCAAAGGGATTATCTACGTTGCACGTATTTTCAAGTTCTGCATATTAATATCAATTTATAACCCGGCTTGGTAAAGTATTTTAAAATGTCTTTAAGAGACATTGAATTTATTTCTACGCGAAGAGGAGGAACTTCGTTACTCCATGATGGGCGCCGATATCATAGAAAGAAGTTCTACAGAAATGGTAATACATTTTGGCTTTGTTTCAATAATAACATCGACTGTGGAGGGAGTCTTACTCTAAACCCTAAAAATGAAATCGTGAAAACAAAATTACACATTATTGACTGTAAACAGAATGTTGCACGGAATAGAATTCTGAAAGATATGGACACACTTAAAGACATAACTGGAACAAATTTTGAGTCTATTCAGAAGCAGTATGACGTAATGGTTTATAATCTGGAAAATGATGGGATTCATTTAATGGAGGAAATTCCTTCTTTTGAAAGTAGAAAAACTGGTCTATTTAGTAATAGAAACAAAATATTAGGTGTGCCTAAAGTACGTTTTTCATCTGGAAATGAAGTTGAGGTTCCCAAAAAGTTTCAACACTTTCTTTTAGCAGATTACAATGATCCCGAAGATGATAAAAGAATACTTATGTTTTGCCATAAAAATGCTAGACCAATAATTAAAAACTTTAAACAAATATTAGGTGATGGCACATTTCAGTCCTGCCCAAAAGCATTTAAACAATTGTATACCATACACGGCTACAACGAAAACAATAAATCTGTAACGCCAATTATTTATTGCTTGCTACCTGATAAAAGTCTGAAAACATATGAAATTGTCTTTAGACTGATCGAATCACTTTTTAATGATTGGAAACCAGCAAAAATAACAATGGACTATGAAATGGCTGCAATGATGGCAGTTAAAAAAGTATATAGAGAAATTGAGATCAAGGGATGTTACTTCCATTTCAATAGATGTATTTATCGAAAATCTCGTAAATTAAAAATTACAACGCCAGTCAAAAAGCGGCATGTATCACGATGTGCAGGACTTGCACGTTTACCGCCAGAATTTTTACAGAGTGGATTTGAGTATATTATGCGTAAAAGTCCACCCGGTCAGGATATTGAAAACTTCAATAAGTATTTTAAGGGTCAGTGGTTAGACGGCCGATGTGGACTAAGCTTTATCAAAAATTGTTGCTGTAGCAAAGAGCAATTAAGGACAACCAATAATTTAGAAGGTTGGCATAGCCGCATCAACCGATACATCGGTAAAAAAAATAATACAGTAGCTCATTTACTGGAAATTTTAATAAAGGAAACCAAAATTAGTAACATCTTTAAATCTCAAAGCAAGAAAAGCAAACGTTATATTGAAATTGACCCTGAAATTGACGCGTCAATTAATGATTTGAAGAACGGGCAAATCACCGTGGGCCACTGTATAGAGCTAATTTGTCCATATGCATTTACTTTTTAGCTGTAGGTAACTAGCGCGTTATTGTACTTTGTTGTGTTATGTGATGTTCTTATTCTATTTGTTCTTCTTTTAAATATACCTTTTCCAGAACTCCATCATTTTTAAATTATTCGTTTCTCAACAACCCATATACGTATCACTGCTGGGCACGGGTCTCTTCCAACATTTTGAGGGAATTTAGCCTACTATACCACGCTGGCCAGACGGATTGGTATAGGGCTTGGTTTCGAATTTCCCTTTTCTCGCAATGCTTTTGTCTGCTTATGATTACTCCCTTAATCGCCTTTGTACGACACCCACGGGTTGTACTGGGGTAGTGACACATGTTTTCGTAATCCGTAAATACACGGACGATTATTATTTATTTGTTTATTTAATAATTTTACTTCAAAATTATAATGGTAATGAGGAATTAATAAACAATAATTATAATTACAACTGGTACTCAATTCTGTTGCATATTATCTGTTACCTCATAACTCCCGTTTCCGGTTTCGTATAAAGAAAGATAATTCCTTGAACAAAACTATTAGTGAGAAAATATGTCACTCATTACAACTTTCGTACGAAGATAAATAATTCCTTGATCGAAACTGGTTACGTACAAGTAAAAAAAAAGCCGTCATCGAAACTAGTTACGAAACTACGGTTACGATGGCGGCCGAAGGGGCTGCGTTTACCGGTGCGTGGTCGCCACTTCAGAACCTTTCTGCCCCAACGGCCGTCGGTTCTGTGCGCTATGTGCCCTGCCCAGAGCCACTTCAGCTTGGCTATCTCGAGAGCTATGAGCTAGAACGGGTGGCCCAAGACTGGTCTGTGTGGAAAACCTTGTGGGAGGCCTATGTACAGCAGTGGACGTCTTTCGGCTGGGATGATGAAGAGAGATATATAGAAATCCATAGTCTCTGTCTACCCCTTTAAAAAATGGGCATGCATCTATGTATGTATAGTGACTCTAAAGGCCCTTCGCCACAAGGCAAGTTTCTTGATGTAAGTGTTGTACTGTGCTATCCTTTTATAACTAGGTGAAAAAGACAGTGATAGCATGACAGTTGCTTCAGGAAACTAGCCTCATGTAAATTGGCCTTAAGACCAAAGAGTTTTATAGCAAATTGTTAATCAAATATACAAACCTTAAACAGTGGTATTAATTTCACTGCTTCGGATACCATAGAACTCTGATTGTTTTGCTTGACCAGTACTGTTAGATAATATAATACTCGATTCTGGAACATTTAAAACAATAATAATTTTAATAAAATTTTCATGACAATATTGAAACACAAATTTACTTTTATAAAGTGAATTTAGTAATTAAAATACAAAAGGATATTTTATTCTTGATGTTAAGGACATGACAAGAATAAAGTTTGCTTCAGTATTTTAATGGTCCATAGAAAGATAAAGATAGAACAAAGAAAAGATAAAATGAAAGGATAGTTCCTCACTTTATGATTGTTAACTTCTTAACAGGGATTACAGCCAGTGCCAAAGTACCATGGTTGATCTCTATGTTGCAAGGAATTTATCAATCATAAAAACAATGGACATGATGGAGCAGACAGTTATGACTTATGATATGAAGTTATGACACATCATATGTTTTATAAGTCTATGATTCAATGATAGTTAGTAGTTATTCTTATAAATTTAAACATTTGTATGTTATCATTTTACATTATAACCAAGGTCTTCTTACCATTTTAATAACTTCATTGATAATAACATCATCAATGCTGGACCATGGGACAAATTTATCTTCTTTGCCGCATACATATTTGACTGAACTTTGGATGCCCACTGTAGGAATGACGAGAAGACTTTCTGAAACATAAATTCTATGTTTTATTAAATATTTTTGGTATATTCATCATTTGAAAACCCTTGAAGCAGTAGGCATAGGTGTAAGATTTATATATTCTAGTAGCTAGCTATGTTTGATCCCATGTAATAAAGGTAAGTATTTAACTGGGCACAATTTCCTGACTCCATGCTGCTATTAACAAGCATGATCTAACTGGGGAAAGACCTGATGATTAAGTACTGTAGTTATTTGCTGCTCAAAGTTATCACTAGTTCCAAGCATGCATACAAAAGGTAGAATCCATGTCAGGTCAAATGTCAAGTCTTAGAATACCAGACATTATTAAAATCTATTGTGTTTGGCTGTCATGTGCTGCTGAAACTCAATAGATTCATTACAGCAAACTGTGGAGATATCTAATATAATATTAAGACTACTTAATATAATAATATACTTAATATATCACCACAGTTTATCTTTGATAATTTAAAACATTTAAGCCGTACTATAAATAAAATGAGTTGTTTGTTGTTGTTTGTGTTTGTCGCTGTCTATACTAACTTATCAGCTTTTGAAATGGTTGTGTAGGAATAATATTTAAATGCTATTACAAGCTTTCTTATTTGTAAAATAGTACCTAGTTAATTATAAAAAAAGGATTTAAATTTAATACATACCTGACTGAACACTATGAGTAACCCAAAAGATTACCAAGACCGAAAACACTATAATTATAACTAATAATGCTGTTAGATTTATACGAACGTAAATTAAGGCTACAATATTAAATAGTATTGCTAGAAAAAGCGATATCTTAGGCCATGATGAAGTATTTTTTACCACATTTTTATATGATATCGTAAACTGCCTAGAGTTTGGTGAATTTTGCCTTTTATCCACTGTTAACGTTAATTTTACACCGTTAACATTGTCATGTTCTATAGTTGTTTCGGCACTAGGCATTGCAGCGACTTAAATTACCTTAAAATTAAACTAAATATCATTCTCTGCTATTTTCAAACCCTACTTTTGTTTACAATTTTACATCAACGTCTATTTGAATGCCACTCTATTGATTATATTTCTGTCCTTAATCTCCGTATGAAGTAGAAAGAGATAGATATTCCAGCTTTAGGGCTGTAAGCTAATAATCCCAAACTTAAGCGAATCGGAACGCAGTAGCAATATTGACAGCAAGTTGACATTGAATTTTTTAAACTTTGTGCACAGATTAGTAGACGTGGCTAATGCTGCGTTCAAAATAGATGAAAGAGGATTTCTAATAATGACCCCTCAAAATAAAAATGTCAGTAAATACCAAATAATAAAATATTGACTAAACAATGAATTTCTAAAACCTAAACGGTAAACCTACCTGATGAGCCACCAGTAGATTAGTTGTACCGAAGACCAAATTTTGAAAATCTGACTTGCTAAGAAATATTCGTATAATTACTGCCAAAACAAACAACTTTAAAAACAACTGTGATTAACATAAAGGGCACGTACAACACTTAAAAAGATCTCAAGGAATTAATTGATAATCAGTTAAAGTTGCAATTATTGTACTATCGACTTGAGCGACGGATGACCACTCCTAAGGTTAAAATCGCATAGCAGACCAACACTTGGTACCCGGAAGGGCGGAGTCATTTAAAGTCAACATGTGCAAGCGAAAATTTTTCTGAAATGGTTAACCGTCGCTCAAGTCGATAGTACATGACATCTGGTGTTCGATACCCGGTTGGAAAACCCATTTTTTTTGCAGCAGCGTGATGTCTGGAATTGTGCTCGGTGGACTATAGTTGGCTAGCACTTCTAAAGTAGCTGTTATGAATTATGCCTGTACCTATGTGGTTATAGAAATATTTACTATAATAGGTACTGTAAATATAACAACAATTAATATCTAATGTGACTTGAGGAAATTCATAACTGCAATTTGAATATGAAATATTATTTTTATTTAAAGGTTCTGTAAGACTGAAAGGGACACAGGGTAACTACTTTATGTTTATAGCCTTGACAATAAAGGTTTTACAATATATATTTTATTGAAGACATTTCCAATATTGGGAGTAATCCTGCATCGCAAGGTTCTCTACTAACGTTCAAAAACGGACATAGAATATCCAAACTTGAAACAACAATTTGTCGAACCCTACACTTAGCGCGCAAAACAAGTGGCGAGTGGACCACTTAAACCGCTATGCTATCCGTGCTGTCAACAGATCGAGGCAGATCATCCTTGCTATGTAAGTACCTAAATAAACAAAGCTGAACACTAAAACAGTAGATCTATGTAATTGTATAGAGCTAAATCAATCATTTTGATCTAAATATCAATTTAGCACTAGGCAAAGATAAATAGGTCTGATATACTAACTTAAATCTGTCTACGTAGTTTTATTTATGTAGGCAAACCTAGTCGAAATAAATATTTAATTATCAAAGTGCCAAAGTCAGTAGTTAGGTAGTCAATAGATTATTTATAAAATAAAAATCTTTAAAAATAGACATTGAATGTACTATAAAATTATATATGCTCGCTAATTGGTTCTTTTCCGTTATAATTATTGGCATGACAGAATCAAGAAGGAAACATAAACCCAAACAATAGAAGTGAATCTGTAACTATGACAACAGCTACTACAAATAGACGTCATAAAGTGTGTAAGCTATACCATAATATATAAAATAAGTAACCTTTGTTGTAAACAGGTGAATAGAGTATTACTACTGAAGTATAGATAAGGGTTTGATTCATGATGGATCATCTCGACGGTAATGCTTGGGTGTTTGATTCCCTAGTTGGGTTTCTGCATGGTCCTGTTTGGAATGTGCCATTGCAGACGTTCATAGAGGAGAAATCTTTACGTAAGTTATAATGCAGACACTTTGATAAGCGCCAATAGGATGTCTTTATTTTGCCTGCATTGTAAATCAGCTCCCTTATGATTCCGTATAATTATAAATCTTGTTATTGGTGCCTACATACTTTTTGCCACATTTATTAATTTTCAAGCAATTTGCAACGTAGGAAACTTAATGGGAAGTATTTGGTTTACAGCTTTTGAGCCAACGGACAATGGAGAGGTGATGGATAGACCAGAGTATAAGAAGATCCATGATGAATACCGTAATTTGGTAAGAGGCTACTGTATGACGAATTTATTTTAAATCTTTGATATCATGGGTCGGAATGTATTCACAAAACCTAAATTTCATTCCTGATAGTCTTAAATTACCTATATTTGAATAGTAAGCATAGCAATTATTGTATTTCATGCCTTGAGCTAATTCAGTAGGTACCTACGGTGTAGGTAATTATTGCAGCACTTTCACTTATGTTCAATTTGCATAATATCTTTGCGTAATAATCACGAACAAATATTTTTGATAAAACATATTAATTTGTAGGTGGACGTGATGCTAGGCTCGTTCATGGACGATATTGGTATTTCGGCGGACCAATTCGAGGCGGCATGCAAACTGTCGGCACGTGACCTAGCTGGGCTGCCGGCTCATTTTCACCGACGCCTCTTCGAGCAAATATGGGCCGCTAATGATTATGAGATGTTCGTTAAGATGATGACGCATAAGAATGTGGAACTCCAGTTACAGGTACCTAGCTAGCGAGTATAATACCTACCGAATTACATATGCCACTGTGAACTCATACATATTTCATTGTTCATTTTTTCTAGGCGTTAGAATTGATTGAAAGGCGATATGGGACCATGCCTTTGTTTTCAAATGAACCAGAGGAATTGGACACATCAAAGAGCACTGATGATAGTGAGGACTGGCCTGACAACGACGATGTTATGACTGAAATAAAGAAGTATGTAAAAGTTTATAAGCATCTATTATAATTTATAAATTATTTATACTCACACTAAGGGAACTGCCTTTTTTAAGTTACTTAAGAATTACTTCAGTACTTTCTTATCTATCAGACCCTAACATAGCAATAAACCAACATCTCATCAGAATTACTACGGTGTGGATGATATCAATCGGTTTAGTCGTTCAAAATAATAGAAAATGTCCACAAATCTTGTTTTCTTATTATTTCAGTTTGCAGTTACAAGACTTAGAAGACAAAGATGAGATTAGCGTGCCACCAGAGGAAGTAGTGGCTGAAAAACAGACTTTGCTGTCAAAACTGCATAGTTTCGAAAAGAAAGACGATTTAGTAGCTAAGGAGAAATCTGTCACTTTTGACGAAAAGATGGTTCATGTTACAGAACCACCTAAACCACCGCCTCCAAAAGTAGAGGTAAAATACTAATTACATACATAACTACTGATGTAATTCTAGGGCTTTTTGGAGATTTTAGTTGGATGTGGTTGTATTTTGAAAGATAGAGGGTCAAGGTCAGTTAAAATCAATTGGTCTTACAAACAATTGCATCCAACTCACGTCAAAGTTATTTAGGCTTCGGTCATTGCTTAACAATAACTAGCATTAGGTGTATTAGGTACCTACATATTCTTTTATTGCAACTTAACATGGTAGGTTCATAAGTCAATAATGAAAATATCTCTCGACTTCAATTAGGTATATCAAATCCATCTCGATTCGAGATTCCTACAGTAACTGCCTTGGTATGGGATAACGGTAGTGAGCGCTAGTTTCCCACGTCGGGTACAGTGTTATTGAGATTTTGACAAGAAATTCTCAATAGCAATATCTGCAGTAATAGACCATCTCCCATTATGGGACCCAAAGGCAAAATGTCGGTGTAGTAGACCTCTGTCCACTTATTCAGGAATACGCTTGCATGAGTCTGTTTATAATTTTATTTATATTTATATTATAATATGAAATTATTATTTATATTATATTTGCAAAAATGTTAAAGCGTAGGTATTTTATGCTGGATCCTTTTTGAGTGAGACGCCTTTGCCATAATGTGATGAGATATTTTTGTCATAAAGTAAGTGCACTATAAACCTGAAGCTAATACCAACATCATATTCATATCAAATTATTTATTTTTTCTAACATGTTATACTTACATACTTATTTTCATTTTAAATGACCAGGTGAGTGAAGAGGAAATGCGTGCTCGTCAAGAATATTTGAAGCAACAACGTGATAAACTACTGGCGTTGAAGAAGCAAGTACGTGAACGGAGGCTAGGTACCGCTGCTGAAATGGGTGCCGAACTGGAAGGTAATTAATGCCATCCTTTCTCATATTAAAAATTATGAGAGAAAATAAAAATAATTATATAAAAAAATATTATTATATTAAGCATTGCTTAAAATTTCAATTGAACAACTGACTTTCGTATTGTTTTTTTTTTTGACTAACTGCTAGGATGACGTAGTGGTTTAGGTGGTCGCCTTACCACTACCATTGCGCCGAGTGTTGTGGGGTCGAATCCCACACGGGACAAATCTTTGTGTGATCCAAAAATGGTGTTACCGACTCTGGATGTTCCTTGTGTCCCTTGTTTGTAAAGTACCCGCGACACAGGAACTAATCCTAGTACGGGCCTTTTTAAACAAAAATATTTAAAAAAGCCATCAGCCCCCAAATCTCTGTTCTGCTATCAGAGCACTGTGGCTGTAAACAGAATTTTATTCAGGTTGTGGAGACACAACCCGAATAACATTCTGTGATAACGTTGCAGGCGGCGTGGGTGCCGGGGAAGGCTCGCAGGCCAGCTTTGCGCGGCCGCGCTCGGCGCGCGTGGCAGCGGCCGCGCTGGCCGGCGCCGCGCCGCCGCCGCCGCCCGACGCCATGCAGTTGCGCCGAGCCCTCGCCTCCAGGCTCAAGACTGAAGTCGTCGATATCGCCAACTGATATGTCGCCACAAAGACTGAAGTCATCGATATCGCCAACTGATATGTCGCCATACCATCAACCCACACTTTGCGCGGCCGCGCTCGGCGCGCGTGGCAGCGGCCGCCCGACGCCATGCAGCTGAACCGAGCTCTCGTCTCCATGCTCAAGATTGAAGTCGTCGATATCGCCAACTGATATGTCGTCACACCGGTCGATATCGCCAACTGATATGTCGCCACACCCGTCAATATCGCCAACTGATATGTCGCCACACCCGTTGATATCGCCAACTGATATGTCGCCACACCATCAACCCACACTTTGCGCGGCCGCGCTCGGCGCGCGTGACAGCGGCCGCACAACGCCATGCAGCTGCGCCGAGCCCTCGCCTCCAGGCTCAAGATTGAAGTTGTCGATATCGCCAACTGATATGTCGCTACAAAGACTGAAGTCATCGATATCGCCAACTGATATGTCGCCACAACATCAACCCACACTTTGCGCGGCCGCGCTCGGCGCGCGTGGCAGCGGCCACCCGACGCCATGCAGCTGCGCCGAGCCCTCGCCTCCAGGCTCAAGACTGAAGTCGTCGATATCGCCAACTGATGTTGCCACACCATCAACCCACACTTTTAACTCCTCGTTATCTCTAAATAAATATTACTTATCTCGATTTACTTTTGCTTGTATTAATTAATTTTTAGGTAGTGGATATGAAAGAAACAACATCGGTTCGTAATTATTACCTTATATTTATATTGCTTACTTAACTAGTGACATCATAATAATAGCATTATCGTAAGCTTATTTATTTTACACAACTTGCCGATAGGTAAATCTATTTTAATTTTAATCTGTGTATAAATTAGTTTATGATGGTCATCCACCTAGACAGATAAAAAATAGTCATTATTACAGTCTACTTTCACCTAGAACTTCGTATTTTAATTAATGGAGAAGTTATTTCAAGGAATATAATAATCGTATAAATCTAATTGACAGCTCGATGCTATTAGCCTATTAGACACGTGGATGTTGGCAGATTTCAAAATAAAATTATTACATAAAACGTTTATATATTTACAATATATTCTGACAAATTCATTCCACGTATGTAATAATTGAATTCGCCTCGCGTTCACTGTGCAGTTTGTTGATTTAAGGTGAGTTGTTGCGACGATGTACAAGTGTGACCATCATACTATACATACATTAGTGGCGGCAGCAGATTTCCTTTGTTAAGATGTAATATCTTAGGACAGAGATCAATAATTTCCTTTCAGATACATATTAAAATTGATATGTATTTTAGAGAAGATACACAAGGTAGATAAAACGTCGTCAAAAACAAGGGGAACGGAGAGCCGAAAAAATAATTTCGAGAAAGTTACGATTGTGCAGAAAGTTTTTCATTAAGTTCTAATAAATTTGTGTTTTATTCTAATCTCATGCATACCGTGAGCACGAAACAATGCACACAGTATACATATTCACTAACTATAGCAATTTGCTAGCAGGTTGGCTGAACGCAACGCGACTCGATACTCAGTACGTATCTAACAACATGCTCCTTACGAACGTATTTTCGGCATGCAAACTATTTAATCATCCGTTGATTTGTTAAAATCATAGTTTTAATCAAGGAAATATAGCTAACTACATAAATTATATTATGAACATGTCTATGACAACTTTTGCACACTCTTTTATTAAATACACTCCACGAGCATTAATCAATTAACTAAAAAAATATTAGATGTAATATATCAATCAAGCTATGCTTTTAAAATAATATATAATAATATATTTTGATAATATGGCTCCATCGCATCTTGTGTACACTACATCAGAAATATTAAGCATATCTGAATTATAGCTTAAGTTACTTGGAACTACAAAAACTAGATATTACGAAAGTATTTAAAGTTAGTTTATTTTTGATACATATGGAAGAGCATTATGTAAATGCAAAAAGATATACTAATGCATAATCAAATTAACTCCTCGACGAGATAATATAAAATTTGAGCACTGCTTTATTAATAGATTTGTTATGTACACACGGCTACACATCAAGTTAGACACCCTATATACGCATAACTACGCTACATACGAAATAGAGAATTGTTGAAAAGACAGTATACTAAAGACTGTAATAGACGGTGCATAGCGGTGTCGATGTAATGGTAAGGATAGAGCGTCGCGTCCCGTTCAGCGTGAATGAGACATAATAACAAAAATATAACGCACTCTCGCACGATTCGCAGCGTTCAACTTCTAATAGTTCAAAGTCCAAACCGTCTAGGTTGATGTGTCGCTATGTGTACTTCAGAAGTTAACGGGAACAGTACACGAAACCTTGAACTGAGATCAGCACAGAATATTGTGTATCATTGTGTAAAATAACGCTTGGATCACTGAAACTAACTCGTTTCTGGCGACATATGTATACTCGACGTTAATAACTATAGACAGATGTTTATAATCACCAGATTAAGTGTATATTACAAAATCTAATATTATTTACAAAATACGAATGATAAAACTAGAGGTTTTAAAGTAATAAAATAAAATGGATCTTAATCAGATAATTTTATCACATACACATTACTACTGCAGTGTAAAAAAGCTACAAACGATCGTATATAAGCAATGATAGGAAACATTTTGTTGAAAGTAAAGAAAAATTTAATACTGATTTTTACATTTCATTTTCAATGTTACATATAAGGTTAACAATAGACGTGCCAGAGTGATCCATTTCATTGTAATACAATAAATAACGTTTGGATATAGATTATGTCTAATTATAGAACTGTTATTAACAGAAACGGAGCTAAATACAAAATATTAACAAAAAATATTTTATTTCAAATGGTTATGCTTTTATAAAACTATTTTACAAGATGTTGTCCAGCAGATATTGTGAAATGGATCATATTGGCCACGGCCACACCAGAGGCTGATAAGAGACTATATAACTACAACAACATTTGTAGATAGTTCCAATAAACCACTGAATGTTAACAATCACATTTTAATTTACATAATAGTTTTGTATCATCATGAATCTGGATCCCAAAAAAGAATACAATTTATATTCAAATTTTAATAATTGTAATTATAATCTATAGAATTAAAGAAGTAGAGCAATCATACCGATAATTTTAAATTTGTAAACAAATTAATATCTACAATCTAAATAAATTAGGACAATATATTATTTTTAACTAAACTGTTCATTAAATAAAAAGAAAAGAGTGGAGAAAGGGACATTTCTAAGTAAATACAGCACGAAACATGTACTAATGCTGTAACTGTATGTAATGTCGGGATCCAGATAAATATGTTCAATAACACGTTGACTGTCTTGAAATAATTAAGATACTTACCGCCCATAGAATTTTCATGCAAATCGAGGTTGATAATTCTTTTTCATATATATAATTAATGTTATTGATCAGGACAGTAAACAAACAATAGGACGACGTTTGTAGACAGTCAACATGTTAATAATCACAGCGCCCACCTAATATGTTTAAATTATACTAATTATAGCTACATTTTTAAAGAAAGAAGTTAAAATATATACTGTGCCAATAATATCACTGCGAGTTTGGTGTAAATTAACTAGATGTCTTTAAAAATGAAGCTTTATTTTTGTTTTGTTGAATAATAACATTTCAACTAGTCTTGATATTATCGTTCCATCCTTTACATACAATCCTCTATATAGTAATATGCTATTGCACATTGAAAGCCGTAAATGGGGCGGGACGATAATGAATCAACCTTTAACAGTGAATAGTTGAAATGTTTAATTTATTCACTGATTAGGATTCATGCAAATGTAACAAAAATAATTATAAAACTATTCTCTACTCTCAACAAAAGCAGAGCTTTTAGGAGATTTGTCACAAATGTGCATATTTCACCTATCTCACACTATGTTGCTCTGATTATTTTATATTTTATTCATAGTTCTATTGAAAGTAAATAGGAACACTTGACATAACATAGTCTAAGCAACATAATGTGGCGATGGTAAAACAAGCTCTAAAACAAAAGATCATTACTTATCTCAAATATATTACATGCTTATAATGATTACTGCAAAAATAATTATTGGAAAAGTACAAATTGTAATCTCCACGAAGCTCAACATGTAAGAAGGAATGCAAATTATTGAGAAAATAAATAATTCATACATCCGAGTTCACGTAAATTATTTTTACGGCTGACTTGTCTTTAATGATAACCATTAAATATATTTTTTTACATAACGAAAACCCGATTAAATGATAAGTCCCTGCGACAGATTGTATTCGATGCAAATCTGTTTGTGATACGATATCGCACTAGTGAGTAACAATTCCACAGCACAGATTATGATTTTTAAATGTCTCTCAAAAAAGATTGGTCTTGTGATCCTTCATAAACTAAGATTTTTATAAATACGTACATTTTTACATTTTCATATCGCGTTCACGGTGTTTTTCTATTATTATTATTTATTAGACGTTTAATTCCCATCCATATTTTCTTTGTACTTTTTGTGTTAACAATCCTCGACAAAAGTAACCTAACCGTTAAAATTAGTTCACATTAAATACACCTTGTAACCAATATTTGTTCTACTTTCTGATGCCATCTGAAGTATATTATTACACTACAAAGTATGAAGAAATTCATACACTAACTAAAGTCGAACACTCGAGTGTCAGCATTTCATATTTACAAATAATGGACATAACCCAGCAGCTACAGGTACTGTTAGCTAAAGGCTCTGGCTCGCGAGCGACCGCCGCGAGCCAAGATGTTATATGCCTACAGCTGGAGACGTGACACGCGACGTGGTCGGGAGAGACCGAATAGCTAAGGATGGCAGTGACAGTGAGAACTTAGAATCTAGGAATCACAAAAACACACCCAGACTCGAATATCCAGATGCTCGTTACTGACACCCTCACAGTATCTCGCTCACCCCCGAACCCAATCAACGGCCTTTTTTTTTAATAGTGTCATCATCAACGGCTCCAGTTCACTAGGGACACGGGCGGGCGGCCGGGTCGGCTTGCGGCGCCGCGGACAGTTTGATGAGCACAGCATACAATAAAGTAGTGTTACATTACATCGTTTCACTGGGACGTGGGGTCACGTGCACAGGTGGCGAGACGGCCGGAGAGCTCGTTATATTCCTTGAAACAGTCGCGGGCGCCACTACGCGAGGCGCGGCCGCTTGGCGTCGCGCTCGTCCGTCGCGCCGCCGCCGCCCGCCTCCTCCTCCTCGTCCGAGTCGCCGTCGTAGTCCACCAGCCCCTGCGACAACCGCAGCGTTAGCTTATCCACTCACCACTCACATTACATCGACGATAAAACGTAGACATCAGGCAAAGCAATGTCAAATGGAACTATAGTCAATTTCAATACAACAAAACCAAAATGTACACAAACGGTTAATTGACATGATCATAGACATTTTAGTGATGTCCAATTATAGCGTCAATTGTCAATCAATTAATTCCCTAATCGAATCATTCGATTTGATGCAGCGAAGGACTTAGAATTGACATAAACACTACTACAATTCTATCATACCGCGCTATAATTGTGCCCATCATTCGATGTCCGCAACAAAATGGCAGTTTTCTTGACAGTCAGGATAATATTTTTTAGAGTGTTTAAAATATATTTAATTTATATTTCTATTTTTGTATTGTTTTTGCGGCTAACACCATGAGTTGCAGTGGCCAGCCGCATACATTTATTTTTTAACACCCGTACTATTTTTAGATCTTGATGATCTTGTGTACTATTAGGGTACACAAGATCTAAAGATAGTGCGGGGGTTAAAAAAAAATGTATGCGTAGTAGGTATTTAATGCCAATAATTGACAGATAAATTTAAATTTTATATTCCTCTAAATACCGGGTATTTTATTGCCAATTAATTTTAACTTTCTTTTTGTTGAACAAATTTCGATTAACTAATCAATTACTAAAAATTTTACGACAAACGATATTTTTTGTCGTACAGCCTTATGCAATCATAAATTATAGACATTTTTTCGTCTGACAAATAATCTCACTTTTCGTCTAGGATTTTTCAAATAAAATAATTATTTACTAATCAAACGCCAATTGCTTTAAAATACACTAAGATATCATGTGAAAAAGTTGAATATGGATAAATGTGTTACTTATTCGATTTAGTAAGTAATTATGTGATAAATTTAACATTAATTTGGCTTGTATACATTTCCATCCTAATGAATTGAAGTCGACTATAAAAAGATCTCTAGTTAAGACTTTAAGAAAAGCCAAGCAAAAATAAAAACTCAACAGTCATTAAAACAAGCAGGAAGAAACTCAATGCATGATAAGTGAGTCAAAATACTAATATTTTTTGTCCTATGAACATAACTATGTAAAAGGATATTATCTCAAATTACAGAAAAAGATGAGACCTAAAATAACAAACGTTCTGGAATAATAATATACCATCACTATACTTTGTTTACTTTAGAGATGTGAACAATCGAAAACAAATTGGAATGTATTCGAATCTTTAACCAAAACCAAATAATCGAAATATTGATAATGATTGAAATACGTTACTCGTTGTATGTAATTGTTAAATGCGATTGTCAAAGTTAAATACGAATGTAGATACCACTAGATCGTTCAAGCGGTACGTGGGGGTATAGGCTGTGTAGAAATATTTAAAAAAAAGCACTCAGAATCAAGCGCATATCGAACTCGTGCTTCAAAGTTTTCGTACAACAATGAATCGGAAGAGGATCTAACAACTACTTTGAGTTTCACTGAGAATTTAAATTAGTAAGCCACGTTTTATCTCATTTCATACAGTATAACCGACGATATACTGTGGTCTGATCTATGAAAATGACGTCGCGAGTGAACTGCGACACGCAGACAAAGTTGGGGATGGAGGCTAGTTATTTATAAAAGTTACACAATATGTCACACATATTTACATTGTTATACTACTCAAAATAGGGATTGTTGCATGCAAGTGTGGTCCTCGTTTGTTTCTATAATCTGAGACAGATACACACATTTATCATGATTCCCCAGCGAAGCAGGTAGAGTAGAGGAGTGAGGGAACTAAAAGTTTACCTTATTGAGTAATCTGGGCGAGGATACCTGAACATCAGTGTGCGTCGGCTTGCTGGCGGTCGTAGTGCTCAAGAGTACTCTGCTTGGCCCATTCACACTTTCTGTATTCGAGCATACCTTCTTTTCAACTATTTTTCCTGTAACAAAAATCATTAGGTTAGATAATAGTATACTTTACGTTATCACGCTCGCCATCAGGGATTTAATTCTCACACCTTACAACCTAATTGATGCCGCACCAAGCAGTTCCAAACTTGTTCGAAAGCGGAGGTCATGTGACAATAATTTTAAATAAACAAATATCAATTACTTCAGTAACCAACTAACAAGGTCATACTGGCAGTCCACCTGCTTGTAATTGGGGCAAAGACAATTAAAAATAACGTATAATTAAAAGGTATCTGACATTATTTACGCAACACACTTTATTATACCGCATATATAATAGAGCTAAAGTTGACTTTTCTGAGAAAAATCTTCTAATATTAGAGGCGATAAATTACAAGACAGGAAATCTAAATTTACTCCCGCAAACCCACTGGGCTAAATTTAGCTCGCCCTATAGTTTCCTTTGAGGACGCAAGTATGAATAGTCTATATTCTAGTCAACCTAGAGGGCTAGTCTATTTTCAGCATCAAAATCATTATAATTTTATATATTATACTAGTTATTTAAACTATCGTTTATGATTATAACTACAATATAAATTAATTTTTGTTGTTTATTTTTTTATAATTCCGGAAAAAGCTACTCTTTAACCAAGCTAATTACATAGGTCATCAAATATATTTTGTATTATCACTGTGCGTATTGCAGTCATATACGCATGGCAATTGCAGCTCAAGGTAGTCCCTTAGCCTAATTTTCTTTATGAATACAGTAATAATAAATGATTATTATTATTTGCGGCTAGTGTCGCAGTAGGAGTTCCATCCCACATTTGATTAAAACTCTCGAAGGGCCTCATCACGTTGGACTCATGTCTTCGTGTGCCTCCCAAAGGGCCGGGTATATTCCGTAACGTATTAGGGATATACCCGTGAAAGAGAACAAATAATTATTATTATTTATTTCAGACCAGAGATCCGTATAGGGTTAGTAAAATTCTTAAAGTTAAAGTTAGTAGGTAAATGAGCAAGAAAGATAATATTATTTGACATTGCCAACATGTAGCCTATTTCAATGCCTTCAGATAGGACTTTCTAGTTTGGAAGCAATTACTTTTAGGTATCTGTTGGGACTGTCCCGCACTCTGCGCATCATAGACGCGGTTCTTTTGCGCAATATAGCTGCAAAGCCATCTATGTTAGCCTCTGCATACATTGCCGATGCGCTACAGTACCGAGGCAGTCCCATCAGTATCCTAAAAGCATTGTTGTATTGCACTCTTAGTGCACTGACAGCTAGCTGCGTGTGACTGGCCCACAGACTGCAGGTGTAAAATGATTGAGTATAAGCTCGAAACAGTGTGGTTTGAACTCCTATGGCGCATTTAGTGAACCTGCGAGCCAGCATATTGCACCGAATTGCCATTCCTCTGCGCTCTCGCTCAATGTCGAGATCGTCACTGAGGTTTTCATTAACGATGTGGCCTAGTTATTTAAATTGTGTTACACTATTTAACGGTACACCGTTCAAGGTCACACTAGGCACGCTGGTAGGTGTAAAATTTCCCGCTTTGAAAACCAACAGTTCACTTTTCTCGACACTGTACGAGAGCCCGTGTGCACTCACATATTTTTCACAAATTTGTATCAGCTTACGTAACGCGCCGATCGATGGTCTCATCAACACCATATCATCGACGTAACTGATATTATTAACAAATATTCCGAACTTACGCGGTAGGTGGGAGTAAGCGATAATCGCGTAAGTCGAATTCGTGTAAGAGATTTTACTGTATCACTTTTTATTTTCATTTCTACGTGGTATTGATATCGAATAGCGTGTGTATGGAGATGGAAGCGCGTACGTACCGATGGCGTCTAGCGCGTGGTTGTGGTTGTGCGGCGGCGCGTGGGCGGGGTGGGCGGGGTGCGCGGGGTGTGCGGGGTGCGCGTGCGCGTGCGCGGCGGGCTGGTCGAGCGGCGGCTCGTCATCGAGCTCGTCGTCGTCGTTGAACCACATCTCCTCCTCGTCGTCGGGCGCGCGCGCCTCGCGCCGGTAGCGCGTGCGCAGCAGCGACGGCACCACGGCCTCCGCCACGCCCACGCTGCCGCTCACTGTCACAGTAAACGAGCCGCCTTCAGTAACACACACCGGGAACAAAGTTACATATATCATTTGATGAAATATTATAACTACGGGTTTGCGATTAAATAAGCAACTTTGGATTTTCATTAATAAACAATCTATATACATTGACAGAGGAACTTAAGAACACCATCTCGTTAGCAAAGTGTTACGAACAAATATGGCAGGAGCGTAAGTATGTGTGACTGTATAAAAGGCTTTAGTTATTATACATTACGTATTTTTAAAAAGTAATCAGCGACGGGCTTTGCAACTTATGAATGCCTCATTTTTATTTTTACGCGACAAAATTATCATTCGTATGACTATCGTGTTGCGTACCTACTCTCGGCTTTTCGATTGCATTCGAGTGAGTGTGCACGTACGAACGACCCGGCTGATATAAGAGAGGACAATTTCTAGTTCCGACATTCCTACATCCATGCTAAATAATTACTATTTAATTAAAGAATTTCCTCATATACTGTATCATTCTTAGCTTTTGCTAACATATTTAGTGTATTTTTAGATTTTCGATCACAAAAAAGGTTCATAGTTTGCCAATTTTCATTCCTTTAGTCAAACTGTCTCTAAGATAAATGGTGCCATTGACGTTGAAAGAGGTGGAAAAGTGAATAAAATAATTATTACATGCTACTTTGAAAATACAGATTAGAATTAATATGAAAACTCACCTCGATCCCTCTCTTTAAGCTTGTCCTGGTGTTGATCATACCGTGTTTTTAAAGCTTTGAACGTCTGTACATATTCAACATCTTCCAAGATCTTTCCATAGTTTTCAACGACATGTGAACATAGAGACTTAATGTCTTCCAGTTTTATGAATTCAAATAATTCTAATATTGCAGAGTCTAATAAGTTATACCTGAAATATAAATGTTTAAAGATTTTATATTTAAACATAGAGCGTTAGAGTAAGAAGGTGATGCCCTTTTATAATAACTATTTATATTAATCCCCATACTCTTTCTAAGTCACTAAATAATATCACATAAAATAGCTATAAGCGCATAGTTGTCCACTTATATCTTTTTTATATTACGCTGCGGATTCTGAAGCAGTTTTTACTGTAATTTACATAACTTATTTCGAAAGATTTAAGTGTATAATAATACATCCCACTTTTATTTTAAATAGTAGTGAAAGGTCGTTGTTTTGTAAACAAATCGCCAAAATAATTAATTTTTGAGTGCTTACATAGCTAACACTGCAGAAACCTTAAGATATACATTGAAATCATAAACTAAAAAGTTTCAGGTGTTTTCTTTCTTTTTTTAATTTCCTAGAAATAGGCTGGCATGATCTATCTATGAACAACAATAATCATTTTGATTTATTAAAATTATTTTATTTATTTATTTAAACAATTTTTACATAGTGCGATAGCCTAGTGGGAAACCGTTAGACTGCCACGCAGAGGTCTCGAGTTCGAACCCAAGGCGCGCATCTCTGACTTTTCGAAGTTATATGCGTATTAAATAGTTAATTATCGCTTGCTTTAACGGTGAAGGAAAACATCGTAAGGAAACCTGCATGTCTGAGAGTTCTCCATAATGTTCTCGAAGATACGTGAAGTCTGCCAACCCGCACTAGGCCAGCGTGGTGGACTATGGCCTAACCCTTCTCACCGTGAGAATAGGTCCGTGCCCAGCAGTGGGACAGTTTAATACAGGACTGATATTATTACATAGGGTTGAATAAAAAAAATTAAAACTAATAGCTTATTTACAAAGCTCATTTGTACAATGTAATATTAATAATTATTCAGTTAAATGTGTTAGTTATCTTTAACCATTAATCGCTCTTATCATCGGATAATTTAAATAAATACTTTAGATCACAGACCACAGATTTGAATTTACGCACAACAAACGTAAAAGCCGGGCAAACCCGAGACGGATTACTAGTATACTATACAGTGAGAAAATGGTTTTTACTGGGATTCGAAGACACAAACGCGGCAATGTTTTTCTAGTCTTGTCAATAAAAAATACTTAAGTGTTATATATTTTTATTTTAAACTAAATAATATATCAACTATAATTTTAGAGCCAAGAAGAGTGTTTAAAACATACACAATTGTGCATTACATTAAACAATAGACAGACAGCCAAGTACTTTTTGAGTGATAGGTATAGGTATAAGTTAAATTATATATTTTATTTACATACCTGCCATTATTTCTAAGGAAAGCATCTATGACTGGTGCAAAGAGGTTTCCCTTGATAATATATCTGTTATAGTACTCATCCTTGAGAGCTATGATCTTCCTCATGAACCTTAGCGCACCAAGCACCAGGAAGGTATGTGTTGACCTCATCAGCACCAATATACGACGAAGAAGATCCTGGAAATTAACAATAACATGATATTTAATGTGATATTGTTGTAAGTAAGGCATCAGATACCATAAGGCATCGTTTGTGGATAACATCAAGAAAGTCGGCTTGTGACCACGGTCGGTGTAACCTGGTCGAAACGTCAAGTATCAAAACGAACATTATGCATGATCTGGTTAATATCCGTTACGAATTACTTATATATAAAATCAAGAAATACTGATAAATACAAATCAAAGTTGTGCAAGATGTATCGCTCCGGTTTGCGTTTCAGTCAATATTATTGCAGGTGTATCTGTAATGCTGATTAACACGTCAATTATTGGATGTCATAATCTCAGTTCTAATAAATACTCGATTATACAATTCTATATTTAAAAGAGTAGGTACGACGCTTTTTGGGCTATTCATAATTATACCATGTGTACTATCTTGCCTGTCAGCATTTGACTCGATGAGTTTTAGATCTTTCATTTATTATATTGCAATGTTTTTTGCAACACTGGTCTCCTCATATACAACGATAAAATTCGTCTTCCTAATATCTTTTTAAAATAGCGCTGTGTTGTTGACAGAGGTGACAAGAACCACGAGTTACTAACAGCGGTGCTTCTTCGCTCTGTGATAACCTAAGTTTTTCACAGGTTTATACTTTGACACTAGTGCTTTATCATGTTATTCCAAGGTTTATTACCAGGTGGGTAATAATCTGCCCGATGGTAAGCTAATTTGCCATCGTGGTAGTATAGAAATAGGCGTCAGACAAACTTGACATCAAACTGTTGATAGTTTTTCTTATTGCTAATATTTTATTACTGTCTTGCAGCAATTAAAATAAATTAACCTTTTGTTCAGGGATGTGTTGTTACAGGTAAGGGTCCTGATACAATATGGCCAATTAAAAATAACTTAGGAACGAGCTTGTTTGTGACACGCGAATAGCTCTAACCTCAACATTATGTACATTCTACAATCATGTACATGTAGGACGTTAATTGACGCAATATTTATTCTGTTTTAACATACATACTATAAGTTTTCAAATATGCCCCAGCTAATACGTAGTAAAGGCTGCATTGAACGCGCTTGCTCGCCGAATTTACAGAATGAACAATGGCTCTTTATAATCAGCCAAAGACTTACATAATCATCACCTGTTTGTGATACTTACGTGTGCGAGTTACCTGAAAATTCTTATCCTAACTCGATTCAGAAGGTTTTGTGTAAATTATGGTGATATAAGTGGGGTAAATGATAGATGGTAATCTGGCCAGTCGGCAGTTTCAGGGTTATCCATTATTTACGCCACACCCTGTATATGCCTTTGCGTACTTTTCTGTAGACCTATAAAATAGGACCAACCTCACTATACATCGTTATGTTATATCTCAAAGGGATTAGGCAGCGTTTTCGAGGAAAGCTCTCTGTCGGCTAGGTTTTTTTTCGACATATTTAACAATTGTCGTCATATTCCAACCAATTTATTTAAAACCTTAACGAATTATACATCTATAACCTTCCTCGTGAATCATTCTGTCTATTTGTGAAAACCGTATGATAATCAGTTTTGTAGTTTTTGAGTTTATTGCGAACAGATAGACACGGCGGGGAGACTTCGTTTTATAATATGTAGTGATAGAGATGTTGAGGGCCAGATTATTGCGGTAAACCGGGCACCTCATCGAACTCAATGCTGTTACTAAGATTTTAAATCTAGTAATACTTTATTCGTCTTATTTATCTGAATACATAAGACGCATATAGTACTACTAGATTTAAAATCTTTGCCAGCCATACTTTATAATAAAGTAGGTATTGTACGTTATTTCGGGTAAACGTACTTTATTAAAAAAATAAAGTACGTGAAAATACTTTATTTTACTTATGTCAACATTTATAGGTTTTATTTAATTGTTTATTTAAAGCAACGCTATAGAGATTCCCTAAATTTACTAAAAACAATTGTCTATCATTCTCAATATGGACATATGTTGTAAGATGCGGTTAAGACATTCCTTGATGATAAATATTTGTTGGATGTTACTAGCATCAACAAAAATATGCTAACAAAAAAGTAGGTTAAATAAATAACACTTTATTTTGGAGCTTGTATTTTATTTTTTTACCTCATGTAGTAAATGTACTCTATTTTTCAAAATAATGATGGCAACCCTAGTCGCTAGTTACACATAAGTGGCATAATATGGGTGAAATATACCTCTGCCTACTCTGCCTGGGTTAAACACGTGTGATAGTAAGCTATGTTGCGCAAAGAAAACGCTGGCTAAAGAAAATATCTAGTTTTGTACGAACAAAATAGAGAAACATTAATAAATACAAAATGACCTTGAACATAAATCTTAGTTTTAAGGAAACAAAACTGGTCGATTTCATAGATTCATATATCTACTGTTATTCATTAATTTGTTAATTGCTATATTTTTTGCTATAAGCTTAATATTTTATCTTGACACTTAGGGACCTATTTACATGGGCGTGTTGCAACTGATTTGTTGGCTTAGTTAATATTTGTATTCACTTGAGAAAATAAACTGTTGAGCAATAAGGACATTTATCTAAACAATCTAGTTTCTACATAATCACCGCAGGATAATTATGTATCTCTGCTATAAAGTAGGTATCTTAACTAATATTATAAATGTGAATGTGAGTTTCTTTGTTTGTAACGCTTTCACGCCTTATCTACTCGATCGATCATCATGAAATTTCGCATATACGTTGTCAGGGTGAACAGAAATACATAGAATATTTACTTTTCATCCAGAAAAAAATACTGTTACTAACATAACCTAATCTAGTTTAAAATAAATAAAAATGTTTACTAACATTGACTAATCTAGTTTAAAATAAATAAAAATGTTTACTAACATTGAATAGTAAAGCTACATTGTAAAATTAATACTTTGTTTCACAATGAAGTGTCAGCCCAATATTGTGATTTCACATAGACGAGTATGCTACATGATAAATAGTTTGGTTAAGGTGACCAAGGCAATGGAAAGGACTCTTTTGCTCATTGCCTTTGATGATTGCTCGTCAACAACCACCGGTAAGCGGCAACCGCTGATCATGAACATGGTTGTGAGTACAACACAACGAAGCCGCTACGTAGTCAAAGAGCAATACAAACGGCCGTACTGACCTTCACTCGAAACGCAAACCTGCTTATCGATAGAAATAGAATGGCGGTACCAAGCCGCACGTAATCAATACAGCCCTCGCCAACGGTTGACGACTGGGATACAAAGCAATAGAGGACCAGTAAAGCTTATAATTATGATAGTGTATGGCATCAAAATATCTTCAAAGGCTTGGATACTAAAGTTATCAGTATTGCAACTGGACAGATGAGAATCAGGGCTACATAACATTCACTCACAGCTGTAAAGCTTTGAAGGGTAGGTAGAGCTGTATACATTCACATAATTATCGTCAATTATGTTTTTAGAATAAATAATGCTTGAAATACAACATAAGCTCATATCCAGACTCAGTACTGCGATCGAGAATTTACTAAATAGAAAACCTGATAACACTATAATTCGAACTAGAATCGCATGATCGGCTGCAAAACTAAACGCAATGTTATGCCGGGTTACGTACGAAACGGACGTACGTACAAAAGAAATTATCCCTGAAGAGAAGGTAGAAGTGTATAAACCCAAGTTTAATCAGGTAAGATTTTAGATTCACGTTATAGTTCTAATCCGTACAGCTGTTGTTGTCCTCCAGGTCGAATTTCGAGATATTATAGTGCACAAGTGTGTGCGCAAACACAAGTGTGCTCTGTTCCCTAACTCTCATGATCCGATTGGAGGGTAAACCGACATGATCGGAGATCAGTCGCGGGACCAACGGGTTCACGTGCTTTCCGGGTTTCTTAACAGAAAAACCCAATAACTTTTATTTGGCCCGACCCGGGATTCGAACCCGAGACCTCATGCACAGCAGTTACATTCACTACCGCTACGCCATGGAGGCAGCTACAAAGAACTTAAAAAAAAGCCATATAACAGTTCGCCTGATCCGGGTATTAAACCTGAGACCTCATGCACAGTAGTCGCTTTCAATACACGATAACACTATCACTCTTTTAAAAAACTATGTGGTAAACCTACCTATTGTTGGTACACTATTCAACAAAACCTATAGCATACTGTATGTTAGCAAGAACTGCGTCAGGTATTGAAAATATTAAGTTGTAGCAGTTAACAACCACGTATAACATTTGTTGACAAAACCTTGGTTGGATTTAAAGACGCCGTGACTCATACTGCACATGCAGTGCAAAGTGCACTGTGTGTACGTCACACTCTAACTATCCAAGATTTCTATATAACTAGCCTGCCCTGACTACGCGCGATCCATCTAGAATAATGATCCTTTTCCATAGTAAATGATTTTTTTAATAGGAAGTTTTACCGAAATTTTCCCGCCATGTACACACAAACTCACAAAATTCGCTCTCCATTTATCATATATTATATAGAATCCATTTAACTTTGATGTCGTCACGAGCTTATACTCCTATACTATAGAGATATATATACTACTTGACTATAGAGAAAACTGTAGATACTTTATAAGTATTATTATATGCTCTAGTCAAAGATTTAAATATAAATTATTAGTATTTAATCGAATATAGAATCCACAAAATTTCTAGATTAGCCGAACAATATTGATGTGTCGAAACCAAAGTTCGGCGAATTTCATGCCCCTTCATCATCGGTGCGCCTAATTATGTTATATACATAGGTGTGTAAAATTTACATGAACCTCAGAGCTGTTAACCCGAATACTAGCAGTTTATAATCCTTTCATATATCTACTATAACAATGGTTTTATTTTTATTCAGACCACAATCACTTCAGTCCAGTCCAGCCTTAATAAGCAAATGCCTGCTTGCATGATTATTATTTTAAAATTTTTCTTAAGGAAAACAACTCCCGTTTTAGAAATAATTCCTGTGTCGCGAGGGATTTTACAAACATTCAAACAACGGACACAAAGAATACCCAGACTCGGAACAGTCAATAGTGGCCATGTGCGATTCGAACCCACAACACACGGCGCAGTGGCAGCGTCTAGACGACCACTTAAACCACTACGCCATCCGTGCAATATTTAAAGATTGACTTCCAAATACAAACAGTTTGTTGATCTTATGACAAATGTGTTAAACAAGTTGCTAATAATATCACCACTACAAAATAGTATTTGATATTTTCTAATGGTTTGCTTACCTTATTCAATATGCAGGTCTTGATATGGTATGTGTGATGCTCAACACAGAACGAGAGTAGTTCAAGAACAAGGCCCAATAGCTGCACTGTGTGATAGTCTTCCTTTAGAGGCTTTTCACCCGTTGTGTTCTCTAACAGAGGAGCTGTGCACAAAAAATCTAAAATGAGCATGGAAATACTAATTGATGTCCTTGGTATTGGTTATAACAATCATAACTTTTATACTGACATTATTGGAGTCAAAATTGAGACTAATAGAAATAAAAGACAAAGATCATTCAGTTTAGCAAATCACTAAATGCCAACATTTTATAAGAATAAGAATTCTTTGAATTTTCTGCAAACAAATAAATTAAAAAGAAATCAAAATGTTTACTTTATTTCAATTTGATGCATATTTACAGACCCTGCCTGTAAACATCTAAGTTCACTAGCCTATCTCTCTAAACTCACTCAACTAACCATGAAACTCAGTGGCCTCATTTCACTCATCATTGCCTCACTCGAAAATGTAACCAGCATATGATAATCAATACATACTAATATCTACAACATGTATAAGATTCGATTTTATAATCTATAAGAAATTAATTTCTTAGTACTTAATGTTCCGTATATAACGACGGGTGCGGCCCGAATATGCCTTTGGTTTGGTCCAAATGCCTAATTTCGGTGCACCAAATAAGTTGAAAGGTCCTCATGGACTTGTTTATTCGATTCTATACTTTAAATATGCCATTAAACATGCTTTCGATGATATGCAATAATTTTTTAAGGAGCAGGAAAATTTATTATATTCGCAAGGACTTTATAACATGCTTTCATTTACTTCATAGCAATCAAAAGTGGTTTAAGTTAAAAATCTAGTGCTAATTATTTATTTCCAATAATTTGAATTGCTAATAGTACCAGTGTCCAGTTAGAAGTACACTGTAAAGTAAATATGTTGAATATTTTTGCAATACCTGTTTTTGTTTGTCTCATTAGCTATTTAAATCAAGATTTCAAATACGACAATATTTACAGTAAATTGAAATAGTTAATTAGATTTTCAGAATGATTAAAAATGGAGACCTTGAATCAGTAATTTTAATTTTGCCCTATTATAATAAAAATATTATATGTGCCTGCAATTTCGTTAATTTATAAAGTTCATAACTTCAGAGCACATAGAAAACATTAAAATAGTTTCATATTAATTTATAAAATTACAGAATTGTTAGGACAAAAACAAAATCTAATAAAAGTACCTAAGTACTTTCTAGTTACTGAAATCCCACAGAAATAAACACTGAATAAAAAGTATCCTATGTGCTAACCCGAAGCTCTTTCATGGTATCCTAATCTATTAGACAGTTTCCACATGAGCAACATGTCTAAACATATTCAAGAATTTTCACATCAATTTTATTAATAGTAAACTGCAGGATGGCACTTCCCATGACATTAAAAATTATAAACTTTAGGGGAAATACTGCAACTATATTGCATATATGCAGTTTCGCCCGCGTTAAATGATGCTAATGAACACCCACATCCCACTATATTCCTAGATACATCCCAGTAATGTACATGTATGCATTATTAGAATAAAAAGTATCCTATGTTAACACATACAAGGCATGCTCTATCTGTGTGTCAAGTTTTATACTATCTGTTCAATGCTCTACATGTGATTAGGTTACTTTCACATTAATAATAATAATAAGATGATTAATATGAATTTAGATGCAGCTGAACCTAATTTAGTGTAAATATCTATTGAAATCCATGCATAAGAATGTTCGAGTCAGTAGCACCTATTTTCTAACACATACACACAACATCATCTAGCCCAAACTAAGCAGAGTTTGTACTATGGGTACTAGACAATGGATAAACATACATATTATATAATTTTTTCTTTTTGTAAATATTTACATACATATTATACATAGAAACACCCAGACCAAGATAAACATCCATGTTCATGCACACAAATGTTTGACTTGTGCAGGAATCAAATCTGCAACCTTAGGCGTGGCAGTCGGTTACACTAACCACTACGCGATCGAGGCCGACAAAATTTCAATGCTTATTCATAATTAAATTGAGAAAATAAATTTACCTATAAGTGTTTGTATACTGTGTTTATAGAAGAAATTTAAGAAATCTGCCTTCTCACTCTTGTTAACAGATGCAAGCATACTTTCAGGGTCAAGAAGGATACGTAAAACACCCATAAGCTGCACTGCACCACCAAGTTCAGGGTCACGATCCCTCAACATCTGTTCTATCACTATATTTAGTAGCATCTGTTCCTAAAACACATAAAACTATTATTATACAGCAAATCAAATAAACCACTTAATAATCTGGTAATATCTTCTTGAGGTTACAAAGGTTCAAAGGATTATTGGCAAACCTAGTTCAACTGAAGTCTACATACCTCTTCTGTATTGTTAGCTTGCTGTAACGTATGGTCCCTCACTACAGAGGGTGAAAACTCTACTATGTAAGTTAAAATGTCTATAGATGCAGTCTTAGTCTTCTGATCATCTATACTTAGGGTGATTTCTAAAGCTGGCAGGATCCCCAGGGACACTAAAGTTTTATAAAATGCATCCTTATCTTGAGGTTGTAAGTTTTGTGAAAAATTACAAAATTCTTTTAAAAACAGAACCAGGTCCCGTCTTTTTGGGTCAGGTGTCTTATCATCCATAAGAAGCTTAAACAAATCTGTCAAAAATTTTTCATCTTCTTCTATGAGTTTAACTATTTCTACTTTGTTGAAAAATATAAAACTTGACAATGTGCTTAACAAATTGTCCTCAAAAACTGTAGGAGTAGGTAAAACAATATCTTGAATGTACTGTACTCTGTATGTTTGATGTATTTTAGCTAGCAAGTCTTTGTTTTTTATCGGAATGGCCTCACGAAACTTGGCAAGCTCACGCAAATATTCTCTGTGCTTCTTGGGTTGTGGTAAGCCAGGGTCATATTCTAAACACCCCACAACATCAAATATTGTATCATCCGCGAACATTGTGTCAAACAGAGTGTTTTTGTTGAGAAGAAATATGCTTTTAAATATTTCGTAAAGATGATGTAAACCCTCTATGTTTTCAATATCTTCACACATGTGGAACAGGTTAAGTAACTTTTTGATATAATGTTGGCTCTCGAGGGCTGCAGCTAATTTGTCTTTGCGGGCAGGTGATACTAGACAACTGTTCACAAGTTCACTGATGTCCTCAAGACGACCCATTTCACATGCTGGCAACTCCACAGGTTGCACACTGTCTGACATTTCATCGAATCGTTCATCTTCAGACTCTTCCACTATGTCTTGTGTTATTTCTACTGATGGATCTTTTCCTTGTACCTGTAAATAAAAATCTATTAAATATTTGTTATTCTAAATCAGAGCTCTGAATAATATATTAGTGTCCACATTGAAATAGATTATTTGAACATGTTTTATAATATTGGACAAATGGATATAAATAAAACACACACTAAACAGTAATCCTAGCATTAAATCTTGACATTGATTTATATGTATGCTATTGAAAATGAATTTTCAAAATTTATAGGAGTATATGTCAGAACTTTCTCAAGGATATAACTATTTCCTATTGGATTTTATATGTTTACATAAACAGTTAAAATAATTGATAATAAAACTTATATAACAACAATTGTATATTTACCTGACAAATCTTTTCCCATATTTCATCGCAGCCTGCTTTTTCTTGAAAACTTAATGCTAAATCAAAGTTATCGCCTTCTGACCAAACAATCAATGTGTCCTGTTGCTTCTGATATGCTGTGTCTGGCTGTATCTTACTCTCTAGAAGAAGGGAGCCGTCTGACTCAGCACGCACCAACAAAGACGTGCCTTTCAATCTCTCCACGTAACATGACGACACATGTCCTGTTCCTCTATCGTCCCACTGTCGGTCTGCATTCAGAGCGTAAAGCTTCACTCTTCGTCTTGTGTCTGTCATGATAATAGTCAGCGCTCTAAACACTAGGTACTCAAATAATGAATCAATTATTATGGCGCTAATCTAATGCACCTCAATAGTAAATTACTTAACTCCCATTTGTATAAAAACATGTGCACTTCTGTAACAAAAATAACACATTTTGTAAAGAAATCAGTACGTAATTTTTGCGATTGTAATTACCGTAATTACATTCCATCTTGTTCTTCAATTTTTGTGAAACACATCTAATCACAGCTAGATTTTATATAAATTACGTGTGGAAAGTCTTTTACAAAACATAATAAAAGTATCCACATGAAAACACATTTTATAATTTTGTAAAACAATGGAATAATCATTAAAATATCGGAAATCACAAACAAAACAATACAAAATGTAAGCTTTTCCTTACACTGTTAAAACTTATGTGATCAATCAATTTATACTAAAACTCTTCTTTGGATGTTGAAAACTCTTAGACAATACGATATTTACCGGAATTATCATTATAGAATCGTCAATTTGACGTACCTTCAAAATAGTACAACATCAAATATCGCCATATTGGATTCACAACAACGCTTCAAAAACGGGGTTCTCAAATCGAAATGCAAAAGGCGCGATATTTAAAAATATATGTAGCATAAACGTATAGTGCGCCAAAATAATAGTATTATTTATAATTTTATAAAGGTTAATGTGTAGCTATTAACAATAGCTATTATAATTTTCAAATAACGAGTATTTTAATTTAATATTTATCAAACAAATATAACATTTCAATCCTGCACGTTCGCAACTGCAAAACTTTTTAAGGCTGGACATGGCGTCGAAGGTAATAATGTGTACAGCCAAAGTATATGGATTATCAAGAATTCAGATAAAACGATGTTACATTTCAAAAAATATAAAATCCTCCATATTACGATCTTATACCATATCTGCAAATTTGTTTAAAACATTTCATAGAAACAGTTTATTTGAGACGCTAACAGTGAGTCCGCTAGACGGCTACATTGTGTAGAAATTAAGATTTTAAATTATAAAGCTATGATGTCAGTTCCTAAATCATACTGTACCACAAGAGCATGTGCAAAGAGATCTTCATTAAGTTACAATTTCTTAATATCTAATTTATTATATCAAATAGAAATATTACTTTTAAAATTAGACGTGTATCAATGTTAAGTTACGTAAAATTAACATTCAACTCGCTGATATTTCTGTAGGGATAAGTAAAAGTGTATTATACCCCACATTCGTATAAGAAGAAGGTTACACCAACAGATATGTTTAGGTCTCGTAGAGGCCAGTCTTTGCTGACACCGTAAGTAGCTGTAGGGAGTTTGTAAAAATCACCATACGGCTTCTGAGAATTTTCTAATAAGAAAATGCCAATGATATTTTGCTCAACCTAAGAATCAAACCTTTCTTTTCTAGATAACTCCCGCACTAGGAATAATTTCTGTATCGCGGGGGACTTAACAAACATTCAGACAACGGACACAAAGGACACCCAGACTCGGAACTACCATTTGTGGATCATACAAAGTTTTGTCCCGTGTGGGATACCAACATCCCACAACACTCGGCACAATGGTAGAGGCGACCACTCTAACCGCTATGCCATGAGCGGTCATAACAAATTTGTGATTAAAGACAATTGTTTAAATCTGTCACACATATTAATTATAACTGTATTATGTTTGCCAATCGTGCAATAAATAATCTTAAAACAATAATAAAACTCAGCATTTGAGTGTTAACTCAATTTTATTAAATCATTTATTCAAAATTTACGTTAGCTGCTGTGTTTCCCTGAAATACAAAATAAAAATAGTTATTTGATCAACTTTAAAGGTTTTTGTCATTATCAAATGAGGGAAAAATATTAATAATGGTACTGACTTCTTATAAAATTGAGTATTTTCGAATATCGCAAGTATGTCCCCGATTGTCGCCAACTACCAAGACGACGGATTTTCATCACCAATAACTGTTTATAATATTTATGTCAAAGCACCTGCTGATAATACAGTGCGAAGCACTGGCTACTCTATTAATATTAACATCCTGGTGGATCCGTGCCGCCGCCGGCGAACCGGGCGGCGCAGGCTCGCTTATGCTCGCCTTATGCCGCCGTAGCGAAGACCGCGGGCGGGAGAACGGGGATCTCCCGCCCGTCAGGTATTGAGTTGGAGCGACGCCTTTAGTCGTGTCGGGGCGTCGCTCAGGAGTCGTCGCCCGCAGACCTTCTGTCTGTATTGGGCACTGCTGGGTGAGTAGCTGATGCAGTTTAAGTTCCAGCTACCCTCCCATCATATAAAGCAGCACGTTGGCAGACCGTGGGGTTTTAGTCGGTAGGCCCGAAGTTTCGAGAGAGCCCGACATAACCCTCTCGCTTCCCCTTGTGACGAGAGGGTATGCATAAGGAGCATTACACCACGACAACAAAAAAAAAAAAAAAAAAAGTGTAGCTTGCTAACTAGCAGTCAGTCTATTTCCCTCGTTCTAAATAATTAACATAAAAATATTTAATTGGTTCTCACATCACCCATTATAATTTATAAGACATTCCTTATAGACAGCATTCGCATTTTGGGCATTATTTACATACACTCATAATTTGGTGTATGTAATTAATGGCCAAAACACAATGCCACACAACGGTATTTTTTTAACCATATAATCTGTGGACTTTTGGCTGCCATTTGCTGTGTTCTGTCAGTCATTCTTGATGTTATTGAATAAAGATTTGAGTTTTATTTATTTTGAGCTTTAAATAATAATTTAGCCAATAAATATATTCTAAAAGTGTATGTTTTTGTATTGATTCAGTTCGTTTTAATTTCAAGATAGTGATGAACCGGGCATTTAACAAGATATCATGTGAGATGTGTTTTGCATTATCTTCGTTTATCAATATTTATTACCTATTTGGTATTGGTTCAAAACTTAAAAATACTTTCACATTGCTACGCAGATATGTTTTTCTTGCTGTGAATAAGGAAATAGCTACGAAAATTTGGTTAATTACTAATTTGACAGATGTCATTCTGATGTCAATTCGGAGAATCTTTACAATAATAAAAAATGCTATTTATTTGTGTTTTTATTATGAATAACATATAAATAATTTGCTTTACTGTATGCATATTTACTAAATCAACCTATTTGCTTGTTGCAGTATGAAGCAGAGGGACCAAACTTTTAATTTCACACTTCATAGCAATAACATTGTTTATATCACTAAGTTGTAAAATGAACTCACTATGTCTTATTTGAGTGCGTCAGAAAATGTGGGGTAAGTATCTACTTTAGCTACGTATTCAATTATTGTTTCTAAAGTGTGATTACAATTTCATATCATCTTTAGTGGAGGATTTTGTTCTGACACATACTTAGTCATGATGGGTGGTAGTGAGAGACTTGCGTGTGTAAAATGTTCAAAATAATCTTGAAATGTTTACAATATCCAGGCTACATTCTAACATATTCAATGTTTATAGTTTCTGAGACTTGTAATTTATCTTGCTCTATCAATGTTTTAATAAAAATTTGTCATTGTCTAAACATTTCTCAAACATATACCCTAACCTAAAGAATTATAATAAAATTGAACTGGGAAATCTATTTATAAAGTGTTTACCTAAACCATTTTCCTATTAGTAATTATCTCAGGAAATAGTAAGATATTATTCTCAGTTTAAGCTTAGAATCTTGTATTATGTTTTGTTGTGAATATTTCTTCATGACAATAGATTCTACAAATGTGGTGCAAGCAAAACAAAATTGTAACAACTAATTAATTGATTGGATAAAATAACACATTTTATGTTTATCTCTTGAACACATTAAATGGCAGTGAGGCTTTGACTTCTTTTTGTTTTGTTCTATGTAAGTTGTTTTAATGAGAGGTTAATTATGATATGTTATATGATGTATATTTACTGTCTGACAAATCAAAGCCATCATCTGCATAGCACCTTACAATAAGTTTTGTCAGCGTTGGTGTCATAAGAATATAGCTTATTTATTATTTTCAGTTTCAGTGGTATTCCACAAAATATATCAGATGCAAGTTGTGCCACACAGTATAAAATGGCTGTTGAGGGTGTTTCATCGGGGAGCTGTGGTGAAGTAAACATGTTCCTACATGATAACTCAGGAGATGAACAGGCATATATACATCTCAATGACAATTTCTACTCCAAATTTAAAATTGATCCCAACGAATTATATACTTTTCATGACTCCGATGTCATAGCTGGTGAGATAACTGTAAGTCATACAGAAGACAATTTTATGTTTTCTGATACTGTTGATGTTAAAAGTAAGCTGTTAGACAGTCCAAATAAAGAGCTAGATCTCATTAGTGCATTCACAAATGGGGAGATTAAAGAGGAAATTAAGAAGGAGGTGGTCTCCAATGGACATTATGTATCTGTTCCATCCACCAAGGCACCGCCAACCTTTAAAGACACTAAGACTACTCATACCAAAGTGCTGAAAGTTAAAAATCAAACTCAGGTAAAAGAGCCCACAAGACCAGAATCGTTTAGTGAAACCAGAAGATTGAGTGTCAATAGCCCTAAAGCGCAAATCACTGCCAGCGGGTCTTCCCCAAGTGCTAAAAACAGTATTAATAGTGTAATGTCGAATAATTCGAAAACATCCTCAAAACAATCTGGAATGGAAACATTTTTGGATGTATTTAAGAGGGAGCAAGGATTGGTTGAGAACTTATCTGTTGTTGTAAAAACTGAGCCGTCAGGATCGTCACAGGCAAAAGTTTCTGCATCACCATCGAAAAAGTCGTCAACAGGTAACTGCTACACTTCTTATTTATAAACACAACATTGAACTTCATAATATGAAATATAAAATAGTAATATTATATCAGCTGGCATATGTGTGAAGTAATGTGTACCTTATTTTTCCTTCTCTAGTGTCATATTAATGCAGTTAAATTAATAGGTACAACTATACACTTTATATTTGATTGTGACAACCTGGTAAAGCCCGATGAAACCCTAATGGCGGCTCGGAAGTTAGCTGCGAGTGCAGGTGTGTGCAGGTACAGTCGAGTCGATAATATGTAATTAGATTTCGTTTCAGGCCCTTTTATTTTTATTGGTTTAAAGTGTTACAACATAATAATTTGCGTACTCTGTTAGTTAAAGCAGATATGTGTTCTTGTCGCCTCCTTCTGTGAGGAAGTCATGTCCATCAAGGAGGCGGCGGAACGGGAGAGGGAGCGCTTAAATCCTCTCCCCAACCGCAGAACCGGGCGCCGGAGGGCGCGAGATGATCTTCAGCCACCCTGAGGTTTGACTTGGTGGTGGTGGGCTTCGTGGGACTGCCCGCCACCCGATCAGCACCAGGTCCAAGAGGCGGCGTGCGTGTTCTCACGCGCGCCTCTGAGTCGGGTTTTTGTCCCCCTACAAGGAGACAGTAGAGGGTCTTTTATGTAGTGGCCTGCCGTTTCACACGGCGGGCCGAAACCTCGGCGGGGTCACGATTGCATGTGAAAGCGATTCGCGCGGCCCCGCCGTCTATGGTTATGTCGAGGAACACCGTGGTAGGTTTAGTCGGTATTACCGGGGTATCGCTCCCCCGGTGAGCCCGACATAACCTCTTTGTCGCCCCGCGGAAAGGTATGCGTCAACGCATTCCTGCACGTAAAAAAAAAAAGAAGATATGTGTTCTTTAAAGGAGAGTGTGTCGTCTAATATAACACCTAAATATTTAATATTAGTAGTGTTAGAGATAACAGGACAAGTGCAAGCGGTAATGTTATTACAGTAATGTGCATATAAATTATTGTGACTTAAATGAGGTTGATAGATACCAACAAATAAAACAATTTCTTTTTAATTTTGTATGCTTAGATACGCATACAAAATTAAATAAATTTTATTTTTTTGGTATTTAATGTGAGCAGGTTATATTAAAGCCATTTGTTTACTATATTAAACCCGCACTGTGCATATTCATAGACTTCTGCAATGGAGTCAGCGGAAAAAAGGAGCGCAGTATCATCTGCGTATGAAACAATTTTGCCATGATGTAGACTTAGATTACAGAGATCGTTAATGTACACCAGAAAGAGGGTACCTCCGAGGACGCTTCTTTGAGGAATACCGAATTGGGATAATTTCAAATCGGCACTGACGACGTTAAACATATTTTATTTTTCTTAACCATTCTTGACAATACATTTAACATTTTTCGTATAATAAACCTGTATAATAAATATGTATTCGTAATACTTATAAAATAGTACTTATGTATTTCATAGTTTTATGAACACTTTAAACCAATAAAAATAAAAGGACCTGAAACAAAATCTAATTACATATTATCGACTCGACTGTACCTGCGCACACCTGCACTTGCAGCTAACTACCGAGCCGCCATTAAGTTTGCATCGGGCTGTACAACAATATACATACAAAAGAAGAGAAATTATTATGTTTAGCTAAAACAAAGGGTCTTGCGGGATAAGCATATGCCAACTGCACTTGCGTCGGATGAAGGATTCTTACCTTGGTTTTATTGTTTTTTTTGTGTAAAACAGCCATCGAATTTATCTCATATCCCTAACCACGGTAGTAAGGGCATAATGGGTACGAGGATACCAAAGGTGAAAAAAAAATGTAAAGGTTAACTATATATTATAAATGCACATTACTATCCATAAACTAATAAAAATGTATATTAAATATATCCTTTAGATTTATTGCGATATTGGAAACTGTTCTGTTGTTCTTACAACTAAATAGACACCTACCAAAAATAAATTATCTTATTACGTGTTAAAATTACATAATTGTGTGTTAAGTGCATACTAGGTTACCATGGAATAGTGAGACCAATCTGATGGAGGTGGGTTCAGCATTATGTATGGAAACCTGTCTAGCAGTCCTTAAAAATATAACAAATCGTATAACAGTCTGTTTTTAAACATTAAATAAGTATTATCTTCATAAAAACCCATTCTTGTTACTGTTATCTTGTTTTTTTGCTGGTACCTACACTTTCCCATTATATTTTAACACTAAAGGCAGCCTCATTGATCCTGCGTATAAGTTTGCGCTTATGTTTGTGACTAATCGTATCTTTTTTTTCCGGGTCGGGTTTGATTCCCATGTGTGGCAAAGTGTTATTTTTTTACTTGACAGTAACCTACTCCTAACCCAAAAACATACGGCTAAACAAGAAAATACTAATAAATTGTAACCCAGTTTGCTAATAATAAAATATTAATACAAAGTGTTATAGGTTTTACTGACTAGAAAATTATAAGAAATAGTGTGGTGTCTGGTAATATATTCATAACCATAGTACATAAAAACAGCATTGGTGAATATAATAGTATTTATTAAAAGAAAGAGTTTTGTATTCATCATACATATTTTTACAATTAAATCATGATAAACTTGTATAAAATTATCAAATAGTTACAATAATTATAAATTATTTTTAAACATAAAGTAAGTAAAATATCTTGTCATTACTACAGGCAAGACTCCATCGTCATCAAAGTCCCGTCGTGGCCGCGGGCCGGCGGTGCACGAGGCGCTACAACGGATACCCGCGGCGAAGCGCGCGATCCCCATACCCAATACCACCTGGCACGCGCCTGGACACAACCTGTTCCAATGTGGACCACTTGACGACCGGACTGTGGCCTTCAGACAACTGGAGAGCAGCAGCAGTGATGATGATAACATGCCTGATTTCGGTACTTTATTTTGTTTACGACACTTACACCTTACTTTCATTTTATTTATGTATTTATTACTAGCGAACCGCTACGGCTTGGCTCGGGTTGAACAAAACCTTACCAAACTATACACCTAAACTTTCCTCATTAATCACTCTGTCTATTGGTAAAAACTGCATGGAAATCCGTTCAGTAGTTTTTAGTTTATCGGGTACAGACAGACAGACGCGGTGGGTGACTTTGTTTTATAATATGTAGTGATTATGGTTTATCAACAGCAAATCTTTATAGATTGACATCAAATAGATCACAAAGAAAGTATGCTGGCTGAAACATTCGCCATTTATAGATTAACCAGCGTTCATCTATAGTTGTGACAATATTTATGAAAAGAAGTGTTGTTGTATGACCTTCACTCTATATCATGTCTCTACTCGGTTTCATTTCTTAAGTGTACTTGTATATCCTTTCCCTAGGCGTCAAGTTTTCTCCATACCAAATTTTATGTAGATTGTTTCAGTGGTTTAGCTAGTTACATGTACAGACAGAGCTACTGCCGCATTTCAAATATTTCACCTTTCACCTACATAATTAAAAAGTAGCCTATGTCCTTCTCCAATGTTTTAAACTATCTCTGTACCAAATTGCATCCAAATCGGTAGAATGGTTTAGCCATGAAGAGGTAACAGACAGAGTTATTTTCGAATTTATATTAAAGTAAGGATTATGTATATGTCTTCAGTAGCTGGTATCTAAAGCCATTGCTTGTTGGGCCGAGCATTAGCCAAGAGATTAATTTTCTTTGATTATTATCAATATCCTAACTAAAATTATAAACGCGAATGTGAGTTTGTTTGTGTGCATCTATCTATCACGCCTTTACTACTCGACCGATCATCATGAAATTTCGCATACACGTCTGTAGTACAGTAAAATACATAGGGTTGGTACCTATCATCTGGAATTAAAGAAAATTTTAAATTAATAAAATAAATAACTAAAATTTTAAAGTAAATAACATGAATTTAATTTATTTATTGACTAAATCTACATTCACGCGAATGAAGTCGTGGTCAAAACCTAGTCTGTGATAAATAATCTTAAAACACATTTTATGCCTGTATCTGTAACTTAAGTATATAGGTATACCAATAATTATACTACAGTAACATTTACATATACAAAAAATAATCAGATTGACATATTGAACGGATCAAAGACAGTCATGAATGATGTTTTGTGTATCTTCAATTATTATTGGCATAACAATACTGCTTTATAAGTATTGTGTCAAAATTGAATGGGCTTACTATAGCATCTATAGGTTTCAATATGAGTTATTAGTTATCACATAAGATTTTATTTATTTGAGTTGCTATAAATATAATTAGGCTCTGTTGGTAGGATTAGGTAGGTACTCAGTAGGACTATTTATGGTTTATTACCTCAATCTAACAAAGATTTTATTATTCCATAAGGCCTGGAGCGTGCCGTATCGTCGCACGCTTTAACTCACCCATACCTTGGTCACTAAAGCAGCTTCTTCTTCTTTTTATCGTATCGATGGCAACAGTTTTTAAATGATTTTAGCCCAGTGTTCGGCAACGCTCACTAAACTTAACTAAAGCAGCTTAACACTCTCTTAGACCGCAAAGATATCATATTCTGGGTTTACCTATTTTTGGATGATGTTTTTGCAGATGATTGAAATGTTTATTATAACAATGTATGAGGTATTGTGAGGAGAATGCGTGAATGCTGTACCTATTTTAAGTTTATGCCATATTATGTGTGTTCAAATACTTTAAATAGTGTAATTGGCGCGGCTTAGAGGCCGGTTCGCACGATTTGTTTGCACGAATTGTGCGAATCGACACTTTTATAAATAATAGGCACATATATATTACGTGGTCGATCCGCATTCTCCGAAAAAAATTAAGTACCTACAAAACTGGTGCAGATGGGGACGTTTCGCACTCAAACTCTTTCGATATTCTCGAATCGACAATTCAAAAAACTTTTTTTGAATGTGTCCTTTTGCACAATCCGTGCGAAACGACCACTAAGCCATTGTCGCAACTCGTTCTATTTAAAGTAAAATAAAAAAATAATGTTTATTAAGTGATTAGAACATTATATTGATTACCGACAGATGCAGGATGCGGGGCGGCGTGCGTGGAAGAGAGCTCGGCGGAGTCCCGCGGCGCCCGCCTGGCGCTGCGGCGCGCGGCGCTGCGCCGCAACGTTGCGCGCGCGCATCACACGCTGCGACTCTCCATCAATCACCGCGACCATCGCTCGCTCGCCACACTGCTTAAGGTAAACTCGCTAAATATAGCGAACAGCCTGCCATGATACGTAAATGCCGAAGTTTCAGTTCAACTGTTCCTACCTATCCTGAAACGCATTTATTCCAAAATTTGTCCGCAGTTATCTTACGTCTTGATAGTACTAAACCTTTTCAAAACTAGTCCGAACAACAGAATAATATAATTTTGGAAGAAAGAAAGCTGAACAAACTGCATTCTATGGCTTTTTCGTTTGAGCCGAAGTTTCGGATAAACATTTTTACAGTAGACCTACAGACACTTACCTGGTTAGTTTCAAGCTATTCTCTTATAGAACCACCCTTAATGGATCTTAAAGACTACCTATAATAACTATTATTTTATTTACATTGAATTTAGTGAAGCCGACTTGACCGGTTCTTGTGATTCCGGTTTTCTAATGGAACTCATAACATACAATATCGGATCGCTAATCACATATTATGTTCTTGATAAAACATTTGGTGCTCATTGACGTTACTAGTTATAATGTTATTTGATACTACGTATGTCGGCGGCTGCGCTGCAAATGTATTGTGCATAGTACGGCGCAGTTGCTATATTCTGTTATTTTCATATACAGTATATATAGATTGCCACTTGTTGAGAAACTGACATATTACTCTCTCTTTATTCAACCGCATTATATTCTTTACGCCCATTTGTCGGTATATAGTACTCTACATCTGGCCTTTCTCCAAAAATGCATTCGGTTTTGGTTACAGAGTGTTTGCCAAGGTCTACACCATTCCACAGTCTTATTCACATTCGTCTTATATAACTTCTTGGTCATTTTTTTCAATCAAAGCTATTTGAATAACACTTGGCATCCAAGGATCGAAAATAAGGGTCTTCCAGCTTTAATTCCGGCTTTTAAAGGGTAAAATTTGAAAGTATTATTTTTTTGTGTAGAAACAACTAACTGTAGCTGGCCCATCGTGTCGACTTCCAACACAGACTGTGAATCATCTGCTCGCGATGCGGGGTATGCCTGTTGTGCTGACGTCACAGGAACGACGGAGACTTAGGTTAGTTAAATTGTACTACAATATACAAATTATATTAGTTTAAAATATCCAAAAACTTTATCAGATGTTTGTAGAAAGTATTTTAGTTTTGTTTTTATGACTGAATACCGCAAATCTAAAGCCGGGTACGCACTTAAGAATAAATTAATTGCATGATACGTAACAACTGTTTCCATGAGTATATGATTGACAAACTTGTCCGCTTGTCTGCGGCGATCCAATTTGAAAGTTCTCTATGACGTTGCATGGAGTACTCTTACGGGGTGTCCTGCGTGAGCGACGAACGTGACGCGATGCGATGCGGCACCCTGTAACGTCGCGTGGCATCGCGTCGCGTTCGTCGCTCACACAGGACATCCCGTTATCTATATATTAATACGTGAAGCAAAAATTTCATATCCCTTTAAGAAAATTGCGCGGATGGAGGAGTGTGATATTTGGCACAGTTAAAGTTTACATGGAGAAGGAGGGGCGAATCCTAATATTTTTATAAAATATGCACTAGACACTATACGCACACAACCATGCATTTGACACAAGCAGTCGAATCGCGTTCGTAGTATTTCGACATTGTTCGTCTGATGTCGTACAATTCTTTGTAACTATGGTTACCTATACCTTATTTATATGTAATAGAGAAAAACAGAAAACAAAGTAGGAAGGTTAGGCATTTTGGTGACCCTAGGCGACCGCTAGTAATCATTATAGAGTGTAGTGATGCACTCAGGCGAAGAAGTTACGAGACATGACAAGAGATGGCGCTGTACACAATTACACACATTACCATGTAGATAATCCTGAATCACGCAATTGAACTTTTCACTGGTAGCTAGATCAGCCTGGTTCTCCAACCAGCCTGTTCTTGGCTGGTGTTGGAAGCACACCACACAACGTTCCTCCACAGGAGCATTGCTAACACGAACATGAATTATAGTTCATACGTAACAACGGCAATTAAAATGGCAAACACCAACATGTTCCTACTCGAGTTCGTGTTAGCAAGGCCCCTGTAGAGGACTGCACCTACTTACATTCAGTCTCATCTCACAGTAGTTATACATCTATGAAAAGTAGTTGTTAGTGTTGTAGCCGAACGGACAATGTTATTGCGTAACATTTGTCCAATTACTTCCAACAGAACGCACAACAAGTCGCCACGAACATGATTGATGATTTGTTAGTGCTATGCATACGCACATGTAAACAGCTGCTCGCATTCGCGGTTTAATTTAAACGGTGGTGGTAGTTTAAGCGGGGGAATATTAACACATTCAATGCCACCACTATTTTAGTAATTCCCAACGATGCCGCCCTATATATAACACGCTAGGCGTGCCCTCGGCATGCAAGAGGAAGTTACATGGACACGCTAGGCGTGTTCACTATTTAAAGGTAAAATCACAAAAAGCGATATATCGGCTTCAATTGTGCTAATCTGATCTTTCTTGCGCTACAGAAGATATATTATGTTTATAAAAGTGCTTATGTTTGTGACACTTTAATTATGTCAGGAAATAAATTTCACGGTAATTGTCGTAATTTGATCAGAGAATCTCAACATATTGTTAGGTACTAATGTCAAGTTATGTTTTTTAGAATAAGCAAAATATGTTATCCTGATTTTGGGCTGATTTATACCTGATGCAATTCAATCATCCTTACTCATAACAGAGTCGAACCATACAAAAATTTTTAGTTTTATTCAATTCCGATGATTCCTTGGTCCACTCACCCTTCACCAAAAATATTTATTGAGTGAAATGACCTAAGAGAGATTCAATATTTTTGTTTTGTATACCTACCTACTATGGATGTCGATTTCTACGCACTACACTATACCTTGTCTATCCGTTTATTTTCTTTTTGACAGTTCGAAACACTTCGAAATAACTGACGCCCTCACACGTTACGAATTCGATTTGAAATAATAATCCATTTTATTTAAGAAGAACTTTCAATCGATTTAATGCATCGACATATTTTTAGTATAAATATTAAGTATTCGTATACTAGTTTTTTAAAATTATATATGAAATAAATAAATTTATAAATAATAAATTATTGAAATTAAAATATTTATACTTATAAATAATATAACGTATACGCGCATTAAATTCCAAAACTTAAATTCCAATATTTCGACTTAATTCCTTGCAAATAAATAAACATAGAGTCATAGTTACTATATTTCTTTTCTTATTTGGCAAATTGGAAAAGTTTAGGCTAGACGCTCTGTCTGTTCGCAGGCAGCTACATGGTCTAACATTTTTTATATAAAATATTAAGAAGTGAAATTGACTGTCCATCGCTCTTAAGCTCATTCAAGTTACGTGTTCCTCGTCATGTACCTAGGCGTGCGATTGTCAATGCAGGCCTTTTACATCAGCCATATGCTAGAACCAACCTATTACGATTTTCTACCATATCCCGATTGTCGAAAGCATACAACGTTATTTGTGGAGAGGTGGAAGTGTTTGTCGACAAATTGCCAACATTTAAAAAAGTTGTTTTGAGGTTGTTAAGGGAGCAATAAACTTATGTTATGTACCTACTTTGTTTTAGAATTGTTATCACATATACTGTCTGCAATTACTTTACTTTTAAAACATTTTCTTTTATACCTTGCTTTTATTTATACAATAATAATACTAAATCTACTAAATTCAATACTTGCAAATGCTTTTAACTATTTTTGCTTTTGTATAACTTCAAAGTTACAGTAATATCAGTGTTATCTCACTAAGTCATTATGCATGTTGTGACATCTGAAATGTTGTGCATTTATACCCTTTTCATAATATATTTTTATATGTACATGTATTAATGTAACAACTACTGGTTGTAATAATAAATAAAAAATAAATAAAAAAAAGTGGTATAACAGACAGACGGACGGACGGACAAAGCTGTTGTATAAAAGTTTATTCAAACTCTAAATACGGTAATTCGTAGGCGTGAGCTGTCAAAAAGAAAATAAACGAATGGACAAGGTATAGTTAAAACGCCTACACGGTCCTGTCACAACTCAACTACGGTCATATCAAACTTGGTTGAGCTAACGCCAAAAATATTATAACATAAAAAAATTTAAAACCCAGCGGGCTACTACGTAACTAGCTTATGGCATGACGTTTGTGCTCTGAGCGTTTCGATGTAAAATATAGTCGAATCTTAAAGATATTGATGAAAAAGCGAGAACATGCCTGGCGTGCTCGCGGCATGGCGATAAGGATTAGCGAGGACACGCTAGGCATGTCAGTGGCACTGAATGTGTTAATGTAAATGTTAGAGAAGCGATAGCCTAGTGGGCGAACCGCTGGACTACCACGTAGAGCTCTCGAGTTAGATCCGAAGGCTCATGTCTGACTTTTCGAAGTTATATCCAAATTAAATAGTTAATTATCGCTCGGTTTGAACGGTGTAAGAAACCATCGTGAGGAATCCTGCATGTCTGAGAGAGAGTTCTCCATGTTCTCGAAGATATGTAAAGTCTGTCAACGCGCACTGGGAAGCCTGCATGTCTGAGAGTTGAGACACTGAGAAGTGGCCCATGTCCAGCAGTAGAACAGTTGAATACAAGGCTGATATTATTATTACTATTTAACAAGTGTTCTTACAAATTATGGTATTAACAGAGAAAGCGGGTGGTCAGGCGGGGAGTCGGGGCGTGGGGAGGAGGTAGCGGTAGGCGGGGGCGGGGGTGCGGAGTGCGCGGCGGAGCGCTGCGGCGCGGACGCAGTGCCGTGCGCGCGCTACTGCCTGGCGCACGTGACGCTGGCGCCCGACCAGCGTCTCTACGCCGCCTGCGCCGCCGTGTTCGCGGGTGGCGCGCGCTGCAGACATCCACTGCTGCCGCTGCATGATCAGACGCCGCTCTGCGCAGAGCACGCATGGAAACGGGTATGTTCAGACTCAGGCCCAGTTTCTATATTAAAAACTTGAGTTGTTTTATGTATGAACAGATAAATATTTGACTTATATTCTATAAAACAGGCTTTTGAATAGAGGAATCGGGCAACACCGACGATATACAAGAGCGGAGTTACTTTAGAAAATGCTGAATAACAGGGAAAATTATTTTATCAAAATTTGGACTTCTTGTTTTGATATTGTATGTGTAGGCTAATGCCGTCAAAATAGTTATTTTACAAGGATCAAGTTAACCTTTTAAGCAGCTTCAGTTCGCTACGATATTAAAACATATTCGTTAATATGTTAAAATCTAAACGAGAAGTAAGTTAAATATACCTATATTTTGGCAGGATAACTACGACAAGTTGTCGCGCGACTGCCGGCCGAAGAAGGCGGCGGCGCGCAAGCGTCCGTGCCCCGCCACGCCGCGCGGTCCGCGTCGTGCCAAGCGCCGGCGCCGCCCGCCCGCGCGCCTGCGCGCCGCCACCGATGCGCCCAGCGCAGAACACTCGCTCTCAGGTACGTTCGATGTTCGTCCGTGCCCGGCGACCCCGCGCATTGAAATTAAAATATGTGACCGTTATCTCTTGGGGGTCTTTTGACCTCCAGGGCCCATATCTAATATCAAACTCGACCGAGGGATGACCCCAAGGTGTCTGCACACCAAGTTACAAGTCAAACGGTCCAGTGGTTCCGGAGCTATGCCTGTCACTAACAAACTGTCACTAATAGACAGACACACAGACCCACAAAGTGTTTTCATTAACCTCTTCGAAGAAAACTCAGAGGTTAACAAGACAAGCAGCATAGCATAATTCTCTATACCTAATTTATTTCCTTATTTAATTGTCTCTCAAATTGTTTGTTTTTGTCGTCTATTATAATTTATAACATTTATAACTTATATTTCACCATGGTGTTCCGCGACGTTACTAGAGTCGGCGGGATCGCGCGAATTGTTCTCACATGCGAATCGCGACCCTGCCGAAGTTTCGCCCCGTCGCGCGCTGTATGACACGACGGGCGCCTACGCGAAACTTACCTAACCACAAACACTGCGTTGCTCTCCTATTTGTATTTGTTGGAGGGAGAGGAGGAGGGGAAGGGCAGGGTAGACAAAACTACTCAGAGGTGCGCGTGGGAGGGAACACGTACCTCTCGGGCACCACAGCCAATGCCACATAAACTATGATCACCTTTAACTAACGTTGTCCAGCCCAATATACACGCAGCCTTGTTCTATTTTCTTGATTTATTATGTGTTGTTTGTAGAACTAAACGTGTGTTCAAACTCGTCGACGTACGACAGTTCGGAGGATACCGCGATGGGCGCGCTCAGTGAGAGCGAATACGTCACCGTAGCCAGCGACTCGCACGAACTTGGTGAGATAGCTTGTTATCCTTATTAGCCTTACTTTATTATTTAACTAATAAATGCAAAATTAATTCTTGTCTGTCTTTCTGTTACCTCTCGACAGCTAAATCATTTAACCGATTTGGATGAAATTTGCTACAGAGATAGCTTAAACCCTGGAAAAGGTCATAGGCTTTTTATTGATATAGGTACTACGCGGGCGGAGCTGCGCGCTGGCTAGAGTGCAAGTATATACTTGCGTGTGTTAACTCTTTTATTTTTATTTCGGTACGCGTAACATATGTATATTCATTAATACGAATGGCGAGATACTTTTGGAGATATAGGCATAAGACTTTTCATGTATTCAAGTGATTGTAGAATAAGCTGATATACCACAAACAATAGGCGCAAGCGAACAAGACCAAACGTGCAGAGCCTGCGCCTAAGGGTGAAGATAAAAACAAATTGTTCAATAAGTAAAGTAAAAAATGGTTCGAATTTCGAGAATACGTATTAATACATAATAATATACATCAGTACCAATATGTACCCTATGTTACTGCATAAATTTTGCGGAAAGGGAAAGAAGAGAAGAAGAAAAGAAAAAGAGAAGTATCTGGTTTTCCCACTACACAAGCCTGTATATTGTTGGTAGGAAAATGTTTGAAAAGGTATAAAATGTTTATCGATACATTTATTTTCAGAAGTGGAAGTTGGACAAGTACCACCGGATGACATATTGGATCCAGCTGTTCTCAGCCAAATACCAGATGAGGCGTTCACGGAGTTTTTCAATCAAGGTATAATCGAAATATCCTTATTTATTGAATCAACTCGTCCAGTCTCATTGTTCAATTTGCGCCACATAAAATATATAAAGAAAAGATACAACCGTGTTAAATACAAAGTAGTATTCACCTATTTGTCATGGTTTCGAGTTTATCTGATTGCATTATTAGATTTATCTTGACAATCCTAACTAATATCATAAATGCGAATGTAAATTTTATTTGTTACGCTCGATCATCTTGGAATTTCGATGATGTTCAAAATTACACGTTATCTGGTCTACATAAACCGGGCAAAGTATTAGTAAGCTAGTATTTTATATATTTAGAATGAATCATAATAACCTATACTCCATTTGGGTTAGGTATTTAACTAAAGGTAAACAATCTTGATGTGACTTTTTACACAAACACATATTAAACAAATAAGCTACTGTTTAAACTAACGGTTCAATTGATTTAGTAATCGTTATTGTTGTATTTACATTGATTTTTAGCAACATTTTATTTCTAAACTGAGTTTTAGATAAAAAGATAAAAAGACACATGAAGATTGTTTACCTTTAGTTAAATACCTAACCAAATGGAGTATAGACACAGTAACAGAGACATTATGTCTGGGTTTGCGGGAACCGGTGATCAATGGAAGAAATATACGTGGGTACTAGATGTCATGTCTACATCACTACATACATACATACATACATAGATTCACGCCTGTTTACCCCTCTGGGAAACATGCGTGAATCTATGTATGTATGTAATGTAGCGTTCTGGACAAAGGCCAGGTTAAGAGCACCTTGAACCGACGGGCGTGTATGAGGAATGTGATGAAAGTGAATGAAGCCAGAGAAGTGTGTCAGGATCGTAGCAAATGGAAATCCGTAGTTTCTGCCTACCCCCACTACATATTATAAAACAAAATCTCCTGCCGCGTCTGACTGTTCGCGATAAACTCAAAAACTACTAAACAGATTTTCATGCGGTTTTCACTAATAAACTGAGGAAGAACTGATTCATTAGGAAGGTTTAGGTGTATAATTTGCTAAGGATTTGTACTATGCGACGCTAGTGTATAATAACTAAGTCTAACTTGTATTTCTCAGTATAAGTAAATATTTCTATTCTGTTTTGAGAAAATAAACGTCTCAGACCATAAAATAACACATCCGTGTTAGTGTTTTGATCCTAACTCCTAACTAATATTATAAATGCGAATTTGAGTTTCGTTGTTTGTTTATTTGTTTGTTTGTTACGCTTTCACACCTTGAGTACTCGTCTGATCATCATAAAATTTTGCATACACGTTTTTAGGGGTACAGAAAAGGATATGGGAAACCATTCATCCAGGACAAATTATTGTTTTTAACCTAATCTACATTTACACGAGCATAACCGCGGGCACAATCTAGTCTTTAATCTGTAAAAAATATATGAAATTAAAGTGTCTGTTTGTAATGTCAAAATAACAGCTGTTTACTAAATGCATATGAAAGTATTTATAACAAAAAATCAATTTTACAACTTTTGTCTATCCGTTTGTTCCGGCTAATCTCTGAAACGGCTAGACCGATTTAGACAGGACTTTCATTGACAGATAGCTGATGTTATAAGGAATAACATACGCCACTTCTATTTTAGAAATCTTGTTTTCATATGTTTATTTTCGGAATCCCAAAATTGAAATTCCACGCGGACGAAGTCGCGGGTAACAGCTAGTTGTTGAATAAAAAACCACGTTTGTATTGTGCAGCGGAAGGTGGCGGCTCCTTCGCGGAGAGCTCTGAGCTGGCGGCGGCACTCGAGGCGGTGCTGGACGAGCGCGGGCTCGACGAGCGAGCGCTGGACGAGAGGCTCGACTCCATCGACTGCGTGTTCACGCACTCCTCGCACATTTCCAAAAACAAGGTATACTGTGACGTCACATAATACGCATAAAGGGTCTACAGTCGCTCTAATATACTGTCGTCATAAGAAAAAAACATATCACCTTTTTTTTTCGATTTTACGATTTTTACCTATTTGGAATCAGTAAAATAACGCATTTTTTGGCAGATACATCTTTTTCCCTTATGACGGCAGTATAGTTTAGTAACGGTTAACACTTAAACTCACCACACATAGACAGCGGAGGCGGAGCGGTATCGGTGCCGAGCGTTATCGGTGGCGGAGCGATACCGAAGGTGGAGTTTTTGTATTGTTCGAATTAGTATGAAACATTACACACACGACTGCTCCGGATAGTTTGGTATGCTTAAATTTATTGATAGCTGTTGCTACTGCGGTGAGTTTTGTGGGTTCGGATCCCACAGAGGACAAAAATTTGTGTGATCCATAAATTATTGTTCCGAGTCTTGTTCTTTGTGTCCGATACCCTGACCAAGACAAACATCCATGTTCATGCACACAAATATTTAACTTGTGCGGGAATTGAAACCGCGACCTCAGGCGTGGCAGTCGGTTACACTAACCATTAAGCCATCGAGTCCAACAAATCTGACGTTTAAAATAAATAGGAGCTCTTACGTTGTATGTAAATTATATATCTTTTAATCTACACGCGATAACTTGGGATTTACAAAATGGTTTAATAAAGATCTGTGTGGAATTAATTATATAAGAATCTACTTGATTTTATAGATCACCACACACTGACGTCGGAGACGTAGCGTTACCGGTGGCAGATTTTCTTGGAATATTATAGACACGGCCGTTCCGCATCGTTTGTGTAATGTCTCATATTAATTCGAACGTACTGTTCGAACAAAAATGTCACCGCTACCGCTCCGCCTCCGCTGTCTACGTGAGGTGTGCTCAAATCGGTCCTTCGAAATAGATAGAAGCTCTTCATTGTATATAGATTATATACCTTTTAATTTACACGCGATAACTTTGAATTTACAAAATGGTTTAAAAAGATCTGTGGAATTAATTATTTGAACATAATTGATTTATAGATCACCATAGACAAGCACCGGAGGCAAATAAGTATCTTATCTTAAATACGGGGGCCAGTCAGTGCAGACCGGCGACACTTCGACCCAATGGGATCTTTTGTGTCGGCCCCAAAATCCTTTAGCTATCTCCTTATGAATATACTGCATCAACCGCAGTGTACACCGCAGACCCATTCTCAATCCAGCCAATGCGTCACATTTACACAGTAGGTGCGATATGGACTCGTCCTGTTCACCACCTCTGCAGATCAGATTGTTTGCCAATCCCAATCTGCACAGGAAGTGTTGGGCCAAAATGGCCAGTGAACGCTCCTGTGAGCAGGCGTATTTGGCCCTTGTTGTACCCGCAGAGCTTCCGGGTGAAGCCCGTGGCGCTGTTTGCTATGAATTTCTTGGAGTGTTTCAGACCGCTGAGGGCCATCCACTCTAGCCTGTGTTTATCATTGCCATGTGCGTTCAAAGCTCCCTTGACGGTGCTCTCTGAGAGTCCTACGAATGGCGCGGGGCCCGCAGAAAGTTGCTCCGAGCCCTTTCTGGCGAATTCATCAGCCTTCTCATTGCCCTGCACCCCTGCATGCTACGGAGCCCACACTAGTGTTCTTCCTGCCAAGTTTGTTGAGGGCCTTAACACAGTTCAGGACCAATCCGGAGTCCACCCTGCAAGAGCCCAGAGCTTTGAGAGCAGCTTGAATATCACTGAGAATATAAACAGTCCTGTCAGTGACATCATTGTTAATATTCTCCTGAGCGCAAGCAATTATAGCATAGGTTTCCGCTTGGAAGACCGTTGCATATTTTCCCATGCTTTGGCTTACCTTGCAGTCGTTGACATAAATACCAGCGCCTGATCCTGTTTCCACTCTTGATGATTTGATAAACCATCAGTGTACCAGATGAGACAACTCTTGTCAGGGTATTGTAGACCTTGTCTCCATTCGTCCCTCGTGGGGACCTTTATTTTAAAATTCTTTTTGAATATTCGCATTGGTTGCATTTTGTCGCATCCCATGCTCATAATCCTTCTGAGATCCATTGAAATCTCCAATTTTGTGTGTCGAGTTTCCGGCATGTTGATGCTCCACAGCCCATGCACAGATAGTCTATTTAGCGCCTTTAACGTCTCTAATTCCACAACAATGTGTAGCGGCGTTAGATCCAGCAGGACTTCTAACGCTGCCGTTGGCTTAGTCGGGAACGCCCCTGTTATAGCCATGCAGGCCAATGGCTGCACCTGCGACAGCGCGTTCCTACATGTTGCAAGTTTAGTTTTTGGCCAGCAGACAATGCTTCCATACGTAAGTATGGGTCTTACCATCATGTATAGCCACTTGATGACCTTGGGCTTCAGGCCCCAGGTCTTCCCATAAGTAGAACGAATCATGCCGAAGACCCGCTGGGCCTTCTCTATGGCTTTGTCTACATGAGGTTTCCACGTTAATTTGTTATTTAAGGTCATGCCTAGATACTTCACCTCCGTAGACCATAGTAGCTGCGTACCATACATGGAGAGTTCCCAACCCTGTCAGATCCCTCTTCCTAATAAACTGCAAGATAGTAGTTTTCCCTGGTTTGATCGATAAATGGTTACTACTGCACCATTTTTCCACCATAATCAGGGCCTTCTTCATGAGACTAGATACCGTGCTCAGGAAATTTCCATTGACGAGTATCACCAAGTCATACGCATATCCGACCGTTGAGTACGGACCTTTGTCGAGTTGTTCTAAGAGTGAATTGATCACCAAGCACCATAAGAGTGATAAGAGTAGTCCACCCTGAGGGCTGCCTTTGGTGGTCGTTGCATACATTTCATCTCCTAACAAGTCAGACCTAATAATTCTTCCCCTGAGCATACAATCGTTCCACTTGCAAATGGTTGGCTCTATGCCGTGATTTGCCGATTCCACAGTAATGGCATCAAAGGTGTCCCGATCGAAAGCTTCCTCAATATCCAGGAATGCAGCAATGCATACTTCCCGGTTATCCAATGCATGTTCTGCCCTATTTACCACAAAATGTAGTGCTGTCTCAGTGGATTTTCCCGACTGGTAGGCACATTGTAGCCTGTGGAGGGGGAATTTCCTTAATGCTCCCTCCCTAACATGTCTATCTACTAACTTCTCCAAGGCTTTCAAGAAGAACCATTCAAGGCTCATAGGTCGGTATGCCTTGGCTTCTTCGTAGTCAGCTTTGCCCGGTTTCGGTATGTATATCTTTGGAATGTATCCAAAAGCTATGCAGGCTCTGTATAGTCTGCACAAATGCGGAACCAAGAGTGCAGCTCCCTGTTGTAGGATAATGGGATAAACCATGTCTGGACCAGGTGATTTGAACGATTGAAAACCATTTAGAGCCCAGCCGATCTTCCCTTCATCCTCTACCTTCCTTGCAGTGTCCCAATCAGCTTTGGTTGTACGTTAGCTTAGTTCAACCAGGCTGATCGGGTCCTGCTCCTTTTCTATTATCTTACAGTCTGGAAAGTGTATGTTTAGCGTCATTGCTAGTGTTTCCTTACCAGACCCTGTTCGCTGCCCATTGCCATCCTTAATGGTTGTCAATGGGTACGCTCTGATAGGCGAGATAGCTTTGGAGAGCCTTATTCCTTCAGGAATAGTACTGATGTTTTCACAGTGGGCTCTCCAAGCCTTCCGTTTGGCTTTCCGCACAGCTTTATTGTAGTTGGTCAATCAACGAGCGTAACCGCTATAGTCCTTGGTGGACCTAGCATTGTTAAACGCCCGCCTGGCTTCTAGCCGCAGCTTGACCAACTCTGGCGTCCACTACGGTACCCTTTTGGGCCTAAGTTCCCTTTCAGGGCAGTTACTTGTCCAGGCCATATTAAAAAATAAGTAACACACACACGATCATTTCGGAACCTGTGTGTAATATCATATTAAATCATTTAATTCAAGTTTAAGTTGACTTAAAAATGTGTTTTCGGGAATGTTTCATTAGCTTAGCATTAAATATTATTGTGTTTTACGATATAATTCATAATTTAAAAAATACGACTTCAAGGATGTTGCTTTAAGTGTTAATTCTGCCAATACACTGATGTAGATTCAGTGTTCTCGGAATAACATTTTGTGTGAATCGCAAATCACATTCAAAAGATACCACAAACAAAACTGTGCTTATATAAAGCAACATTAACTGCACTAATATGTATATATACGTATTCTGCTTTGCCTGTTTGTTGCATATCCTACTCTACTACTCATATTGAGTTGCAGCGGCATACTGGTGGTCAGACACAATAGGTTTTCAATTATATCTGGCATTCCATAAATTGACAAGTTAAGAAGTTTTTTTAGACTAATAGAAAAATGCGAACTTATTAGCAGATGGCGCCTTATTCGTGAATAATACATATATATCTATACTTATATACCAATTTCTCCTCACTGATTTATTGGACGACATATGTGGTACAGTCAACGACATAAGTCGATAAACATTCGCTAGATTTTGAATTACTTTATCATACACAATGGTAATGATAATTATCTATGCTTTTAGTGCCGTAATGGTTAATTATTTTTATTACAATTAATTACTATAGTAAATTAAAACATAGTCATTAAATAATCATAAAATACTGTTATAAATTCGTTTAGCTTAGGTAGCTAAACGAATAACACATTTGTAACATTATTTTGTCGATGACTTTACAATCAATCCGTGGATGATATGGTAGTTACATAATATATGTTTGACTCACACAAGAGCAGTTGCTTTTATATGTAAAATAATGTAAAGCAATAAATAGTAAAAAGTAGTGGAAGTATCTCGCTATCTCTCTCGAGCAGCTGTGTTTAAATAGTGGTTACGTCACAGTTTGTATCATGCATCCTTTTTCTGTAATTTGACAATTACCTCGACTACCAGATTTGAAACACTTGTATCTTTCCCTTACTAATATTATAAATTCGAAAGTAACTCTGTCTGTCTTTCTCTCTGTCTGTCTCTCTCTCTGTCTGTCTTTCTCTCCGTCTGTCTGTCTCTCTCTCTGTCTGTCTCTCAGTCTGTCTGTCTGTCTCTCAGTCTGTCTCTCTGTTACCTTTTCGCGGCTAAACCACCGAACCGATTTAGATTAAATGTGGTACAGATATAGTTTTAAACTTGGGAAAGTACATAGGCTACTAATTATTTATGTAGGTACCACGCGGGCGGAGACGCGCGCGATAGCTAGTTCATTATAACGCAGATATAAAATGAAATCGTATTTTAGAGTATGGGTTATGTAAATATTTAACTTAAATAATAAAAAAAATACTACATACCCAATTAATTATGTGATCGTCTCACTTGTTATTTTTCGCCATTATGGCTTACTAGTATGTATGTGTTTGACGATGTTATTTGTAATTTCAGATGCAAGTCGCCACTTCGATGCCTATGGAGATGTCGTCGCGAGTGCCCTCATAACACAGTAACTTTATACTTCTTACGTTAAGCTATAATAAACTCTTATGTACTATAACAATTAGGAACAAATTCGATATTCATAGTCTCAAGAGTTGGAAATATTTTTCTTCATGCTTTAATTTTTGTATGTGTGCATGTGTAAGTGAAGATTATTGTGAGTTGTGATTCAGATTGATGTTTGTTATACTTCGACGAGTAAGTTTTGTACCAATGTTGGGGCCAACAGTTTTCTAAACATAATTATATCATTCAGTATATAGATATTGGGAAATGTGTAAAATACTACAGATATACTACGATTGATAACTTAAACAGAAAAATAATCTTCCCGCTGTCCGATCTCATTTTATGTCAATAAGTAGGCTTTGTTCGTCAATGACTTTGTCACCTCAAAATCTGTGGAAATTGGTGCGAATTCACATAGAAAATACATATAATAATATGTATATAGTATTTTTATCTAAATGATTAGGTATTACTAAACAAAGGTTCAATACAATTGCACAATTAAGAATGATATCATTCTAAATTCAAACACCCTGCTATCAGAAGTGACGTCATAGTATATTTTGCTGAATAGAACAACATATAAATGCATTTGTTAGTGGAGTATACATATATGATTGTTTACTTTATAAAGATGCGTACACTTGTTTAACAGATGGAAAGGCAAATAAACAGTAATAAAAGAAATGTATAGAAAAGCAAATAACGTTATTCTCAAACGGAGATCATTTAGCGTTTTTAATTATACGCATATTATGCAATCTATACGTAGTAGGTGAAATGAAAATGTAACATAGCCTGCCCTACGCGCGAAACTTATTGATATACTTCATTTACTTATATATTTCTTCTTTCTTTTCTTTTTTTAAATGTTGGCTTCAATATTGGTCCACGTTAAGTCGACTTAAGTAAAATACGAAGATCAGTTTTGTGTTCAAACAAATGGCTTGTTATAGACAAACAGATTTATGCATAAAGCTATGCGTACATTGTATACATACATACTTCCAAATATATTGGCTTGTCATTGACAAGCTGGATTGATTTATTTTTATACGAACATTTTTAAGGTCTCTTTGGAATACCTGTAGACGTCTTTTAAAAATAGGTAGAAATCTTTTGTTGTGTATAGTCTTCGGCTATGTAGGCGTGTTAATAGATGTTATATTTAGCTTATAGACAGCGTATCACATTTTGAACTAAATGTGATCTGAATATAGTCAGTTGTACTTCACAATTCAATACACAACAACCAGTTAGCGCAAACAGAAATTGTTCGAGGTTTATTTACTAACGATGTTGATGATGCACAGGTATCTATTACAGAGACAATACACATGCTCTGTAAGTATATCGTAAGTTTAAAATTGGAATTTAAAAAGACATAGTTCCTGCCACGTAATTGAATAGCTTCTAATATAGGATTCCATTTTTATAGTTTTTTAAACGACTAACATTTGAGAGTTAGCAACGCAAAATTGTTACTCGCAGTGTGTCGAAGCGTCCATAAACAACACAAGGAGAATCATTGCAAAAAAGCAGTCGCTTGCTAGTTAAGGGGAAAACATTACTCGTTCACCCCGCTGATCACTATACTAACTGCTTCTCTATCCTAATTACTGCAAGAATACAATACAATTTTGTAAGGACGTGGGTATCCTTCCCAAATTGCTAAATTTGAATTTTAAATCGAAGTCACGCGTTCGGACATAGAGTCATATCACATCACGTGAACATTTTCTGGCATCGTGTAACATCACTCAGATATTTTGTGGTCAATTTCTTTTTGTAATTAAATGTTTTAATTTTATATTGTCAAGCATTGCGCTGGTTATAAGCTAAATAATAATATCAATTCGAAAATCGTATAACAAGATCTATGTCACATTTGTTTGAATCAAAATATGGTGGCGTGTCGTCACCAGCGAGCATTTGGCATCGTTCTGCCTTCACTAGTAGTTGTCATAGATTAGTTTAGTAAATTGTTATGATGTAGACGTGTCGACGAGAATGGATGACGAACGCTCTTGCCTATGGTATACTTGTTGTGGGTATACTTGTTTACGTTATACAGGAAAGCGCTAAGTAAATACATTGATAGAGATAACAAGTGAGAAACGGTCATAAGTTGCCGTAAATCTTAGAGTTCGAAAAATTTTTATCACGTGACCTTGAGATCAGAGGTCAAAGGTCATAGTCATTTCGGGGTATATCGACTATGTTGCATCGAATAGCGTTGACCGCGAGTCTCTAGCTCTTACGGTTCTTGAGTTGAAAGATGGTATCACGTGACCTTGAAGTAAGAGGTCAAAGATAATAGTCATTTCGGGGGTATATCGACTATGCTGAGTTGAATGGCGTTGAGCGCGAGTCGAGTCTCTAGCTCTTACGGTTTTTGAGTTGAAAGTTGTATAACAGACAGACGGACGGATGGACAAAAATGTTGTATAAGTAAAAATATAGCAGGCCTGTGGGATAGTTATTTTTTGTTAGAAATATGGACGCGAAGCTATTGAGGTAAATGACTAAGAAACAACAAGTGACAATCGGCAATGAATTGCCGTAAATCTTAGAGTTCGAAAAAATGGTTTAAGTTATATGCACTGACCGCGAAATCGCGCTCTAAACCAAAACAAAAGGCGTGCGTGTCTTGAAATGAACGAGGAGATGATAGGCAGGTATTTAAAATAATAAAATAATAGTCTGGTTGCATTTTAAATTATAAGAATAACATTTTTTTCAACTATCACCTTCCTCAGACTCATAGCTATAATTTTGTAACTAGAAGGACCAGACATAAGTTTTTATACCGTTTTAGAAACCTTAATAAGTGTATATGTTTTTAAAGTCATGGGTCACTCCGATGTGGTACATTTTTTTACAGTGGAATTTAACTTTGTTATTCATAATAAGGGAAAAAGTACTTCATCATTTCCGACCTTGTTTCTCTAAAAACTATACTGATATTATCTAAATTCCTATTTTGTAACATAGGCGAACTATTAAGCAATATTTTACAAATATAAATTTGAAAAAATATTAATATTTGCTGCACCAGTGTAAAAAATCTTGAAATTGAGTAGTAGAATTAGAAAAATAGAAAAAAAAACATATTTTGGCAACCCTACGGCATAAAAAAATCATCTAAATTTGTTGTAGATAATTAAGCAAAGAATGATTGTTTTACGTTTGGACCATTATTTACGGGACACCCTGTATATTCAATGCGGACAATTATAAACCATTATTCAATTAAAGTATAAATCAATATGTAACGAAAGTGCTTTCTCGTATAACGTAGCGAGTACTTTAGTAGAAAAGTTAGACGGTGACTTTAAGTGTGGTGTTTAGAGGTAAATTGAAATATATCGAATATTGAGGTGTGTGAGTGAGCGTCATTGTATTCCCGTGCGTATGTGTGTGTGTCGCAAACGCCTGCAATAATGAAACATAACGTGATAATATAAGAAACATATACACCAAAATAAATTGATGTCATAGAAGAATGATAGTCATTATAATGCTAGACAGATTCGTTAATACCGACAAGTGCCCACAGTTCAATTATTATCTGCCGTATGTAATAAAAATAATTACATTTAAGTTGAGAATAAGTGCCGTACAGTCGTCGTAAAAGCGAGTCCTACATCCCGCAGCCTTGTTATAAATATAATAATGTAAATAAAAGCAATATAGACTGGAATTAACATTGTCGAGGATGTGAGTTGAACGTTACGAATATAACTGAGTCCACTGAAACTTGACAACATTCTAACGAGGAACGAATTCTCATAAAGAACCTACACATTTATGTCTGATAGAACTATGTCTAATTAAAATGGCTGTTTAACAATAAACATTTACAGTACAGACATCTGCCATCTAAGTTAGGCATAGGTCTATATAACAAAAATGTCTACCTCATGAGAATTTGCAACTTGTGAGCACACTATGACAAAGTATGTTATGGATGATGTTCACTTTCCTGCAAATAGATGGCGTCCGTCAGTGTCTTTGTCGACAATTAACGTAAGGTCACCTTATTATATTCGCATTTAGTTATTTTTTACTACATTAGCCTGTTATTTCTTCTATCAGTAATGATACTACCTAGAAAAGCTCATCGCAATACTTAACCGATTTGGGAAAAACTAAATCAAATATTATGATTGTAGAACTCTATAGCGCCTAAAGGTCTGTCATTATAATAGTTATGTTCTTTTTGTACTGAGAGCCTAGCAAAGCCTAATGTGCCCAAAAATATTAAAATCCGAAACTGCTATCCCTGACAGAATATTTTTGAGTGTAGTGTTGGGAAAATAAATTTAGCATTATCGACTAACGAACTTATAAACAGATACAGGAGTAGCCAAAGTGCTATATTAACTGTACCAAATAAATGGAGAAACAGCAAATACCTTTTGAAATGAGTAACACAAAATAAACAAATGTGAAAGGAACATGAGACTTTTAATCCACAGTCGTCTAGTTTCGCGAATAAATATACAAATGAGTATTCCTGTCTCACATTGAGCTTTTCTAGGTATAAATAATACAATAGTTGTTATGCTAGTAGTGAGTCAGGTTTCGGTGGACCGAGCAATCGCTACTGCCGTCATATCAATGTTAGAACTGTTATTAAACGATACGCTGTACGTTGGCAAAAGTAATAATAGTGCTAGAGACAGAACCAAATGAAGAAATATTTTTGTAAATTTGTTATGTTCCTAAATAAATCTTATGTGATTGTATATGGCTGAGAAGCGATTGAGTTAAATATATTTTGCTAGTATTGAATCAATTGGTATAATTTAAGTTTAATTTTTATTTATCTCGACGAGTGGAAACATTGAGGTGTACATTTATTTAAACCAATCGACGATTCTGTATTTTCAGTAACATTCTCCAAATATATTTAAAATAATTTTCCGCTTCTTTAGGTGTTATATAAATAATAATGTAGCATTTTGTTTGCGAGTGTAAAATTAATTATTCCACGTGATCGAATAGACAATGCTCGTAAAAATGTATATTTTAAAATATAGACGCAAAATAAATTTACCGTTCGCTAGTATAGTTGTTGTGTGTGCCGCGGCCTCGTGGTTTGGATTGTGTTGCCCGGGACAAAGACAACCACGTTGTCGGCTGTTGTATTAGTCGCCCGTCGCCACTCGCGCTAGGCACTTAAGTGTACGTTTCCAATTATTTGTAATATTAGTGCCCACAGCGAGGTTAGAGCTAGCACGCACTGCAACTTAACACCTATTTAATATCGCTAAATGTGTGACAATACCAGAGTGATTGCGCTTTAGTCGTTGTTCGTTACGTCAATTTGAGATCGCACGTTTCTCGCGTAATTTGCATAGACTGAAGGAAAACATCGAAGTATTAATTCTCTATATAAGTTGGTTCGCATGTCTTCCACCGATGTTGCTAGTCGTAGCGCGTGTCGGCTCAGTGTGAGGCGAGCATTCGGTCGTTTACAAGACAATTAATAAACATAGATTGTGTACGAGTGAGTAAACAGTGCCGCGGGCCGCGGCGTTCCTGCGTACAGTAGTATAATATATCGGATACGCTTAATTCTCCATATGCAGTACCTGCACTTTCGTTTTATAACAATATACAAATTACAATAGATATAGGAACTTGTACTAAATGTATCTATGTATTTTTACGTGCTAGTTTTATTTATTATTTGTACTTTTTGTAGATCAATTCGAATTGACTGCTCTTAGGGAGATTAACGTAATATAAGTAAATATTTTGCACCTTTAGTTTAAGGGTTATTATGTAGATACGGTACATACGTCGGAGGTTTTAGCGAAGCATGAGAAGCATGGCCCCCCATGTGATATGTAAGTAGGTTTCATTAATGTCGTTTATAAGTTTTACATCGTCAGTTCGTCATCGGCACTTCATATTGGATCCTGTACGCTAATGGTTGAGTTATATGACTCGTGTACGACATAGTCGGTGTTGTGTGCTTCGGTCAGCTATTACTTGTTGATATTTATGGGGTTTTGTGTTCGAGCGATGACGTTAACAGTGCCTGCCTAACACCATCTCTTAGAAATAATTACTGCATACGCGGCAAGAGGCAAAGCTTTCGGTAACTCACTGTCTTGTATTCGCGTATGCAATAGCATTGCTTTAAAGGAATATGGTGTTAAGGCCAATCTTATTTGTTATATAAGTTTAACATGGACTTCCTTACAAATTAATGTAATGGTTTATACTATGGCTAACGTAACTAACGCAATTATTGAAAGCAGAAAGAAATAGAATGTAACATAGGGTCACTTTGTGAGATGAATATGGGCATACAATACTTTTGTCTATGTATAAGCTAGATCCTAACAGCACGGATGACGCTCGCTACTGCCAATCAAGAGTTGCAGGTACGATACCCGCATGGGGTGTAATTTATGTGATCCACTTATGTGTTCAATATGCGTCCGCTATTTGAGTATTTGTAAATCCTTAATACAAGATAGTAAACGAAGGGACTTTAAAAATAAAATATTAGAAAGAATTGTGTGTTGGATCTTAAAATAAATGTTGATGGAGACTCAATTTTAAAACTGCAATTCGTAATTGCGTTAATTACGTTAAATTAAAAATGTTTTTTAATAATGTCACTTATACTAATCTATTAGTATGTGACTACTAATGTGGAAAAGTAAGCATTTTCAATTTGGATTGCCTCTTGCGAGTAAAAGCGGTGGCGGGCAGCGCGTCAAATAAATAAATACTAGACTTCATAGTAGTTGAACAGTTAAAAGTTGTCGATATCGTACTTACCTGATGTTAAAATTATAACTAAAATGTCATAAATATAATGCTCTTCCAAGTTTGAATGATCTTTGATTCATTAATACATATTTGTGGAGTGCTCGCGATACAGTTTAATTATACAACTTTGTTGTATCATTAAATTGTTTGTAAAAAGAAGTATGTTAAGTGAATTTTGTTATAAATAAAGTGCCTATAAGCCACCGCCGCGTTGTTGACAGAGGAACAATAGGTAATCCATCGCTCGACAGATATTGCGACTAGGAATGTTTGTATGGATATTAGGAATGGTTCTGACTGTATTAGTGTAGAGATGGCTAAAATTTATTAGTATCGGTGTTTAGCAGTTCGCGAGATGTGGTAATTGTAGTGTGGCGATACAACGCGGACATATCCGGACATATTGTAACTTATCATGTAGGGATATTTCTCTAAGCATTTATTAATACTAATGTACGGTGTAGATCTGTTAAAATGTTCGGATATGTCAGTTTGGACGCAACAATTAAGTTAGATAACCGCTACCTCTTTGAATGCCTGAAATTGTTCACAGTTTATTGTCCAATGTGTGTAACATGATGATGTTAAAAAAATGAAATAAACATGAAGAAATTTTGACTCTTAATGTATCTTTTTTGCCCTTGTATTATTTTTTTCTAAATATCTTTACTATTTACTAGTAGGTACCTATTCTATTAACGCCTTCTAACACAGCTAGGCTTGTGTTACGAGTGGGAACAGATCGGTAATGCAAAGGATTGGGTTCGGAAATAGTTTGTACAAACCCTGTCTGGAATGTCCTTCATAATTTAGCTAAGAAACGGGTTGTATTATAATACCATATATCTATCAGTCAAAGTTGCTACCTGTGGAATCGAACTCGAGACGTCTGCATGGCGATCCAATGGTTTTACCACAAGACTGACGTTCGTTCATTGTTTCATTATATCTAAGAGCCTTGTTCTTGATCAGTTATGTGGTTGACTTATGTGGTGCCTTGGTTCGATACCCTGGTAATGTGTATTCACATAGTAATATTATGTACTGTATGGCCATTAACCTTCTCTCGCCGATTCGACTTAACATCATCCCGCTTTGATTGCAGTAGGTACCATATTTGTATATATGCTATACAACGAGCACAAAACTTATGTATTATGTATTCATCTGGATCTTAAACTAAGGACCCAGAGACTTCAATCAAAGAAAGAAAATAGTAAAATATCCAACTAAAATCTCCAACGCCAGTTTTTGCTGTAAATCTAACAAGTTTGTCAAATAAAGCGTAAAGTACTGTGAATTTATCAGAAACTTTGGATATTTTATTATATTTTTAGACAGAGAATCCTGACCTTTTGTGATATTAGTGTAAGTAGCACAAGAGCCGCAATAAACGCAAAAATAATGCGTTTCGTTCATTAACGATTTTTTGGAGAATTAATTTATATTAGGTTAGTTTGACATTTTTAAGAAAAAATTTGTTTTCTACATATTTTAATCTACTTTGTTATTTAGTTAACAATATTTTTGAATATAATGTACATATACAAATCGAATTGCCATGAATTATATCGGTGGCTGTCATGCGATCTCGCTCTGGCAATAGGTAAAATACATAAATGCTGCCAACGATAGATTGTACCAACCGTATTCACTCACTAAGTTACATAGCCACTGTTTTCATAGTAAACCTAAGCATGTGAGATGACGATGCGTTTGATTCATAGACTACATGGAGCGTTTGAGGTGAGTTTCAGGCTATAAGTCTAGTGACTAGTTATTATGGGCGTTATTTTTCAACAAAATTTCCAAACCTTTAAAATCATATATCTTAGACTTAAACTTGTATATGCGCGAAAGTTTACATAGAGGTGTGTTAGCTTACAAATCACCAGCAATAATAAGAATATTAACAGAAAATCCTAATAATATCTACTGCGAGACCTATGAATCTAACTTAGGCCTCACGATTGGCTGCCAAATCTTATACCACACACCTAAAAAGCGAAATAGCAGGGCGTGGAAAGTTTATTTTTTTATTTTGCTAGCATTTTAGCTTAAAATTTACTTACTAGTATTCTTTCAATCACTCCAGTTTTAACTAGAATGCTTATGTTAAGAGTGGGTTCACGTCGGTAGCGTACCTAATAACAGGATTCGAACCCGCGACCTTTCGACTGTCAGAGATTATTATAAACTTCGGGCGAACAAAATATTAAGATCACCTATCGCGAAGTTTCTTTGGATTTCGTTTTTAAGGGTGACATTACTCTGTTGTTTGGACCACTTCACTCTGAGTTTGGGATGATCAAAGCGTTACTGCCTGTGTTTCATGTTACTCATAGCACCGACAATAGGTCCGAAACTTTGGCATTTACGTTTCATGGAAGGTGTTTTCGAGCAGCAACTATACTATAGTCCTATGTTGTAAACAATAAACTTATTATAAAATCATTCTGGTCTACGCTACCGGTTTCAGACTATATTTGTTCTACAATAATTATTGAAATTAAACTGCTATATACGGATTTTATCGCGTTGTTTATTTGACACTTTATTACAAAATTTTGAAAATTGTTACACTACTACTACTATTAAACTTTACTAATTTTTAAGCTAATTAAATTATTATTAAACTATTTAGATTTAATTTATTTTTACACTTTCCCCGACGTTTCGGTTGCTTTTCAGCAGCCATGGTCACGGGGAGACTCACACTACAATAATTAATTAACAAAATAAGAAAAACAATATAATTATAGAAATGGGTAACTATGTATTACATCTAGCTACCAGTACGCTACATTTGTTTACTAAATAAGATAAGTAAGCAAACCGCAACAGCGTTATCCTAATGGAAGACTATTGGACTGCCACGCTTAGGTTTAGAGTTCGATCTCAAAGCCCACCTCATGACATGACTTTTCGAAGTTATATGCATATTAAATAGTTAATTATCTCTCACTATAATGATGAAGAAAAACATTGTGAAATCTGCATGACTATGGATTCGCCATAATGTTTTCGAGGATGCGGGCAGTCTGCCAACCCGCACTGGTCCAGCGTAGAGAAACCACAATCATCAATTTAAAAAGAACGAAACGGTTTGTATACCTCAGTCACTAATAATTGTTCCGAGTCTAGTTGATCATTGTGTCAATTGTTTCGATGTTTGTAAAGCAATACAGCTATACCGCCAAGAATTATTCATAGTGCTAACGACTGTCAATGAAGTTGATCGCTGACAGAAAGTCAAGGCTAATTTAGTCGTTAGCTGAAGACAGCTAACGACTAAATTAGGCAGTAACTTTAGTAAATTCATTTACCATTATATATCAGTTTTCCACTCTTGTACGATTATTTTACTGCAATAGCTGATTTAATGTTACCTTTAGTTAAACTGTTATACTAACATGGACGGCGGATAAAATAGTTTATTATTATATAATAAATGTCGTTAGTTTATTAACATGGCTGCCTCTTAGCGCAGCGGTATGTAATGCGTCTGCTGTGCATGAGATTTTGGGTTTTCTCGTGTTGGACAGTGTTATTGTGTTCACTGTCAAATTCTCAGTAAAACGCAAGAACGCAGTTCGCAACTGAGCGTTAGACTTCAATAGGCTCGTTCCCTATTATCTGGGGTCTAAAACCATAGTTTGTGTAATGTATTTGGTATACGTCTGCCCACCGCTTCGAGTACATATGCGTGAGCCTATGTATGTACATACAGTATGTACAAAAACTACAACAAGAGGACAATATCATTCAACTAATTTAATTTAGTTAACCTGTTGTCGGATGGTTTGACAATGAGTACAGTGACTTAGTCACTGATTGTATTCTGTCATGATAATGTGCATTTAATCGACTCGCCTCGATGTATTCATCGGTTTGTTCAGTTTTGTGTTTTATAGAATAGTGCAAACACTTTTGTTGGATATTCATATTACTATGTTAGTAAAGGAGCATACGAGCCCTCCACATTGTAAGTGGTCACAGCTTACGGATGCTTGCAATATTAATAATAATAATAATATTCTACCACATACACACAACACCATCTAGCCCAAACTAAGCAGAGCTTGTACTATGGGTACACTTACCAATACGCCATCGAGGCCGACAAAATTATGAATATGCAGTTTTTAATTTACACGTTGCAGATCTGTATATGTAAATGGATTCGCTGCGTAAACAGTACAGGCTGCTAGACGTTTAGTTGACAATACCGCGTCATCTTAAGAAGCTACGGAAACGAGACCGAACGCTTGTTTATTTTTAATATAAGGCCGCACACACACAATAATCTTGTCAATAATATTGTTGTATGCGGTCTATATTGCGGTATTGTTCAATATTATTGTGGAATTCCAGAAATTCTGATTTTGTCACGACAATATCGGGAGGAGGCAGGGGTATTGTCAATAATATTGAGGTCTGCGGGCGCGGCGCTATATTTTAGTTGAGAAAAAGATTTCAGAGCAGACAGACGTCCTTGTTATTATTCCAAATGGAGAACGAAATCAATATGCATAGCGAAAACACTGTTGATAATAATACTCCCAAGAAAAACAATGATTTGTATGTATTTATAAAAACTTGGGTAACGTTTCCCGAATTGTGGAATACGTCCTGCGAAGCATATCGTGACAAAGTTAGAAAAAATAATGCACTACCTACTTAGATAAATTACTCAAAATTTAAAACCACTACTTTTATCTCTGCATCACCCAATGGTTGACTGGTAGATAATGCCCTTTGCATTAAGTCCGCTGGTGTACTATTTTGTGCATAAAGTTTTAAATAAACAAATAATAATAAATTTATAAAAGAATCAAAACAAATTGCACGAGAGAAGACGTACAGAAAAATCTTTATTCTCTTTTAATCAAAATCATTAGGTTAGGGATGAGGTTTACGTTCCGTCTGCCTGGACGTATTATGAGTTGTTATTTTTGACAAATGATGAACAATCGGTAAAAAAATACAAAGGGGTTTAGTATTATATTTTGATAAGATTATTAATTATTATTACAACAAGCAAGTAAACAAGAATAAAATAGATTTTTTATTACCGTCAGTGTCTAAATATTGCTATTATAGTCGTGTGCTACGACTTTTTCTTTCTATCCATTACGTTAAACGTGTGCACACGAATCTAACTGTGGATCGATTGAGTTAAATTGTATCACGAAAAATTGCTGATAATATTGCGTAGTGTGCGGTACCATATATTGATGCAGATGTTTGTCAATCTTGCATTGACAATATTATTGTGTGTGTGCGGCTAGCCTAACGTTGAAACACAGCAAGAGGTAATTTGATTGCGCACTGCTGTGGAATGGATATGTATACCGCAGTCTGAAATTGCCGAGTTATTTACGTACCTAGTAAAAATAGTATAAGTACTCACCAATTTACTCTAATTTCCTTAATCGCTATCAATAAACATATTTAGAGCTGTTAATTTATCCGAATTTTAGGCGCCGTTCCTATTTTATAACTGGGTATGAAACTGATTTATGGCCTATCTATGCTATAGTTACTGATTATCGCATAGATACGGGGTGGACAAGGATCCGCGAGGTTCCTAACTAATGTTCACAGCCGTTGGTCGATTTGGCAAAAACCCCTTCTGGAAACGGCTAGCCGTCCGTTCTAAGTGTAATGAACTATCAGCTTTTCTTATTGCTTCGTGAAAGCAGAGGTTAGATGACAGTCACTCGCTTCTGACATTCAACAGCAGATATCTAGAAAATCTCGAGCTGAAATCAAAATACTTACTGTGTCTCTTGCGTCATTTGATCTTATCTTTTATTTACGCTTATGGATTTAGGGTAACTATGTATTCTAAGCCTGGCATGTCTTCAGAACATCTCTGATATGGTCAGAGAACATATTTTGTCTAATTCTTACCTTCGACTATCTTATTGATACTTGCCTTTTGTACTGTCCTGGTCTTTCGTCGTCCAATTTTATACATAATAATCCGGTTAGAGAATAAAATATAGCAGCTATTTTTAACCAATTTATCCAATGCCTTTGTCCGTTGTTGTGGTACTTAATTACGAATTATAGATAGTCTGGATTCTTATTATACCTAATACTTTCGACGGCTATTTGCTGAAGATGTGCAATACGTGATTCCCCAGCACACATGTTAAGACAAGGTAACGCATCGATGCGTTGAGAATAAAACCTACATTAACTGTTATAGCCACTGATTATAGCTATGTAGATAAGCATTCGTATAGCATTGGCGTTATAATTTTCATATATATTATATTATTAGTTGTCGTATGATATAAGAACGAACTGCTTCTTTGCATAAATTCCAGGACAATTTTAAAGGCCGAGGTTGATTATACGGTACGAAAGTACCGTGTTACCTGTCAACGTATTTATCAACGATTGTCGATAAAAATCGCGATTCCGGGCGTCGATTCAGATTGGACAAAGTGTTATTGGGATTTTCTGTCTAGTTACTCCCAGTAACAGGATCCACGTAATATGAGGACGGACTGTGACATGGGCACACAAATACAAATACTAGATGTGTATCACAACCACTTTTCGCCAGCTATATTCTAGTCATATTTTTGTAGAGTACCTATACCTATTGTTCTCGAAGATATGCGAAGTCTGCTTACCCGCACTGGGCCAGTGTGGTGGACTATGGAGTAATCCTTCTCACGCTGTGATGTGATGCGTGCCCAGCAGTGGGACTGTTTAATACAAGGCTGATATTATTATACCGTGAGTCTCTTGCAGGTATCTTCTCATTTAACCCTTTGCCTGAAGCTAGTAACGAACCTAAATATAGCTTCAGTAACTAAAAAAACTTACTAACTTATATATTTTGAAGTTCATAAGTGTTATTTTGGGATTTCATTAAATTAATGATTTTAGGGTTTGACTTTATGAAGTGGTATTGAAGTCAAGTCAAAAGTCATTTATTCATTTGGGTCACAAAGTAACACTTATGGACGTCAAAATATATAGGTTAGTGAGTATACCTATTGGCATGTATAAGGGAAGCCAGGTGGGCAGTGTCCACCCCAGAATTATCAGGTGCCCAACCTAGGATGTTAGATCCAACACAAAATTCTAGTGCTGCATGTAGGCCATCGCTGTATAGGGGCCAGGCCCAACTTGATAAAAAATCTAACCTACACATTGGTACGCTTAGGTGTTTTCAGTATAGGCTAATACCTACTGCCGTCTACTGACCACGATTCTAAATTCCGCGCTAATAGTAAGATTTCCAAACAGATGATCCGTTCTGGCTGTAGCTTAACTTAAACGCAAACTAATACCACGTAAACAATAAGGGAGTTTTCTAAAATCTACTATGTATTTGGTAATAAATAGTATGGATGGATACAATTAAGGCCTCATCAGGAAGTTAGGCAATTATTATATAATTACTAATTGCCTTTCCTGTTTTATAACAGTTCTTATCCTCAATATATAGGTACTAGAAATCGGAATCATCTGATTCTAATAGGATTTCCTATACCTCGGAGAATATTATAGGTAACTCCAGATACACGAGATTTTCTTCACCCTTAACACGAACCATAGATAATGCGCATTTTAAGTTACAGAATTTAAACGCAAAGCTGTAGTTTCTTAAACCTGCTTATTCATTATAATCTATATATAAGTAGGTACCTGACCCCTACTAACAAAGCATAAAATGTTATGCATTTAGAAACCTGTTTTACTATCCACACAAGTAGGTAATTGCTGCATAATAAGACTCTCCTTTGAGATAAAGAAAATAACGTTGAGTACAAATGTATATAATACTAGACTTTGCCTGCGGCTTTGCTGGCCTGAATGTAGGTTAAGTTCGGTTAGGTTATGTTAGTGAGACTGAGAGCTTGACGCCTCCTGTAATCCAGCCACTCGGGGGGTCGGGAATTGCGGATGGTTTGATGTCTGGGGTACTGTCGCCTGTAACCCACAGTGACTGGACATTCACACTAAGTCCGGTATTGATAGTCGGCGGGGTCGCGATTGCATGTGAAAGTGATTCGCGCGGCCCCGCCGATCCTGGTTATGTTGAGGAACACCGTGGTAGGTTTAGTCGGTATTACCGGGATCATCATTCCTCGGTGAGCCTGACATAACCTCTCCGTCGCCCCATGGAGAAGTATGAGTCAATGCATGTCAACACGAAAAAAAAAGAAAGAAAAAAATTAAAAAAAAAAAGTTCGTAGCAGTACGTTTTGAAATGAAAGATGAAAGGTACCCTATGGCCTTTTCTGTACCCCTGATACCAATCATCATGAAATTTCACATAGGTACACATTGTATGTGAAATTTCATGATGATTGGTCGAGAAGATAAGGCGTGAAAGCGTAACAAACATCCAAACTCGCATTCATATTTAATATTATTATTTTTTAGTTAGGATTGACATATATATGCCTGTAGCTCCAGGGGGGTTGGCAGAGATGTATTGCACCCACATTTCTCCAACTATGATTATAGAATATTTTTCGTTTACCAGGCGCAGTTCCAGCCTCCGTGCTGCTCCTAAATATTTCTTGGCAGAAAAACCCAGTTGCTCATTAACCTAGCCGGACATCAAACCCAAGACCATGTGCACAGCAGTAACATTAACTAAAGCTGCGTTACCGCATTTAAAAATGTAAATTAATTAATAACTAACGATTTTACTATAAGTAATACAATTATAAGTTTTATTATTCTCTTACTACGAGTAATTACCTATAAAGTATAAGTTTGATACCTATAATTGGCAATACCAACAGATGGCAAGCGAGAAATCATCTCATTTAAAACATCAACAGTGCCGATAGACCAGACAGTGTGAAATTGAAATTAGCACTTCGCTTTCGCCGCTACGTTACTTGATTATATGTAAACAACTAGATGTTATTCGAGGCTACGTTCGAATATGTTTAGAGCAGCTTGCATATTTTCTTCCTTTTACCTAGGTACTTACTTATATAATCGGCCTGATTATTCCTACGAATTAATTATTTCATATTCCCCATTTTTATAAGCAATACGACGAGAATTTTGGCTATGTTTGGATGTATTTGTTTATTTTATTAGGCTCATTAAAGTTTGTTGGATGTTTGAAACCAGCAGTATAACCGAGAAAATATTTAATTATGGAGATTCTTGTTTTTATAATAACGGAATTATAGAAAAATACACAGGGCACAGCGGTGGTAAATATTAATTAAATCCAAATATATTTTGCTCTTGTGTCCTTATTCAGCGAGAAAATGACGATCACGTCTGCGTGGACAATTTTTTTACTATCAGCTTTTGTTAAAAATCTGTTCCTCGGATAGGGACCAGGTGTGCCACGGAATATTTGTAGTATGAAAAGGACTAGGCTTCCAGCCCTTCTCCAGGCCCCCAGGCCAATGCCGCCTGGCAGACTTCACATATCTTAAGAACTCTTAGGCAGGTAGGCTGTCTCATATTGAGATAATTACCTTTTAATATGAACATTACCTCGCAGTCAGTAAGTCGTGCCTTAAGATTGAACAACATTGAAAATGGCAGCCAAAATTCCAAAGGTCTCCTTACTAGACTATCGCTTCTATAAGTATATGTATATCTCTTATCTTAGCTGCAAGATGTCCACTGCTGGACATAGAGCTAAATTGTCCACACAGCGGTCTGTGTATCCGGTGACTTGGGCCACTCCAACCGCGTCCTGCGATGCTTACCAGGTTGTTGATCCATCATGTGGAGGGACCTCTGCTGCGTCTTCCAGTGCATAGTCGCTACTTGGGCTATAACCTTTCTGCCCCAATAGCCATCAGTTCTGCGATCTATGTGCCTGCCCGCTGCCACTTCAGCTTGGCTAACCGGAGAGCTATGTCGGCAACTTTAGTTTTCCTGCAGATCTCCTCATTTCTGATTCGATCTCACAGCAAAACTCCGTACATAACTCTCCATTGCTCGTATACTTACATAATACTCTATTAAATAATAAAAGTACTTCACACAATATCTACCATTTGACAAATGATTTTCTTTGAGTAACTCCAAGAAATAGAACACAACAAAGGAAGAAATCCATTTAGACATTTACTTATTTGGAGAAAACCTGACGGGTTCAACGAACAAAGCTGTCTAGTGACCCGTATCATATACCTACGTCTTCTGTCAGTCGAGATAGACCAGTGTATTTTAGTTCTGTTTATTATCGTTTTTATTGTATTAGTACCTATGTATATGTCTCTGTACATTTTTTATGAATTTAGAACTGACCTTTTAATACAGAATAATTCTTGACCAGAGGAGTGTAATATACATATAATATGATTAGGCCTGTATATAAACTGACCCACTGCTGGACACAGGCGTCAGCTGGTTCGAGAAGGGTTAGGTCTACGGCCTACCACGCTAGCTCAGTGAGGCATGACAGACATCACACATGTTCCTGAAATTTATTCTCTTAGACATGCGGGTTTCCTTAGGATGTTTTCCTTCACCGTAAAAGTCAAAGTGATAATTAACTATTTAATAAATACACATATAGGTAACTTAAATTCCTGGGATCGAACTCGAGACCTTAGTGTGGTAGTGTAACGGTCTACCTAGGCTGTCGCTGCTATTCCAGTCAAGTTGTGCGCAGTCAGTCAGAGAGAAAAGTAGCTACGAACGAGTAGGGACGCCCGGATAAGAATCACTGGCGTAAGAGTAGTAAACACTGTTCTCCATTTCGCACGGTAGGGCCTATTCCTTCATCTTTAATTGCTTTTCGTCAACGCTCGATTGATAGCTACCTATAGTATTTCACGATTGCTAGCAATCATATGCTTTAGTACTGCCTACAGTCAGGCTGGTCGGTGGCCAACAAGCATACCTATATTTTCCACCATGGTGGTATAAAAACTACCAATCTTCTAGATTGTGCCTATGAAGTTTTATCATAAAGATAGAACTAGGGAGTTACTACCATGTCTAGCATTGTAATTGTAAGCGCGAGAATAAAACAGCGCATTACACGCATATAATATAGCTTGGTTTAGTTTTCGTGCATGCTGTGACAATACTTTAAGACATGGTCGTAGGATCCCTGAGCTAATATACCTACGACAGTTTATCTAAGGTAAACCAATACCTACAAGTGTCAATTAATTACATAGATTCTTACCTTTTTCTAGTTAATTATCATAAAAGTCTATAGATACCTACAACTGTTCCGTTTGTCCTGTAACATAACTTTGCGGTTATGTTTGCGTTCGATCGTGGGAATTGATTTTCATCGAAGACCGACCTAATTTTCGTAGGACTGAGTTAATTGAGTAGGACAATGCTATATATAAGCAATATACCTCTAGGTGCTTCTTGTTCGTGCGCAAGCCTTGACAATCGAATGATGACGGCACTGGAGTACTGCCACTCGTACTGCTACGTGAATAAGTATCGCTTCTTTACATAGTAATAGTTATTATTCTTTGCCATTAGCGAAAATTGACCTCTAATTGCCTTGATACAATTTAAAAACAGGTCTAATACTATATTACTACCAGGTCTAATTATTGATATGTAAGACGTACCTACTTACTTTGCGTTAATACATTTCAACAGTATTGGAAAGTGATACGTGAATGAATAATTGAATAACCCTGCTTACGTACCTACTTATCTGTCAATCATTGGCGTAGTACGCATGAACAAATTATTCGAAAGTAAACATGAAAATAAGGCATGTACTTAGAAGAAAGTGTAAAGCATGGAATACCGTAAAAGAGCCATACCAAAATAGATCACTTTCATATACTTATCTTCTACTTTGGTAAGTCGTTACTGTCGTTAGTGTTCATTCGAAATGTATATCACGTCGTACTATCTATTTGTAATAAGTTGCAGTGTTTGTTTGTTAATGATAAGTTACAACACGGTCGGTAGCTACCGTGCCTTCATATTTATTCAGATTGCGTTTAATCTACCCACTATTATGTCGAAGTATGCCAATAGTTTAGTATTCGTGTGGTTTGATGTTTGTTTTTAATCTTAACACCTATTTGTGGTTGCACGATGACTTCTTGTTTACAGAACGAAAATATTTTTCTAAAAGTATTATCCTGCTATTTTTATTGAAATTTTGTTAGGTTTTCATAGCATTCAATCCGTTTACGATTTGGTTGAAATTTGTCATATTATTCCTACCATAGTTTGAAATTATTCCTTCGTTGTCACCTTAAGTAACATTTAAAATGATAATTAAGTCCGGGGGTAATAACGAACATAAAATAAGGTAAAGATACGCTATGAACATCCAATTTAACTCCATAGCTTAAAATGTCTATTATAATTTTTGCATATGTACTTATATTACCACATACCTATAGGTACATATTACAATTACTAAGGTCAAGTAAAACTCTTAGGACGGTGTCTGTGAAATAGCTTACTTAAAGTGGTTGTAGTTGTTTCAATATAATACAAATTATATTAAAACCATTAAGCCAGTGAATGATGCCTGGTTAAAAGATGACCTAAATTAAACTGTTTATGAACAGACGGTAATTAATTAGGTAAGTACTTTCAAATAAAAAAAAATTTATTAGTTCTTATACCAAGCTTACTTTTAACCTATTGGTTTTAATTATCCAAATACCACTAACATTCTCTCACTTTCACTCAGTAATTTTTACATACTGCATCAATAAATATTACATCTTCTAGTTATCCACAAAGTTTGTTCGCAATTCGGTGAGTATTTATCAAGTAAATTAATACGCCAACCTGGATTACCGACATATAAATTAAAAATATTTTGGAATGTTCTCCATGTACATTGTAGGTACTTGTTTCTTAGACCTACCTAGTATGAGACTATGAGTGAAGCCGGGTTTAAACAAAAATCGTTGTAATCTATAGTTTGTTACTTTCCATGTAACAACAGTATCTAAGTATTATTATCAAGGAAAAGTATCAATATAAATATATTCAAATAAGTAAATAAAAAAATAAAAAAACTACGCCAAAAACATACAAAAAAAGAGGATTCGATTATTATTTAACCATAAATAAAACTAAAATATACCTTAACCAATTACATCGTTATTGGTTTAGGACCCTAGCAAACATGCAACTTTCGTCAGACCATGGGCGACTTATAGTCGCATATCTGTAGCTCGCTGATACGACCAAACGCATTCTGTACATTCTCGAATGGCAATCGCAACGATTCAATTTTTAATTTTTATAAAATTCTAGCGAAGCTCCGTAGTTTCACCCACGTTTATGATTACTGCTTCGCTCCCTTGGCTCGTATCGTGATGTTATATAGCCTTGTTACTTCTAGATAAAGCAGCTTTCTAATTATGCAAAAATAATTAAAATCGGTAGAATAAGCTAACAAATCTTTTCTTTATAATTTGGGCATGGAAATATTCATAACTAACTATAAATTGATCATACAACTATCTTATTTGTAAAATGTATTTTGGTTTATCACTGTAAATATTATTTCTTCGTACGTGCAAGTCGTGTCAACGTGCACTCTCAACCACGCCATTTTCGTGCAGAATTGCTTTAATGCGATACTAGGAATGACTAGGATACCGCAATCTAATTCAGTTCCACAAACACGACGCAGCATTTAGTCAATCGTCAATTCGCCGATCATCGCTACTAAAAGTAGCACGTGTGATAAGGCCCTTAATCGTCAGTCGGTCAAATACTGTTATATAAATTATTTCTTTTACACTAATGTGGGAATGGGAAGTTAGATAAGGTTTAAAGGTGTTCTTTGTAACGTTCGGAAATATATTACTTACGTAATGTTAATTCAACCAGAACGTAGTGAATGTTGCTCATTCAAAGTAATTTATGTTCGCCAGCAATATTAAGTTATAACAGTCGCTTTCATTACTAACTTTCATAATTTTTATAGGTCTGTAAGCAACAGTAAACTTGCATTGGCATGCTGTCTAGTCATCGTTTTAAAGTTATAAGTGACTGTCGAATGTAGGTACTCATAGATTATAATGTTACCTTTAATATAAAACTTGTACATAATGTGGTATTTATTAGTTGTGAAACGTATTGCCTATACCGTATTTGAATCCGCCAGTAAGTGCTATTATATAAATCTAAATCATTCATATATGTATAGACTCGTCTGCATATTTCCGAAGACGTAAGCTAAAGACCAATACTTCAATTAAAATCTATAGAATAGTGTCCCGATCTAGTCTCAGTGTAATATACATAATATGTCACAAATGGTATTCTCCTAAATTAAAAGAAACGTAAATGTAAACTCGATCAGACGGGTCAAACTACATACGTAAGTATTTCCGAATGAAATTCAGAAATCATCTATTTTGCCGTTACAAAAATCACTTTACATTCGAAGTTGATTGAAGATTCGATTCTTTGATTCGAAGAGTTTCAATCCAGTCTAGTAGACTGGATTGAAACTCTACTTAGAAGCAATTTTATTACGAGAATTGGTGAATTGAATTAATATTTATTATTCCTGTGGAACTCCAATCTCAAAATCAAGCAAAATTCTTAGTAGGTAAGTACTAAGAATATTTTAAAACAAGAGATAATATATAATATTGTTGTATGATGTATCCAGGGTTAGAATTGAATTAATCTTCTGAAATATATCCAAATGCTTTTTTAATTTACCACTTCTTCTAACAAATCTTTGTATTTCAAAATATTTAAAACTCTCAAGCTACATTGGTTTTTTCTGCAGGTACAAGTTGACAGCTGCTGAATACATTTAGATAATCCTTATGCATGTATCAAGAGTTTGAAAACAGCTGACTTATCGTCGGTATAGAAGACACACGTCGTGTTGAGTCGCTATAATATCAAGCGCTGACCTTCGCCTATATAAGTCGACTGCGGCCGTTGTCACCTGCAATGCAGAGCTTTCCGCTCGCCTAATTCCGTTTTAGAGTACCTACTAAGTTGAATTATTAAACAGCTAAGAGCTATTTTGATATACAATCGATACGCAGCGTCTATAGCAGAAAGGCGTTCTAGTTTTTATCATAGGAACTCGGGCAATTAGTGCGTAGGTATAGTTTTACTAGTTTCTGACCGCGGCTTCACCCGCGTGAATGCCACGGCAATTTAAAAAGATAATAATTATCTAATCTATGTGTTAATCCAGAACATATAGGTATTTGTGCTAATTTTCATCCTTACTCGTTTAACAGCTTACTTGCGATTTAATAACAAACATCCAAACACTTTCACAAATTTCACACCTTTGCCTTTGACAGTTTTGATAGCTACTGCAAATATCTATACTTGTATCTTTAAAAAGAAAAATGTATATTAGGCAATTAGACGTGCATCTCATAGATTCACTTAACCAGGAGCTATCATCTCCTGGTTAAGTGAATCTCATAGCACATCTAATTGCCTAATATACATGTTTCTTTTTACACTTAACCAGGAGATGATAGGCACTCTCAATACTCTTTTGTATAACTTCTTGATATGTCGATATGAATTGGCCTAATATTAGGTTCTGGATCAATAACTATTTACTACATCCACGTTTTCTATAGTGTAATTACTTTCATCCATGAAGAAATCCACACTAGTATCAGCAAAGAGGCCTATAAGATTGGGAAGAAAATGAAAAACATTCAAATTTGTAGTAACATTTTTATAAAGTTCATTTCATCTATAACACTTTACTTGACATGATTTTATTATTAGAGTTACTATTTATACTGGTTGTTCTCGGCAGTGACTTGAGGTGTTGCTGGCTGACCTATAATGTCGCGATTGGCCATACTTCTTCACAGGTACCCAGAATCTCTGAAACAAAAATGTTCTCACGGTAGATAACTGTAAATATACTATTTATTTTAAGAAAAATATCCATACATTTATTACACGAATGTATGGCAAAAGTCTGCGATGGAACTTTGAATATAAATAGTTTTGTATGTAAATACATCAAAGAATTCACCATAAATAAGATACATCTACATAAGAATGTGTATTTTACTCGAGATTACGCCTAGAATATCTCTTGACTTTCTATCTATCAGCTACTTGAGCCTTATGAAATGACCAGTAAATGAAGTACCTATAATTTAAACATGTTGTGAAACCTATCGAATAAACACCTACTTACTGCTTATTATGAATACTTACAATTTAGTAATATATAACAAAACACCACAAATCCCAACGTCAGCTGACGTTAAATATCATGACACAGATACTGATCGGGATTTCGTGATTTTCCGTGTTTGGAGGGCTGTTTCAAAATACCTGCTTAAATTTAGAATGTTTAAACTATTACCTAAAGCTAAAATGGAGCATTGCAAAATTAACTTCTCCATACATACATAATAATAATTTATGACATGGTAGGTTTTTGCCAAAACTATTCAATTACACTCGTTAAGGTCATTAAAATGAGAATGAATGTCGGCTTTCTCTTTGCAGCCAATAATTGTAATTTCCACTTATAAAATTTTGAATAAGTTTGACAGGTACTTAAAAAAGTACCTGTTTAATCTTTTATCAATAAACAATAAATAACATTTTATAAAGGCACAAATTGTCCCCTTTTTAGACATAGATAATAGATATAGACATTTTTTTAAAATATTAAAACAGATTAGGACATACATGAATAGCGACAGTAATTATGCCCTAATGGAAATGAACAATATAATATAGGTCCAAATTGAAGACCTGTAAAAACATAAAAATCCCAAGATATACAGTGGTGGACATATAATTAGAAACAGTACAAAAAACTTAGGTAAACACACAATGAATTACTATCGTTATGAGTAAAAAACATATAGATTAAATCACTATTAACTATGCCAGAATATAGCCAATGAGATAAAAAACTCATAAAATTAAAAAAAAAAGATATCTGTTCCATCTTTAATTATTAAAAGAGTTTAAATATGAATGATACTTGAATTTCTATTACTGGCCGCTTGGACAACTAATTAGAAACAGGAACCATGATTCGTTCCATATATTAAATTTTTTTTAAATTTCTTTCTACGCTTTTTCTGTAGTTTCGGCGGCAATTAAACGTCAATTTGGAATTACGTGAATAATAAGTTTTGTTAAAAATGGGTAAAAATAAGAGTTGTGACGAGTCAACTAGGCAATTAATTGTTAAATTACATTTAGATCGAAAGTGGACTTATAGAAGAATTGCTAATCATCTAGACTGTTCTGCGAAGAAAGTTTTCAACGCTATTGCTCATTATAAAAGAAACGGAACTACTAAAAGTGTTATTAGAAAGGCTCGTCCAAGGAAAACGTCTCCCCACGAAGATTTGCAAATAATACGTGTAGCTAAACAAAACCCGTTTAAAGGCTCCAACGAGATTAGAAATAAAGTTTTTCACCTGATGACCCAAGTAACATTTCCTCGAAACTGGTACGCCGCAGATTAGTGGAAGCTAAATTGTTCGGGAGAGTTTCTCGAAAGGTACCGCTTCTCACCAAGCAACACCAAGAGAAGCGATTATTATTTGCAAAGAAATATCTTAACTGGACCGTACGAGAATGGAAAAAAAGTGTTATTCTCGGATAAAACAAAAATAAATATGGTGAATTCAGACTTTGCCGTCTGAATTCACCATATTTATTTTTGTTTACGCTACGTTAGACGTCCAATAAACCATGCTTTTGATTATAAATACACGAGGAGAATAATCAAACACGGCGGTGGTAACACTAAAGTATGGGGATGTTTTTCTGGTTGCGGAGTTGGACCCGTCCGTAAGATTGAAGGTATAATGGATCAATTTCAATACAAAAACATCATAGAAGAGACAATGATTCCCTACACCGACGACCGATCTTTCAGCACGATAACGACCCAAAACACACGGCCCGCAGTGTTAAATCCTTTCTTAGTGAGCAACGTATTACCATATTAGACTGTCCTGCAAATAGCCCGATTTAAATCCTATTGAAAATTGGTGGTATGTCGTTAAAAAAGAAGTCTCCGTTAAACGTAATTCCAGTTAAAAAGAACTTTACGAAGCTTTTGTTGAAGCATGGCACTCGATCCCACTCGATAAATGTATGAAATTACTTGAATCAATGCAACGTCGTTGCAGAGCCGTCATTAATAATAACAAAGGCTATGCAACTAAATATTAATTTATAAGAAATTTAGAAAACCAAACATAATTTTACATAAATAATTTGAAATTGATGACATTATCACGTTAATAACTTTGATTTTCACCTCATTTCTTTATTGTTTCTAATTACTTGTCCATGACGGATGGTACTGGAAATGTCGTTTAGTTGTTTGTACGTAACTAAATATCTAAATGGTAGTCGTAAACTCGGATATTTATTTGTTTTTTAATGAATTATAAGTTGTTGAACGTATTCTATGCATTTTGTTGTTTTATTTCCAAAAACAAAAGTTTTACGGCAATGAGACTTGTATAATGTGAAATACGTCGCAAATGTTTATAATTATATGTCCACCACTGTACATTATTTGGAAATATTACAAACATTAGAAATGTCACACCAGGATTTAAAAAAATAGATAAGAGGATCAAATTCTGTATTTTGAAATACATATTTTGATCTTAAAAGCACTTTATAATGAGTTTACATTATAAAGTGCTTTTAAAACAATCAACAAATATAATATTTAAATTCTTGCGCTTTGGTAGAATATGTAGTTTTTTCTGAGTGTGTTGTTGAGTAGCATGTGTATCTTAGGTTTTTATATATCAATAGTAAAATACATGTTATAAATACAAACATTATCTAATTATGTGATCGTAAACATGTTATGTAATTGTTTCTTACACTACTAAAATAACAAAATAAAAATAAAAAGAAACCTTTAGTTTATTTTGTATTGTGTTGTTTTTATATGGGTCCTGCCAGCTGCGTGATTAATTTATTCCACAACTTCCCTTTAAGGTTAAACACGCGCTTACGCCAGTCAACCCAAAAGATAGACAAGATTACGTATAAGATAGATTATACAATTATAAGATGACTTGTATCTAAATGAGGCATCATATGCACGTGGATGTCTTTGGCACAAATCCACAGATGCAGGTAGAGGTGGCTGTTAATGACAGTCACTCTATTATTGGTGACATCAAATGATTTTGTTACCACCACCGGAAACTATCCTACTTCAACACATATTTAATTAAAACTATAGCGGAATGTAAATAACTTATTATGTACAATATTTACTGTTAGTCGTTTTCGGTGTGGAAATTTACAAGGCCCGTAATGTGTTGCGTGCCAAAGGCGGCTATTCTTTGGCGACGATGTCAATGTGCGCAGGCGTGCAAAGCGCTTGCGCTTAATGCAAAGACAGATCTACGTTTTTACTGTTCTACGTCTCTGACTTTCATTAGTCTACCTATTAAATTGTACTGTTAAGTTTTAATAGTAAATAATAGGTAGGTTTATAAAATTGTATTGATGTGTATGTTTGGTGTTATTAAAGGATGTATAGTCAGAAATCTACCATTGATGTATAAAATTACTTCTATTCGCATACTCTAACTACTAATTAAAATGATTATTAAATACAATAAATTTGCAACATTTGAATACATTAAATATATTTGGGTATATTAGGAATCTTCGGAATTGTGTTTGCAATCGAAGGACCGTTGTATAAAGGGTGCACGTAGAGGCAGTGTTGCTAGTGGCTGTTGTTATAGAATAAACAACCAGCTAACCACACTGCCAGTGCGGGCGACCCTGTTGTCTTTTCTGCCTCGCCAACTTCTATCCTCTTCTTATTTTACCTGGATGCATTAACCTCACTGTTTTCTTAGATCGCTCGTATATTGATGCATAGAAAGTGCCTCTGCGGTGGTTTAGTAAAAATAATACTTGTATTAAACCAAGACAGGGACTTCTCAAGGTGTTCAAGTAATTTATTTTAAAGCTGGAACAGAACACAAGGTTAAAAAGTTGCTTTTATCTGCTGCGTAAGTGTTTACTAAGTCGAGCTGTTAGATATAAGCGAAGACCAGAGTCTTCAATTACAATTAAACAATAAAATTTTTAGGAATAAACTACCAATATATTAATTGTGTGGACTATATAATATTTGTCATGAAATATTTGTACAAAGACATATATCTTCCTGTTAACGATTTATAAATTGTTCGTTTAGAACTAAAGCCATTACCAACTAATTGCAACTTTTACATGCATACTTTTTACTTTTCTGTTAGAATTTTCCCTTAAGATTCGAACTCAAGTTGTGTTATTATAGAAAAAATAACCTATTAATACCTGTTCAAATGAGTTTATTTTGGTTATGGTTTAGTATTTCGCATTCTTCATAGACGTTTACCTGTTCTTGTAGCGCAGCGGACTTGATACAGTAGAGTTGAGGTGGTGTGCTTTTCTCCACGAACGCCTGTTAACAATAATTGTCTCTTTTTATCCGTCCTAATGATAAATAAACACTACTTTGTAAGACTAGTTTAATGCCTTATATTTTAATACTTTATATGAGTGTACGAAGTAAGTATGTCCACATCGCAGCTAGTCAGTACGAATCTTTCGATACTTTCAGGCAATAGGTGCGAGTCTATCAGTATTCAAAATATATATTTTGTTTTATATATAGCTAGTAGCTATCGCTCCTTCATAAGTATGATTCTCTGATTTAAATATTAGGTCTTAAAGTATGAAATTGCCGATTTGTACAGGAAAATTGAAACTAGTTTTTTATAAATTTCGATTAAATAAGATGTACCTAACCATATTTATTTAATCGAAATATTTACCCTCATTATCTATTCATTGCTGCCAGCTAAACGGAAGTTAATTTATGCCTTTACGTTAGAACTCTGGGGATCTAGATTCGAAAAACTGTGTGAAAGCATTTTGTACTGCCTCCTGGGAAGAAAATTTTTTATCACGTGGAAAATTGACCAATTCTCGAAAAAAATTGTAGTCCGTTGGAGAAAGATCTGGCGAGTACGGAGGATGACGTATGATTTCTAACTGCAGCTCCTGTAGTGTTACAACGGTTTCTCGTCCAGTGTGAGGTATTGCGTTATCATGGAGCAATAATGGTGAAGATAGATTCACGAGTCGGGGCTGTTTCACTGCAAGTTTTGCTATCATTGTTTGAAGTAGGGCACAGTTAACATCTGCTGTTATTGCTTAACCAGATCTGAGAAAACTAAAGTGAGTTACACCATGCAAATACCACCAAACAGTTACCATTACCTTTTTATTGGTAAACTTTGCTTTAGGGCACTGTTGCGGCGTTTGAACAGGGGGCAACCATTGCATTTTTCGCTTACGGTTATCGTAAAGAATTTACTTTTCGTCACATTTCACAATTCGATCCAATATTCCTTCATTTCTGTACCGATTCAACAACAAGTTTCAACACGCATTTCTTTCTACAGACTTTTGACTCGGATTGGCTTCCACCATCTCCTTCAATTCAGCGTTATTCACCTGTGTCTTCCACGTGGTTTGTTCTTCAAGTCGAAGTTGCCATTACGAAAGCGTTTAAACCAAAAAAGCACGGTGCGTTCATTAGCAGTCTCCTCTCCAAATGCAGCGTTGATATTGCGAGCCGTATCTGCCGCGTTAGTTCCGCGTCGAAACTCGTATTCGAAAATGACTCGGATTTTCGAAGTATCCATCTTTCTCGTCTAAGCTGAATAAACAAAACAATTGAAAGTCGAAAATCAAAAGTTGCACATTTTTAAAAGAAGAACATGTTGAAAAATGTTCACTCGCAAATCTCACACCATGAAGGTTTTATGTCAATTCAAAGTATCTATTACTATACAACAACAACTTTATACTTTAACCCCTATTATCAAAATGTTGGCATCTTTTATGCACGTCTAGGTGCACATACATATTATACATTGTGTAAGCTTTAATAACTGTTCTAACTAAAATTTGTTTCAAAATATAAAAGGCTGTATATGGAGATGAAAGCTACGTTTCGACACGAAACGTGTTTTCCCTATATATGTAAAAAATACTCGATTTCCTCACTGCGGGTCGTCAGCGCTCCTCTGCTTCCTCATGCATGATGTAAAAGTTCTCGGAATCGAACCGGACTCTTGTATTTATAAAGCACTAGATAATAATTATCCAGCTTTAGTATTATTTCTTTTATTATACGTCTGTTTAACTTAGGCACTCGATGCACCGATTCGTTCTTATTTTCTAAAGACGTATCAGGTTTGATGAAAATTTTGAAATATAAAGTCAATACAGTTTCTGTGTAACACTGCACACACATGTGCACTCTGGTGAATTTATTTATAAACTATCGTCTACATACAAAATGCTTACGGATGATTGGTAACTATTTCATTCTTAAACAGTTACAGTCATTCGTAATATTTCTATGTAAGCACACTATTCAGGAAAATCTTCTACACTTAACTACTTAACTTTTTAGGGGGGTTCTCATATTCAAAGTGTATCTTTTAATATTTATTTGTATCATTTAGTTTACCTTAGGTACTAGAATTGAACTCTTAACCCAGGTTTATATACTTAAATGCGTAGGAGTAAACATTAAAGTCTACATATAAGTCGTATTTTATCACGACATAATTTTAAGTTTTACTAGCAGAATTATAGGCATTCTAACTAATCAACACTCGTACAAGGAGAACTGGTAGGTAATAAAATCACAAATTCATCTTTAAAATTTACAACTTATGAGTTAAGATTGTTATCTGTATTCTCTAATATACATTAAAGAGTATACATAATATGTAGGTATATGGTGTCGGTGAGGCAACCAATTTGTCACGTACGTGCGTTCTTAAACCTAAGTTATCTGCTTGCAGCATCGAGAGGCGATGACGTAATTCATGGACTGGTTTGTTCAATGGACGGAGGTAAGATTTGTCTTCAGTTGAGCCGATGCCTACATTATAAGTTTGTGTTGATTCACGAGATATGTTATAGATGATAAAGATCTTTCGGATATACTAAAAGTTTTATTTATTTATGGTTTGATTTACTCCTAAATGTCAAAAAAGAATTCTTTGTTATACAAATCTATCTGAAACTTAAATGATCTAGTGAATATTTAAAGTTTGGTTTTGATTCATTTTCGCTTACTCTTTCAGGATATATGTATGTATGTATATATCAAATGCTAGTCTTATGTTAGTTCATATTTTAAGTTAATGGATTTTGGACAGCATTTGGTTCTTATTACTATTTTTCGCCTGTAAGTATTATAAACATTAACAAGATAAAAATAAATTTTATTTGTCCGACATGGTTCATTTTTAACTGTCGCTATAAAAGCCAGTGTGTCGCAGACGTCAGGTCACCGGCAGGACACGTCTATTACGTAACTAAACAATAGGTGGGGTCCCCTATTATAAATTTACCAGAGTCTAGAATACTAGGTCAGCGCTGGCGCCATTTTGTCTGGCGAGAATTTTTTCAGTGTCTATTTCAATGTGGCACTTTCAATACATTTCTCGTGTTGCCCGAGTTGTTTAATTCTGTCCAATCAGATTTCGCTGCATTGAGATTATAAGTTCAAGGATTGTTATCAAAATTATAGCAATTCATAACAAAACAAGAATGCGGTCATATTAATTGGTCGTTAAAACTACAGTGTCTCGTCAAAAATGTAAACCTGCTTGGTTTATATTTTTAGTATGCAGATACATGGCACGATTGTGGTATAAATTAACATGTCGTTAATATTTTGATATCATTTTATTATTTGTATCATATAGTAGATGGAGTTCAATATTTTTTCTAAATCACCTGTTTCAGTATATGTGTATCATTAAATATCTTTGTAATTTAAATAATGAATTACCCTTGCATTACATTATGAGAATTAAAATTGAAAGAAAGTAAAAGATCTAGGTTTCTATAGTCCTTTAGTTCGAAAATATATAAAGAAAATAATGTACAGACGACATTGAATAGAAACAAGTAATGCAAATGCAAACATTTGTTTTATCTTTCATTAGATATTAATAACCATCGGCTTATCAGTGGCACAACCTTTACAATCACTGCAGTGAATCTGTACCTATCTACGTACTTAATAGAGCTATGTATCTATAAGTATGTATATCTAACGAGCACTTGTGGAGTTTACTTTCCGTTCATGTTGTTCATGATTGCGATTTCACTGTTGCATACATACATACATACATAGATTCACGCCTTTTTTCCAGAGGGGTAGGCAGTGACTACGGATTTCCATTTGCTACGATCCTGACACACTTCTCTGGCTTCATTCACTTTCATCACATTCCTCACACACGCCCGTCGGTTCAAGGTGCTCTTAACCTAGCCTTTGTCCAGAACGCCTCCGATCTGATCAATAAACGTTCGCCTATGTCTTCCTCTTGCGACTGTTCCATTCACACTAGCCTTATAAACTTTCTTAGTCAGTCTTTCCTCGTCCATTCTTTCTACATGCCCAAACCAAATGAACATACCCTTTTCTATGCTTGTCACTATACCCACTTTCATGCCGCATCTCTCTTTAATCACACTATTCCTTATTCTATCTTTCAGAGTCACACCACATATATTTCTTAGCACTCTCATTTCTACAGAATTTATTCTGCTCTCATGCTTCTTTTGCCATACCCAACTTTCAGTTCCATACATAAGTGTGGGCACTGATAGTCCTCTATGAACAGCCAATACAACTGTTTCATACAGTCAGATAAGTTTTATTTTGATATGCTTTATATTTGTGCTATCGTTATAATTTGAATGTTTCTCTGATGATCCATTTGCTTATAATTCTGTGCCTGACGTTATCCCAATACTCTTTTCAATAGGTACTTTTTACAGATGCAGCATTGAGGTTGTTTTATTTGAGAACTATAGGTTATTATGCTTACATAATTTAACTTAAATACACTGTGATAAAAATGTGTATTTTTTTAACTTTCAAATTGTTATGATTATAGACCAAATTTAAGATTTGATCTCTCTCGACTGGAAAGCCTGAATTTCCAGGGAATTAAAAATTTTGAACAATTTGTATTGTAGTGTAAATATGGTAAAATTTGCAATGCTAAATTTAATTTTGTTTTACCATCTTTGTCACAAGTTTCTAAATTTCTGTTTTACATAATACATATTTCATTCAGCCTTAAGAATATGTGTAATATACATTTTTATTTGCGAAATAGTGAAGAGTGATGTATATTGAAATAAAAGTTTTATTTTTAATATTGCATAGCCAATAGTAAAATTCTCAGTAACTTCTATATTTGAAATATTGGAATAATGCATGTTATTATGTAATATTCTGATTAATTGCTTTTATTCTTATTCCTCTAACTTATATTAAGAGTTGAGTAAAGTTGCTGCTACAATCGTATTGCAATTTAACCTGGCGTGATATTAATCTACGATCTCTACATACAATAGTCTCAAAATAGAAAGTGTATGTTTCATCCTAAATTTAAATATATTTTTAACTATCAGGATGTGAGCGGCGATTGTTGACTCCGTGATTCTTCCAACTTAGATATAATGATGATATGTAGGTACAACTTTATAACCAATTGTTGTAATCAGCATAACATAAATGATTAAAAGAAAGTAATATTTAATAAAAATCATGTTCAGTGCAGGATAAAAACAAAAATGAAACAACAAAAAACAAAAATAATTTATTCAATATGCTTAAAATTAAACTAGAGAATATTGATGGAGTGAAAGAAACATATTTAACTATTCATAAGTGTTGCTTTGAATTTCTATTTCTAGTGTAAGGGTTGCCTAGTGATGACATTACGTAGTCAGCACTTAGGTGTGAACACAATAACGAAATTAGATTAAAAACAATACAAGGCTACAAGTACGTAGGTACGGCTTCCCTGGACGCCGCCGTGTAGTCTCCAGCCACACTTGACCTACTGGCATCGTTGTCGCAACTGATTCGACTTATTGTCTTACAACTAATGCAAAACTTGTTTACCGCTGCTCTTTTAAAACTACTTTGTTCTTTTAAATTGTAAATAATTATGAGTCATAATTATGTACAATTTAAAAGAAAAATCAATAAAAGAACTACAAAAGTCATCAGAGAGATAGAAGGAAACAGGTCATAATTTATGACCTATTTATTTCCTTCTATCCCTCTGATGACTTTTGTAGTTCTTTTATTTATTTTTAACTAACTGCATTATTTTACTTGATATCTGTTGGCTGCTGTACTGCATATTATGAGATGACAGGGCCGTCTAATTGGCACAATTAATATTCGTTCTCTTAGACATGTTGTAATACATTTAATATATCCCTCGTTTCATCAACATCTTCATCATACTAGACACCTGCTGTGTAGACAATGCAGTGTTCTAGTTATCTAATAATATTGTTAGTTGTCAAATTGACCTATTTCGTGTTGGGATATAAATTCATCATTCATGTATATACTTACTGATAATTCTATTTAGTTTTGCAGGGCAAGATCTCTAACCTTATCTTATAATTCAAACACAGACGAACTGTTCTGTAAAAATTGTTTCTTCAATTGAAAGGCAATTAGATCTTCCACTGCGAATTCAGAAGTTAGTTTAATGACAAGAATTTAAAGAATAGCACTGCTGCTTTCAAATAGTTCGTGAGCGTGAGCTTGATTTTATTCCTTTTTCTTATTAAGATCGATATAAAGAGTTCAATTTGATTTGTTAATACGAGCCTTACAGCCGTTGACACGAATTGTGCTAATTACATTGATGAATGATTGCAACTAGTCATCTATTTTGTACTACATAAATCTGCAATCCAAATATACATGCACCAATAAAGACAATTAGCATAATAGCGAAAGAGCATCACTCAGAATGTTGTATGTACTAAATAACTGTTAAAAACCAATAGTACCTACTATGTAATCTCTCTATGAACAAAGCCCTATGAAAAAAGATAATATAACCATCCGGCTAACCGTGCTGGCAATTGTACTAGTAACTCGGTAAGTTTACCAAGGTCGCATAAGAATAGTGCAGATCTATGAATATGAGAGCGGCAACATTGTTTGCCGCTATTTCAACGTGCCTCTAATTATACCCTGGCTAATATTTTGCTGTAACCGTGTGGGCCAACAGCTGACAGCTTTGAAATGCTCCACTCGCTCATATCTGTGCCAGTTGCTGCTTGACTTATGTCGGCCTTCTACATTACTAACTATATGTTTATATAGAACAGGTGTAGTGTTGTTACATCAGTCAGTAGAATCAACTAACGTTCTATTTGACGCTCATAGTCGAAATTTGGAATACTTTCATACTTTCCTATCCGATCTTTCCTATGTAGTTTACATAGGAAAGATCGATTCTGACATTGTGCAGTAAATTATTTTCATATGGTTTTTAGATTGGTCAACTCGGCAAATGTTAACAAGCCGGGTACGACAAACATTTGTCCGAATTATGAGAGTCGTGTTAAAAGAAGATCACATCTGCAGGCTGTTAATGTAATATATTAACAGCTGTATTACATATTTCTGTCATTACATTAACATCATATGAGAGTATTCATTCGTCAGTTCAATGACTCTAGAACTACGTATTCTATCGGTTAAATAGATATGTATATTTACAAACGATTTATTTATAGATCGTTTGTAAATATATTTTGGTCTTATTACTTGTATTGTTATATATCTTGTCTAATCGTTTCATCTTTGCCTATGATTTTGGTAAAGAAGAAATATACTGAGTAAAAAATTTGGTTGTACAACAAAGTTAGTTCCAATAGAACTTAGATAGTTATCGCAATATTAAAAACCTCGCAAGACAAGTAAAGATGTATAAAGAGGCAGTAAAAAATTTAAAATCTGCAGCAACAAGTGCGCTGCAATAGTTGCGGCGAGTGCTGACGATAATTACTGCCGAAGGCTAAACGAGGGAACCAACCACAATGGCTTCCTACCATTATGTCTTTGTCAATTGCATGTACCACGCTTTGTCATTTCAAAATGTATACCAATGATACTATACTGCCTACCTAATAAAATAATAGAACTGTAATCATTATAAATGTTGCTAGTGAATGTTGCGACTAGTAAATGTATTGTGAAATCTTAGATTTGGGAAATAAAACAAAATAAATGCACATTGAAAGCTGTAATAAAAGAAACCCACAAAAATACAAAAATAAAAAAACATATCGTAATATTAAAACGAAAATACAACGAGTTTACAGTGAGATAACATAGATAATAAATAATACACGGATTAAAAGATAATATTGTACAACAACTAGTGGATAAAGCATATAAACTGAAAGATCTTTAACTGCAGTTAAATACAAATAAATGAAAAATAGAATACATACATGTAAACATAAAGTAAAATACAAAAATAAAAGTGGAGAAGTACGTTCACTAGAGTTCGTTAAGTATAGAATTGTTGTTCGGTGGATGTTGTCAGGAGCTGATGCTACACGCTCCGGGGTGTCGTACCAGATAGTGCATTTACAGTGTCAACTTTGCCATAACGCAAACTTGTAGCGTGCTTTGCAAACGCACTCCTGGCACGAACTCCGGAGCGTAACTTTGTTACTTCCGATATCGACAGCGGCGTATCACTATACCGTCTATGCACTGCACGGAACGTCATTGCCGAAATCACTTAGAGTCCCATAATTCCTATTGGCACTTTTAACGATACTTGTTAACGGTAGCTCTTCACGCGGCATGTTTGTGAAAACATTTGGCTAGTTTGGCCCAAACTATACGTAGCTAGAGTTGATTTTGTTTCAGCCAAATGTGCAAAATATTTGTACAAATACGCCATATGAAGGGCTATTATGTTGATTAGTGCAAGAAGCATTATTGATTAGTGTTGCGTGCATAGATGTAGAAATGATGATGATACCGTTTTATAGACCGTCGTAAGCATTGTGCTCCAAAGCCCACAAAGGATGTTAGTGTAAAGCGTAAAGTTGCATCACATTATTCAATGTTAGTAATTATTGTGCATTTAATTTGCACACTTGCCAGCTGATTGTTATTCTACGGAGGTGTCGTTTCATCATGCGATTGACACCAACGGTTAAGGATGCGATGAATGACAAGGCCAACTCGAGATAACACGAGGGATATCGTGCATTATTAATTTTATATCCCCGTCCTTGCTTATTTATTAATGTATGTTTTAGATTGATTATGTGAATCCAAACTTAGCAGTGCCATAGTCTGCGCGAAAGTAAAGAGAAAGTTAATTATATATATGTTTCCCTTTACACTTTTATTTTCTGCATCCAACTAGACAAGAATATGTTAAGAATTTAGACGTGTCATGACTATTATTTTTGTGGAGGGAAATGTCATATTCCGAGGTTATGAGCTCACAATAACGTCGGTATGACAAGGCTCAGATGCTCAGATGGCCATATCTCCCACGGATTTTGAAAGCTTTGTGTGTTTTTAAAATATTCTAAATGAAAGTGTGGAGTGAAAGCGTGACATTTAAATAACGAGACATGATAAAAGTAGAGGCGTCGTGTATGCTACCAAATGTGAAAGAATCTTGTATAAATTCATTAATTACAATTTAAGCCGCTGTTCATCGAATGCTGTTTTAATTAATTTTAGGCAATTTGGTCGTATGAAGGCATGCTGCAATGTTATTTTAACTTCAAGAAAGCTGAATTTAAAACGCATCTAAATACCGCTTACGTCAATATAATATTGATTTTAAAATAATTAATTTTAGGCAATTTGGTCGTATGATGGCATGATGCAATGTTATTTTAACTTCAAGAAAGCTGAATATAAAACGCATCCAAATACCGCTCACGTCAGTATAATAGTGACTTTAAAATGTAATATACGTAATTATATGTCATTGTATGAAATCGTGTGCATTCCTTCTACTACAAGCAGATAAACGGATCCATATTTTATTTGCTGTATTGCACAGATTGATATTTACTACTCATGGCAAACGTGAATAAATCTAAAATAGTCCAACTAATGAAGCCCGATGATGACAAATCACGTTTATCAATGATTAATGTTAGCAGTTACATTCATGATTGATTCAGTAATTGTAATGATTTGCGGTCGGCAAAAGCCTCGAGCAATGATTTAGGTACTTTTAATTTAATTTCACGTGATGAAAATGATTTGAGGCTTCACATGCTACCTGTGATATTTAGTAACATCTGTTATGTAGTATCACCGAAAACAAATTTAGATTTTGTTAACTATTTATATTACATTGGAATTATATTGAGGCGCTGTTAAAGTAGTTAAAAAAAATAGTCACCACCGTAGTGTTCTACGAACTGTAGGAGTACATACTAAACAATGCAGTTCAGCATAGTTTAGTTCTAAGTACATTGCTTCTGAATCATAAAACACTTCAATCGTATGCAACTAGAATGTTTTAAACACAAAAGCCAAGTAATACAACATTATTAACTAGCGACATACAACGACTTCTAGCTGTCTGCGTGTTTGTACATACACTACATATACCAGTTGTGTTAGGTATTAAATGACGCTTCATCATTCCCGGTATAGATCAAGGCAATCATTAATATAGTGCCTCCGCGCATAACATTGGTCATGGCGTTCGTTTTCATTGACTAATACATACATACGTTCTTAGAGAAATACCATTAGTTTAAATCAGAACAATACTAAGTTTTCTTTATGTTTCCTAAAAGAATGATAACTCGAAAAATTATAAAATTATCGCCATCTTGAAAGGAGAATGCCCATTTTTGTATGGGGATCGGTACCAAGTTGCGTCAAACCAAATTTTCTCTCAAGACTAGTTTTATTTAACTTTTCACTACCCACAAGATTTTATAAATATTCAACCAAATTTCTGAGATACTGCTAAAAAAAAAACTTTATTCATTTTTAATCGTTGTGATTATTATAGTTTATTTATTATTTATATATAAAGATGCATTGTAGGCCGCAATGCGGAGAAGTGCATTGCATATTATAGATGTTCTGCACTTGCGCAATAGGTTGGGACCCGATCTAGTTCGCTTGATCCTCCGCACGCATGCCGTTCTCGCCTATATTGTGACGTTTTGCGCTCAGGTTTCAACTTGATGCGTGATGATGCGCCGGTAATGTTTTCACATTTACATTCCCATTTTACGGATATGCCATTTTTGCGGCAGTGGGTAATTGTTAATATTTATCTATCTACTTAATGTATTTTTTTAATGTGTTTAAAAAACACGGTCGATATTCAGTATATTGCAGTATATTAAAACATTATTTTCATTGTTAATGTACTTGTGACGCAACATGGTACGGGGTATGGGCATTCTCCTTTGAACACTATTTAACAAATTTAAATAAAGAATACCTACTCATAAAATAAAAATATATTTAATAGTTTAATGTTTAATTGCCAGTATGATATTTTGCTATATTTTTTTTTAAATAGGTCTGACATTATACTTTTTATTGTTTGTGCATAACTGATGATGATTTCATCTATTTTAAAAGTGAGACATGAATACGAAAAGTGCATACAGCAGAGTATGACAGCATAAATGGTTAGAAGGACAGATCTTCACTAATATCAATGATCGTCGTAGTGCAAGATAAGTTTTTCCGCCATGACGTAATGCTGCAATGGAGACGAGACCTTGTGTTACTCGACACGTGTTGCATCTATTATAACTAAGTTTATTTGTATACGTAATACGTGCGAATAGTGTGAAGTTAGTCGGTTGCATATCTGTTCTATGCATATTTGTTAATAGTTTATGTGACGTGAGATCGCATGCGCTACTAGCTATATCTATGTATAAATAGTTTTGCATTTTGTTATTTAAAACCTGAACCGGTTTACTAGCTTCTATTAATTGTTTATTTATATTTCGCTTCCATTGTTAAAGAATTATTTGCAAGAGAGCGCAAGAGCTGTTCTGCTAGATTACATACATTTTGACGGTGTTGCTCAAAAAATGTTCTAGTATTTTATTTTGGAATTTTATTTACTTATTGCCCGATTTGTTAGCCTATCCGGGCATAACCCATTTTAAGCGCGTTAGGCGCGGATACAATACATCCGTTTCCAACCTCGTATCGGACAATATATCCGTCCGGGAATGGTCAGCATTAGGTGTTCTTTTCGGATGTTGTATTGCACAAATGAAGGACAAACGGAAACGAATATAACGTTCGTATTAATGCAAACGGTCGTCCAATCGTTATTGAAGTTATCTTAGTATCATGTTAGGTATCTAACATAATTATATGGGTGTTTTTACGGCGTTTCTTGGAATAATGAGTGTTGTGTCGATAGGAGTGTGTTTAGCGCGGCAGTGTAGAACAAAGGTGAGCCGGCGCAAGTGGGTCAGAGTCTCATAGCACGGCCTTGCGCAGACCGTCGCGCGCCCGCCATCCCACCCAGCTTTTTAATTGTATTAACATTTTGTTACGATATTTACATTACTTTTATAGCTTACTGTCATTATAAAACACTAAAATCAACAGCATTTTATGATGTGTATATAAGACTAAATTGATTAGCATACATTTTAAAATAATATTTATATCGATATGCCAGTATGATTGAGAGAAAAGTTTCTAGTTTTTGCGATGGCTTAGTGTTTAGTTTACTGCAGATCTTAGATTTTACGATTATGGATCTGTGTTATAGATATTTGTATGCAAGCACACGTGTAATGGTATATATTACGAATGACATTGCATGCATAAATCCCCATGGGTGGTAGAGTAGGTGGGCGGCGAGGCTGGCGCGGCACTAAACGCCTCCACAGCGCGTGCTCACGCGCACTGCGCTCGGTGCACCTCTGACGTAATAACATGCAACCGTACCATTGCACATTCGTTACTCACGCGCTATTATACCGTCATTCCTTATTTATAAACGCTCATTTTACAAGTGCGAAAGAGATGAATGGATACAGCACACTTCTAGGGCTAGTGTTTTCCTAATGCAACAATTTAATGAATAAAACATCGGTTGAAATCGTTACACCGGCGAGTGAATGTAACATGAATACAAACTCGTTTACAGCGGCCGTCATTATGTCACGACAATCAATCGACTCGAAAGCGCACAGATGTAATCGTCACATCGGCTCAACATGAACGCTCTAAGAAAGTAGGACAAATAATTGTTGGCTCTCATGCGCTAGATAAGCTGCATTGTGCAATTGTGGCGCGCATGGGACCTGGCGTACATGATAAATGTGTCCGCTCATTGGCGGCCGACACTATTAATATGTCCTTGAACGCATGGGCGGTACCGATCATATGGCGTTTGGAACGCAAATTATTTATATGTTGTGAATATCGAATGAGTTTGTGAACGTGTGAGAATGCGCACATAGAGGTGGCGGTTACTTTTACTGAGCCCGGCGAGTGAACACGAGTTATGCGCCCGCGCCGTGGCTTGAGGAAGCCGCCACGGTCCACCGGACACTTTCCCTCTCGAGCCAACATCGCATCCGACATTAATTGCAATTACAAACATTTTATAATTAATGTCTATACAGACCGCAGTTTTCGCAATATGAAACTACTATTATGACACGTCAGTGTGGCCAGCGTTCCGTTTCTAAAATGAAAGCACTTGACAAGCCGTTTGATCGCGAACAGAAAAACTTCACTCACAGTATCGTTGCAGAACTGTTTTGTGGCTGATATACACACACATTTCTAAACGGATCATTCATCTGAGGTAAGAATAATGTTCGTGTTGTACCGATCCGTGATATAGCGAAAACATGTAGACTTCCCACAGAACAAAAGTAAGTCATGCACAGAAAAGCGAGCAAAGCATATAGTTGAGAAATATAACATGGACTTATGTGTATAAACATATGAATAATTACATACATTACAGTGATACATGTGGATATAAGGTTAGCATGCACAGCGATATGAGTTATTGGATTATGTGTGTTGAGCACGTGACGTGCACCGTGATGCTGCACGTGCCGAGGTACGCATGTATAGCACCGAGCGCCGGGGGTTGCTGCCGACTCCCGAGCCGAGGAGCGAGGTCGTGGCCCCTGTAATTATCTAGTTTAAAATAATCCCGCTGTAGGCGTAGGACTTGCGCAACACAATTCCAACGTTCTAGAAGCAACACTGACACGACACTGGGAGGCACTTCACTGGAGTCCGCGGGGCGTGCAGAGGCGGCGCGCGCGGCCGCACCACTGCGCCGCGTTCCACTTTTCCTTCCGGCGGTACACGAGCAACCGCGAGTTGGCAGCGGCACGCCTTGCATAACCGACGGTTTCGCAAAGCGGTCGGTGCAGCGCGCAGCCCGGCTTGAAATACGCGCCCGCTCTGCCAACGGGGCCGCGGTGCCGCAGTTGACGCAACGCGCCGCGCCAGCGCCGCGCCGACACCGCGCGCCCGGAGCTCCCACCCGCGCCGCTCACCTGCCCCCCCCCCCCCCCTTTCCCCTCTCCCTTCTACACCACGGCTCTCCATCTGGTTTCACAGATAGCACTTTCGCCGGCATGCGTACTCGCTTTCATCTTCGGAGCATCCACGCTCCACTTTGTCTTTTCCATTGTGGTGCGGTGAGAACGTATCGGAGACGGGATGCGCTCGGAGCGCTCGCGCGCCGAGCACACGGTGCAGATAAGCGCGCGCGCCAGATGCATCGGTAACTAGGCCACCACGCACTCTGCCATCTGCTTGCACGATTGCACTCCATTTAGATTGTAGCGACGATCGAAATTATGAATATATTTTTCACGCGATATTTATAAATGACCTATCAGTTTAAAATAAAAAACCTGGTGTATCATAATGGTAAGGAGCTGTTAACTGTCGCGCGTAAGGCTCGTATGTCGGCTACAATATTGTCGCGAGCGGGCCTCGAGCTCCACAAATAGACGCTCCATTTCATCAGCCAACTCGCGGCGACACGCGAAATCATTGCAGACACGTTTTATTATTTTATAGTTGACTTTAAATCGAAAACAACGCTTTATTTACCCCCCACGAATACTAATAAAATATGAAACGGGCTATAAAGAAACAGTTAACCGAGTAGATCGTTGAGTGAACAGTCCAAGTCTGGTTAACCTTAAAACGTCTTACCTATTTCTCTTTAAATGATTAAGTAATAAACGATTCAATAAGTTTGTTATTAGGCAACACCGCAATATCGATTTAGTTTCAGTCTATAGATAGGTAAGATGGTGCCATCGCGACGGCCTCGGTCTGCTGTCAGTTTTCGTCAGTACGCCGGTGGACCAATAAATAATATTTGAGTGTTTAGCGGGTTTACGCTTATAGTATGCGCGCCCAAGGCCAGGTGACTCACGCGCCGGTCTAAACCGCGAGCTACGAAACTGACTCACTGACACGTGTGCTCACCGAGCTGCACCATGCATGCGCATTGCACACGATCAGCTGATGCCCACCGACTTTAATGGGGAATACCCGGTAGAGCCACGGCCATAAACATTTACACGAGCTACTTTTAGATCATGATTTATACATAGAACAGCATAAATTACGTATATTTCTTGCCGGCGAATATGCGTATTTTTTTATTAAATGTAGAGCTGTACTTCAGAGCCGGTTATAATATTCTGAGAATGATAAATAATGTTCATCATTCACGTCCGTTTTTGCTCTCTATTTCTTAACGTCACAGCTAGTTAAGTTTGGAAAATCCCAGTCCTATGATAATAACTTGAAATTATAATGCTACTATTATTTCCTATGGCTAACATTAAACGTTTGGATGACATATTATTTTAGTGAACAAAATAATAAGTTGTAAAAATAAACTAATCCGGTTACATTGCCCTATTTCTCGTCACCAGATGACTTGTAAGAACTGCCAGTGAGTTTAACACCATGACAAATTATAATATTGTACAACAATAATGTCCATTGGAAACATTCATATTGGAAACTTAGAATAATTTGATTAGACTGTTGTAAAAAGGATTTATATAAAGGGAGTAGGGAGCCTCACATGACTTTGTTTGTTACGTAGTGATGTGCACTAATGAGTACTCGACATTTGGATGTGTGTCAGTTGTCTAATTAATTAGGCTGTAATGCACTGACCTACAAACCTTAGGCGCTATAATTTAGTTCGGATGGGCTCGAGTGCTCGACTCTCGAGACGAGGACACATTGGTGTATTTTCAGACTCCCTGGGCCGACACAAGATTACCGTGTGTCATTTTCACGTCGAGTTTACGATTGGTTCTCTTCGGTATGTTTAAAACAGAAACTATTTACATTTCACGAATAATGAAGCTGGCGTATTTGTTTATAAATGTTTGATTATATTTAACTTTAAGTAGTTGTTTATTTAAGCTATTAAGTAAATCGCATCCGATTTTAGTTAAATTTATCCAATTAATTTTAAACATTGGCAGTAGTCGTAATATAAAAACTGTTCATAATAAAGAACAACAGTTATTGCTCACAGAATAATTTAAGTTTTCGAAACGATTGCAAGCAAATTATTACTAATATCAATGATTAAAGATTATTACAGGAAAAGAAACTACCACGCAATGCAAAAGTAAGAGGTGTATCGTTAGTAACGAAGCACTGTATTAGACGATAATCAAGTGTCTATCAATCGATTATTTCCTGTTCATGCGCGCACGTCCCGGGCACCGGGGGCCGCCGGGCGGGGAGGCGGGCGGAAGGGTGGGGTGAGCCGCGCTGGCAGCTCGCCCAAGGACGTTTTCTAGGCTCCCTAGGACCGCCGCGGTCAGGGTCGGCTCACATCTACCCAGGGCCAACTGTATCAGGGGCAATCGGAAACGTCATTACTAAGTAATACCTAGATTTCATGACAATGATACCGCGCGTTTTGTAGGTACTTTACGTTACGATTTCGCGTGTGAAAACTAAATTGTTACGAAAATGCCGTAAAAACTACAGGTTGTAATAATTTTAACTAAAGTTTATAGTTTTTGATAGTGATTTAGAGGTGCTTGCCTTAAAAATTGTTGTTAGTGATTTTTGATATTAGACTTCATTAAAATTCATAAAATGCTTATAGAGATTTTCTGATTGGGCGTCTACGTTTGGTTTTAATAGACTGAACTAGCAACTTACACAGTCTGCGACGTACGGTATAATTAGTTAGATTCTTTGATATTTCGGTCTGTTCTTGTCCTCCTTGTTTTTTGTTTGGCAGGACGCGGTCTCTACGAGATCTCTACGCCGTAGTCCTTGGCAAATGTTACAAATACCTTTGTTTATTAATTACCATTAAATATTTGTCTACTATAGAATCTTTTATCAGAAGTTCAATTTTCTTTGTGGATATTTACGATATTATTAGTCTATAGCTTTGTGATTTTCTTTCTACGTCATCATAATTCCTGGCTTGATAACATATTTTATCGATACAATAACAGACTACGTTCGCTTTCTACGGATTTGCGAAAACTCGACTACAAAAAAAAGTAAGTAATGACATCGCGTGTCGCGTCGAGGCGTATCGTGAATTACAATGGCCAGCCGCGGGGCGATCACCGCCGTTACGACATGGTTTAGAAAGTCGCGCCACGGTCAACGGTCCCGCCAGCGAAAGTTACCGAGTGTGTGCCTACCTTTACATGCGTACCGCGTACGTTTCGCAATCTCTCACTCTACTACGTAAACTTTTGGATACCGGTTATCATTTCACATCAATTACCTATGTTGTCGAAACCTCCTTTCTATCGCTTAGTGAGACGGTACACGCGACTAGATGAAAGTGATAGTGGCTGTCTGTCAAAACATTACTTTTTGACCTTTCGTTTCATGGAGTCAGTGTTGCGTGTTAGTTGCGCGGACGTACCTAATGCAGCATGCATTGTTGCGTAATATGCGGCGGTGTATATAATTTCTCAATTAATATTTTCTAATTGCAATATTCGTTTTGTTTTGAAGTTAATATTTGATATTTCTTACGAATAGATATTTCCATATCTATTCGCATTGATACTCGCGGACCTATATTAGAGTACTTATTATAATACATAGATTACATAGATTCACGCCTGTTTCCCAGAGGGGTAGGCTAGGTTATGGTAGGGTAGACTTATTATAAATGTTTGTATAATGCACCGATAATATGAAAACAAAGAAAATATTTCCCGATATAAACAAAAGTACACGGGAGTATTGCTTTTAAATGATAACAAAATATCAGTACACATGCGTATGATGATAATAATAACCAGTATAAACCCCTTAGGTACACCAGACAAAGGATGTTCGTCAAAGTCCAAGTGTCCACCGTAGCCGTGTCACAGTTCAGTAGTAGGGGACAAGTGCACTGCGATAACAACTGCTTAATGAATGAAGATCACCTTGGCTATCACTGATAACTTCCACTTAGAGTCACTAGGTCGAGCGGCCATAGGTAAGGTCGCTTCAGATCACGAGTCGAGTCCCGCGAAACTGGGCGAGTCCCAGATACGATTGATTTATCTAGCGCACCGAGGTCCCGGATGCACCTGCGCTGTTCGCTCGTAAATTATTGCATTACCCCCTGCACTTCCCCCTCCCACCGGCGCGCCCACTGCGCCTCATCCCCCTGCGGCCTCAAGCCCGACCTCGGCCTCCTCCCCTTCCCGCTTTACTTTCCCACCTCCCGCGTGACCTTCGTAGCTGCATCCCTGGCCAAATGCCAGCCGCTGCATATCTCTACATACGCTCGCGACATCTCAGATATGTTAAAAACAATTGATTTGTCACCTGCAGTTTATTTGTATGTTCAGGTGACGGGTTTCGCAAATTCAATTTGTAACAAAGAATTATGGCAAGCATTGATTTTCTTAGCATATAGGTCAAATATTCTAGACACGTAGAGATAAGAATTGAATAAAGTGATAAACTTAGAACAAATACAGGTGATGTACTGTGCAACTATAATGAAGTTTTGATAAATTTTATATAAATATACTCAATATAAATGTCAAGTTACCTATATTTGATTACAGTAAATATTAACTGACCTACATATTACAGTCGTAAGAGTTATAGAGTAATAAATACATTACCGCATCGCAAAGTAATTATGTATGTAGATGTTATCAGTGATCTGTTATCGCACACAAGTTAAACCCAATTTTGACACGTGACAAACATCAAAAGTTATTGCGGAGACTGGTTCAGTGCAATAGCCCCCTGCGGCGGAATGTGAACGGTGAAAGTAGACGCGTCCGCTACCGAGAAAAAGAGTTTTCCACGCGGTTTCACCTTGCGAGAGCGCGACTTGTGCAACAGGTGCGATGGCAGAGACGCGCCGGACCACTACCGTTTTGGATATAAATATTCAACGCACAATGTAAATGCAGGCGATTTCTTTAATGCCGACGACGGAGGCGCAAGCTATGCAAGTGTTAACGAGGCGCGCGCGCTAGCGGAGGCGCAGCGAGCGACTGCGGCCGACCAGCTGCACCGAAATAACTGCTCGGTGCAGCCGGGCGGCTCGATGCAAGCCTCCGCGCTCCCCCCTCCGGCCCCGCCGCGCCACCGCCCCACGGCCCGCGCCCCGCACACTCCAGGTCACGGCTGCAGGTCGCCATGACAATGCGAGAGCAGAGCTGCACCCTCGATCGATCCAGCTGTTGCTTCTGGGCTCCAGATAACCCTGAACTTGGACGTGTGGGTGGGGCACTCTTGAAATGTTAAGACAAGGAAAGCGGAACACTGCAGAATGCATTTCAGTTTTCACTACATAAGGAAATTTATTGGTACTTGTATTATTGATTGCCGATGGGCGACGCCTACATAGTGAGATGCATTAAATAATTCCTTTACAGTAGCTATTGTACTTAACAATCAATTTCGCATTTTCCATATTTTAATTTTGAATAAAGTGTAATCGGGCAACTGGCCTGCAATGGCAGACTTTTCGGTTTAACAATACTTTTTGGTGCATTCTGGTGTCAAGGCTAGGCCTATCCAGGTCTATGCTGCAGTTTGGCTTACAGCCAAGGTCTTTCCTCGTGTGTTATCTCCAGATGCAGTTTCTTATTAATTTTGCTCGTAAACTACATATTATAAATGTTGCCGATATAAACTATTCAGAACACACCGGATTACAATTTGCAATACTTATCCATAAACTAGGTTATCCAAAATATGAAAATGTAACAAAATCTTGTATAAGATATGTTTTTAAATATTTGACATGAATGAGAATCTATTTTACATTAATTGAAGGACAATGAAATCGTTAAATTCTTCTGAATAAAAATTAGCCATCACAATAAGTTTCTGTGTGACTTTGCGGGAGTTTATTTATTTTTCTCGCGTGTAAGATTGCAGAAAGTCATAGATCAATGTGAACATAATTACGACACTATCAGCGTGCCCTTGCTCGTCATACTCGTGTTTATGCAATGTAGGGATGTGCCAGAGACAGTTGGCATGTCTGTTGGCTTTGATCTGCGACGACCAAGCCAACGATATTTAGACTCGAAGACGCCAACACCTTATCTTATTAAGGTAATGCGATGTGTGCTAAATAATTGTGATTTATAACATTACAGAAGATTCGAAGTCGACATCTTGGATTTATGCAGGTTTTAGTGTTCGGCACTTAGAGTTCATTCTTTTGCCTATAAAGGCATCGAAATTAGAATTGGAACATCAAACGTAAACGCTATTAATCTAATGACACCCTATTATAAATTAACAGGCAGGTATTATTAACAGCATTCTTGAGTCACACGTTTAAGTAATTTTTCTTATACAGAAACTTTATTTTATTGTAGATAGAACTATACATTTGTGTAATTATTGCATCGAAAAGCATCTTGAAAACATTATCTAGAGTGCGCTGCAGAGATATACGTGTAGTTATTGTATAGGTACTGTAAAGGCCAATGTAGGTGTGCGCAGAATCGTGAGCGTAAACCCGGGCGAGTCCTAGGGAGGCTGTAGCGAGGGAGGCTGGATGGCGGCCGTGAAACCTACCCACGTACCTAGCTGTCCTAGATACAGACGCCTCTGATTCCCGGAAATGCGCTAGGTGCCCCCCTTCGCCTGTATTGATCGATGCTCTGTAGGGGGGGGGCAGAGCATTTACCGACGAAGCAAATATAACGCAGTATTTATTACCGTTGTTACCTTTGACATTTTAACGTTGGATGGGCGTTTCCTCCATACATGAACCTACGCGCAGATTTTGTACTTTTTCCAGATGGCTATAGTAATTCAGTATAATATCTTTATCTATTAACAAAAATGAGATAAGGATAATAAAGGTCTCGAAAATAATGTACATTATATGATGATACCAATATCAAAGTAGTCTATAACTAGTGTTTCGCAGATTCACTATGTGGTATTTTATTAATACTTAGCACACGTTATACATCAATCAACATCATATAGTTCTTTTTATGCGATTTTTAAAATAATTGTTTTTGTAGTCCCCTTACATATTAACAAATAATTCATTCATATACGCAAAACAGTAAGAAACTCGTACCATTTGTAGGTTTTATGTTAACCTTATAATTTGTTATTTTATTTCCAGGTAAGAACAATTACCTAGTATTTTTTATTATGGGATGTAACTTTTTTATGCCACTGAGCTTTGATCTATTAGTGCATGTATTTTTGTAACGTAAGTTATCAAACCTGAATAAAATTAGACCTCTTTATGAATAAAAGAATAATCGTGGTATTTTGTTTATGTTCCGCGAACAATAGATTTTCTATTGTGTCTGCTGCTTGGCGATTAAAGTGTTAAGAACTACATTATTAAAGAAGATATCCCTACAATGCTATCAATGCTATTTATAGTATAGGAAGGATTTATATTATAGCATTTTAAAATTAAGGTCTCACGTAAGTTTAAATATCGAAGGCAATGACTTAGTCAAGCATTATCTGACATCAGCATGAATAGTACACTGACGCAGGATATTATAAAACAGTGTAATGAGTAGATATATAATTACAAGTAAGTATCGTCAGTAATTGGAACCGGTCCATGTAAATAGCTAACTAAACTGGTACCGAGAGCCACTGCGACAAGATATATTAAATTGTACAACCGTAAGTTGACTGCTATTGAAATTTATTTGACATGCCAGTATGAAAACTATATTATGTATTTTACGGCTGTATTGATTGTTCAGGCTGTGTGCTGTAACTAGTTTATATAAATAAAAATCAATTGCCACATGTATGACAGAGCATCACTTAAGAACGGCTCGACCGATTTGGCTGTTTAATTTTTTGTTGTGTTTGTGATTGTCAGGACGTTTGTCTGAACGAAAATTTGTGAAAAATCCGCGGGAAATGTCGATAATTTGAATTGTATCTTTATATGGAAAAAAAAAGATTGACGTTTTAATATTGAATTTAATTACTAGAAATGTATTTTTGTAAAGATTGACAGGACGACGTCTGTCGGTTCAGATAATTCATTATATCTGCGAAACTTTAATAGTGCAAATAATGGAAAAGGTGACTTAAATGTGGATACATACCTTCGTATTAATTTTATGTGTAGTTAGTTAGTTCCAGTTCTTGGTAAAACTATAAACCTAACAGAGAAAACATAAAATCAAATAAAATAGATTTATTTGCACCTTAAAATAGATTTCATAAACAGGTTGTTTAACATTCATTTTAGGTAGTTATTTCTACATATTTAGAGTTGCATCTAATGCCCAAGCTAAGATAATGCCTACATCTAAACTGGAACTTATTGTTTTTTATCAATGAGTTTTCCGTACGTGCTGAAATACTAGTTCAGCAGCGGAATACGTAAACATTAAAAGTTAAAACAACAGGCACAAAGATCTATTTGTGAATCATATATTTATTGTCCTGTGCACTCTAGCGTGCACTTATTTTACTTGCAATAATATAGATACCTATTATAGTCATTTTTATTGAACTTGATGATTTAAATACAATATTCGGTTAAGATTATCAGCATCCAACTTCAGGCGTGCTATTCTGTAAATTTTCACTTCGACGCTAGCGATTGTATTCTTTAGAAAATCTATAGAAACCATATACAATGCGGACTCAATTTTGAAGTACAGCAGAGTAAGGTACCTTACATATTGCTTTAATTGATAATACATGTTGATATTTTATGTTCTTTAATTACCATCTATAGAGACAAATAAACCGTGAACAGTGTCGCTTTAACCAAATACTATCAACATTGCTTCTTTGCCATATAATAGACTAGCTGACCCGCGCAACATCGTCTGCTTCACATAAGAGAATTTTCTCCGTTTTTGCAGCATTTTTCATTGATGCTCCTCTCCTATTGGTCGTAGCGTGATGTTATATAACCCGTAGCCTTTGTCAATAAATGCACCACACAAAACTAAAAGAATTTTCATTTCGAACCTGCAGTTCATGAGATTAGCGCGTTCAACCAAACAAACAAATAAGGTCTTCAGATTTATAATATTAGTACAGATAAGTAAATTAGGGTCGCCTATTTCCATCTTTTTTCAAAGCAACTGCCTTGGACCTGCTCAAGCGTAAGGGATAAACCGATATTAGATATATACTTAGATCTGTAATATTATTTATTAAGAAATACAATAAAAATACAGCATGTATTTTTTTTGCGAAGCATGTTACTCTTTATTATTCTTATGTTCTCTCTTCTTTAATAAAGCTAAACTCTCGTGCTTAGGAATTACTTTACATACGCTGTAACTACGGCTGGCAGGTAAGCAACGAGTGTTGTGAGTTCAAATACCAAACTATTTTTTTAAATCGTTTGAATCAGAAATATCTGTTTTGACTACTTTGTGTCAAAATGAATTGTATGTTTGTAAAGTTCCTAGTGACACACGGCTCAATCCTTAATACAGACGCCATGTCTTAAAAAAAATCAAATCTTAAAGTCGCACATATTATATTACTGGTGTTAACATTTATCTCGAATCTGTGTTCAATGCTTTACCATTGCTCTTCTATTTTCAAATGACCAAGATATGGATAACAATCAATACATGTATGTGCCAATAGTTTCAACATGTGATTGATCAACGCCAGAGAACAAATCACGACCTTCCGCTTGATCTGTACTAGACATTCTAGTCTGGTTCAAACCAGTTGTCACAGCAAGACATAATGTGCTATGATGTTAAAATAGTCATCGTTACACCTGGGAACGTACGATTAGTCTGAGAGGCAACAAGACTGTGATGATGAGATGCAGTTTAAAGGTGTGTTTCACATTTTTATCAGTAGCATACTTTTATGAACTGAGTACCTATCCAGCTTATATAAAGTGCACCTCAGTTCTCTGAGTCGCCAGAAAACTCAGGTGCAGTTGGTTGAATTTTCGCAAAGATTTTAAAATAAATTACATTTACTTAAGAGATTTACTTATATTTTCTCGGATATACAGTTTTATCTTAGACCTTGACTAGCAGAAATCACGCAAGTTGCGCGAGGTGGATTTGGTGACCTATTTATCTGGTTTACTTTTTGAATTTAGAATAAGGCGACTAGGGTAATCGTAGTTCCGCAGTGGATTTTACGTCATACATTGAAACCAGGGATACAAAGAACATCTAAAATAAGAACAACTATTCGAGGACCATGTAAATTGTTGCCGCGATCGAACCTACCAACCACGGCTTACTCACGATTGCGGCGATTATTAAAACCCTTTGCTTAATCTTATTAAAAATAAAGAAGTCTTCTATTTCGATAAAAGCCTTTTAAAATTTTATCATTTATAATTTTATTAAATCAGAATTCATGAAATAAATTTATTAAAGGCATTATAGTTATAGCCGAACAACAAACTACTTAAACACACGGTTGTTTCCTAGCGGGGCAAGCAGACCTGTTGGACATTCACTTGCTACGATCTTACATAGATAAATATAAAGACGATTTTCTGTTATATCGTATTTAGATCGCAATATTCGGAGCACTGAGCTAAAAGCTGACCTCACCTTCAATATTAGTAGCCCGGTACACCAATGTTATGTAAAATAGGACGCTGCGAGGCTGCTCTGCGGATTTACGAACGCACCCGGGACAAGGTAACTTTTATCTAGGTCAATCTAGGACATGTGTACCGTAGAGGCTATTGGAACTGTATCGAATCTAGGTTAAAATGTGTATAGGTCATTAGGTCAAATGGGAAATAATGCTGTGGTCCTGTGGCATTAGATTGCGCCCATGTTTTTGACCAGGCGTAGGGGAGTAGTGGTTTAAGTGGTAGCATGGTGCCTAGTGTGAATTAAATCGCCATACAGGTCAAAAATAGTGTGATCCACAAATAGTTGTTACGAATCTGGGTGTTCTTTGTGTCCGTTGATTGAATTTGTCGAATTTGGAATACCATTGCTGCGGTTTTATGCTGCCATTGTAATATTAAGGCGACAGTTGTCTTTTTCATCCACTGAATTATTACGAGATCATCTTTGGTATCACAATATCAAAAATCTTCTTGTAAGCTGTTTGTGAGCTGCTAAGTTGGTATATTTCACAAACCGAGGAATTATACACTTCATGCATTATCTATCCATACGAGCAGAGCACAAACCACCATTTCTTACCAATTAATTTTTTACCGTAATCACCTTATTATACTCGTTGTTAGTGGCAGAGGATTGGAGTGAATTGTATGCGACGCGCAGCGCCGACAAAGCGTATGAGGTATTTTATAACATTTTATATAACAAGTTGGACGAAAGCACACCTAGGAAAATATTATCTAATGTTCGCTCACGGTACCGGTACCCAAAGTGGTACACGGCCGATCTTATATACAATATAAAACAGAAAGCTTTTTGGCACACGGCATATAAGTCTAGTAGAACAAAAAACTACTACAAAATGTTTTCTCAATATCGTTCGGTAGTAAAAAATAAAATCACTACTGCGTACGCCTATTATCAAAACTGTATTGAAACGCAATTTACGAAAGAGGCCAGCTCGTTTTGGAGTTACATCGGAAATAAACGTTCGAAACGTAGTAAAACTCGGATTATTAGGGACCATTACTGAATAGTGAGTGCGCGCATGAATTTGCTGACTACTTTAAATCGGTATACGGCACAAAGGTGACGCGTCTGGATGCGGCGGCTGCGCCACGTGAGGCGCCAGAACGATGGACACGTGTCCACATAGGACAGTTTACATTGGTGGAAGTGCGCTCTGCCCTTTTGTCCCAGGAAAATCCTTTATGGATACCCCCTCCCCCCGGGGGGGGGGAAGGGTGGTTATGTGAGACTCTCCGCCCCTGAAGGGGGTCGGTATACTCACTAAAAACCTGGGGTGAGCAGTCCCTCCGCCGACGGAGTGGGGCGGGATGGGGTCGCGTTAGCAATCACCATCCCGCCCCGGCGGTTGGCCCGGCTGTTGGTGACCGGGCCTCAGCACCTGTGGAGGGACAGCCTTGCTCACCAAGGCCATCCCCCAGACGTGTGGGGTCGTGCAAGCCGGTAGAGAGTCCCCCGACTCTGTACCAGTGACCCCACTATACAGGAGCGAGAAGGCGGGCAAATCGCCTCCTTCTCGCTCCCGTCCGTCTGCGCCGGAGAGGGTCAGCGAGGAGGTTGTTGTCCCTGACCCTCTCCGCGGTCTCCTTCTGCGTCATGACAGCTTCGCAGAAGGAGACCATTGCCTGCCACGACCTCTCGCCGCCGAGCATGGCGTTGATCACGCTCGGCAGGGAGAGATCTCCGCCTATTATGGCCGAAAGCGTGTGCCGCTGCGGCCCCCACGCGGCACACGCCTCCAGCGTGTGGAGCGCTGTGTCTTCCAGCGCCCCACACTCGTGGCAGGCCGGGGTCGCCTCCCGTCTCGCGATCTGGTGCAAATACTTTGCGAAGCATCCGTGCCCGGAAAGCACCTGCACCAGTCGGAAGGTCAGCGACCCGAATCGCCGCCCTATCCACCCCCGGAGGACCGGGGTCGGTGGAGCCAGGTCCTCCGTCCACCGCCTCAATAGAGCGGCCCGCGCCTAGTGCGCTCTGCCCTAGGGCGACTTAAGCCCAAGCGATCAGTGGGTCCGGACGGGGTTCCTCCCTATATTGTCAAAGATTGTAGAATAGTATTGGCCCGTCCTCTACAGTACTTGTACAATCTTTGTTTAAAGGAACACCTCTATCCCGGTGGTTGGAAGTTAACTAGGGTGACACCTGTTCCAAAGGGAACTGCGAGCAGTAACGTTGCCAGTTATAGAGCGGTGGCCGTGTTATCCACTTTCGCCAAGATCTTCGGCATCAGGTGCTAGTATATCAGCGCAGTTTAACGCGCACATTAATAATGCGCAACATGGATTTCGGTTAGGACGAAGCACAAATTCTAACCTGATGCGTTTAATGAACAGGTGCCCAGTTGGACGTAGCCTATTTCGACTATCAGTAAGATTTCGATACTGTCGATAATGACGTCCTATTATTGAAGTTCGCGAACGTAGGCTTTACCCCAGCCCTACTAGAGATTTTCGCTAGCTACTTAGGTAATCGCAGGCAGTATGTGGAATATGAAGACTACGTATCTGAGCAGTATTCTACCCTTTCAGGAGTTAGACAGGGTAGTAACCTTGACCCCCCTGAGTTTATCCTGATGATAAATAATCTGCCTGAAGTAATAAAAAATGCAGGTTGTTTACTTTTTGCCGATGACCTAAAACTGTGTCTGGAAATAAAAAACATGAAGGATTGTAAACGATTGCAGGGAGATATAGACAGAGTAGTAGATTAGAGTTACAGGAATAGGCTGCAATTTAATGTGTCTAAATGTAATGTTATGTCCTACACGGGATCAGTTGTACCCTTGCAGTATATCTATCACATGGGACAAGAATTAATTCCACGTGTCACATCAGTGCGTGACTTGGGCGTCTTGTTAAATGCTGATCTGAGTTTTCGTAGTCACATTGTGCAAGTCTGTACTAAGGCTTTTAGGAACTTGGGTTTTGTTATGAGGGAAAGTAGAGATTTAAAAAATGTATCCTGTAAAATGCTTATATAATGCATTGGTAAGGAGCAGATTTGAGTGCAGTGCTATTGTTTGGAATCCGCATGAAGCAAAATACGATCTGATGGTGGAGAAAATACAAAATAAATTCACCAGATACTTGTATCATCGACAGTACCTACGGAGTATATCCATACTACCCACTTATGTATCCAACACTCTTCGTTATAGGGATGGTTGGATACTATAAGTTGGGTGTGAGACGAGACTTTGCATTGACCAAATACGTGTTTTAAGTATTTCGTGGTAGATTAAGTAATCCCGAAGTATTGTCACCATTGGGGTTGCGGGTTCCAAACACTAGATTGCGGCAGCAGCCAAGGGCTAGATTATTTGAGGTGCCGACGAGCCGAACAACTAATGCGAAGTTCTCACCCGTCTTAAGAGCAATTTGGGTGTTGAATGACATAGCGGCCAGAATTGATATTTTTACCTGTACATTTCGGAATTCGAGAGAATAACACTGGAGCACTTATCATCTAAGAGTTAAAATTGTTTTTATTTGTGTTTATTTATCATAATTGATTGTAATTAACATAATTATGTATACCTGACTAAATGTATAATACAATTATTATTTATATTTAGAATAATTATATTGACTAAATTAAAATGCCATATGACATTATTATAAAAATAGGTTAATGTAGCTTAAAATTTATTTTAATGATTATTCATGTTTAAATTTCTTATTACTGACTTAACTATAAAACTATGATTGTATACACTAACTTTGAATTATTAATTTGTGACAATACATTATCGCATTGGGTATATGCCTGTAATGATAATTGATGTATAATAAATAAATAAATAAATTTTATAAATACCATTCAATATCTTTTTATAGTGGTAAATACCCTGTTGTATATAAAGGAAAACAATGAAATCGAAACGTAGTCAGTTAGTACGTAAGCTATTATACAGAGTTATTCTAATCCCAGGTCATTTAACTTGTAAAGCGTGTAGAAAATAGGTAATACTCCAAAGAAAAATGGTGCAGTTATTTTATTACAGTCTTATGATTATGTGTGTTACACGAGCATTTTCAGTGGCTTAACCCGATACACATTCTCAAGATTTCGAATTGCTTTATCATACACAATAATGATAATTCCTAATTTTTTACCGCAGTAACAGTTGAAGGATAGTAATTTTAATCACAATTCATTACTATAGATAAAATAAGTATATTTTCATTAATAAAATTTTGTTACAAATTTGTTTAATGTAGGGCTACTTATGTCGCTGTCTGTACATTGAAATTACAATAAAACTAGTTATGGGGACATTTACATATCCAAAGATATTTCACATCAATGAGTGTGTATTTTTTCAAAAAGTAGGGTACTTAATTATCGTTGCCTCTTTTATGTTTATTTTGAAAGAATTATGATATATACGATCCACCACGCAGTTAGTGGTTATCTTAACGTATGGACACTAATAACAACAGTGGTAAGCGCGTTTTCGACCCTACATAATCCTTTTAATGATACTACGCTAAAGTCTTGCAAAAACCTCGGGACTTGTTTCTTAATCGCGTTCCACATTATAAACACGTAGTGTCTGTTCTGAATGATTATCCATCACAATACTGATAAAGATACCTAAACTCCATAAAAACTATTTCGTTTTGAATGCAATAATTACTTTCGTTGATCTATTAAGATTGTTAAGAAGACTACATACGTTATTGAGAATCCAGATGCGCTATTACTGTGACTCAAAAGGAAGATCCGCCAGTTACTGGGTTATCTAGTTTGACACTTAACAATTGACGTCGGCAGTATATGGTGATTCCCCTTGCTGACTTCGATAGAATATCGTCATCGTAGAAAACAGTACCAGTGCAGAATTGTCGATATCATTGTTTACGATGACGCTAAAGACTATAATTCCTATACATTAAAATTTTCAAAAAAATATTTTTCTATGGAAATATAAAAAGGAAATAAAAATATCAAAAGGAAAATAAGGTCTGCTAAGTAAATACGCATGATAATCATAAAATCCGGTTCCTCTCGGTTTCGCAGAGAGAGAAAGAGTGACGGTCAGGGGAAGCACTTGCTTTTATTTGCATTAATCCTTTGTACACCTAAGTAACTTACAATGCAAATTTTCTTCTATCGCAATGTCCGGTATCGATATAATAAATCAAAGTATTTGCTTAATTTACTAAGAATAACTTCAGGCAAGTGTCTGAAATCATCAGTCATTTGCAACATATAAGTTACAATATTATATCCACTTTCAAACAAATCACGACGCTTGCGTTCCCTGAATGAAGTGATTTTTATCTCAGGATTAAATTTCCATAAGTTAATTTTATTCTCATCGTAGTCGTGCATAACAAAAAGATTCGAAACTTAAAGCTCTAAAATTGTAACCAAATAAATTATTATGGTAATTCTGTTGATCATAATTTAAAGTATTGCTAAATGAAAATATGCCTAATTTATTTAAATTTCTGTAAAGGGCTGGTAAGAGTGGCAAGTGATCCTTTTCACCTATTAATGGTACGCACATGGATTCATTTTGCGAGTTGGAGGCGATAACGTTATTTTACAATTAATTTTGGTTAACCAGAAACAGGTATCTGAAGTTTTGTGCTTCTTATCCCGACAATGACGGCGTCCCATACAATCATCCTTTACTTTACTTCCCTACATAGGGAAAAAATATCCGAGAATTCTCTCTGATTCAAAATTTCAAGATTGACCTAGCGGTTTAGGCTGATCAATCAGTCAGTTAGATAGGACAAGTAATTATATATTTATAGACGCATAATTACTAGCCGTACTTATTTATCACCTTTTTAAAAGATTTATTAAATAAAATATCTTCTGCAACCTCATTAAACGCGAAGGTTTTCTTCTTCTACCAAGGAGGTTTCACGTGCGATCATTAATAAACGTCACCATTTTCGTATAATGCCAGTGACCCGTCACAAGAGACTCGAGACTTGTTTACATAACAAGAAAGGAGTTGGAATGACTTATATGTAGATGATGTGAAATTAAACGACTCTACTTATTAGGAAAGCTTTGAGCGGTACAAGAGAACATTTATTATTTATTAGCTTAATTAATATTATAATAATGAACCAGGCATATTTATGAATCCACTGCTGGGCACGAAACTCCTTTTAGAATGAAACAATTTAGAATATAGTTTCTTACGTGTGAATGAGCTAATATACGGACGAATTTTAACTATGGTCTGTTGTGGCTTATGTAGGAATAAGAGGCTTAGAACAGTCTACCAATCAAAAGCGGCAGGCGGACTACGAGAGATCTTCGTGAGTATAATAATTATGGTGTACTCTCAATGAAACAGGTTTGTATACGGTGTTTTCCTTAACTTTTGAAGAGAGCGGTTTACGCTTTTGAGTACGCAGAATAACTTGAAATAAGAAGTACATACGTAGGCATACCTGTAAGCCTATGTTTAAACTCAAACCCTAGTACCTACTTCATTATAGAAATATAGCACTGTCTATAGGCTATCGTGAATGGTCTTATCTCATATGTCTATAATATAGAAATATAATATACACAGCTTTGTTTACAAAATTGCAACAAACACATAAATAAATGATTATACAATTAAGAACCATTAAAATATAAGTACAAATAACAACAATTATACATACATATATTATATATTCAATTTTTAAAAAATTGGTATATCGGCATCGGTAAACATATTTCAGCACACGACTTTCCCTCACGCTTACGGACGCAACACGCAAGTTGCGCGTGCGCATACGAACGAACGTACGACAGTAAAGATACGACACGAGCTAAATGAACGAAGAATAACACGACACATGTTATTTTTAGTTATTGTTTTAGTCGATGTTGTAGAACTGTCAGGTGTATAATAAATATCAGAAAAGTTATAGTCGCGTCACCAGTGAATAAGAAAGACTGTATGGTATCTAAGTCTTGCGCATTAACGCTGTGTGTGTGACAACGTGCTCATGACACAACGTGGAGATGAAAACTAGTTGGACAAACTCGAATAACAGTTTGTTATCTAAATATTTTACAATATGAAGACTATTAAATATATTTTAAAACAAAAAAATTGTCTTATACCATACGTAACAAACCGTTTGTTTAAGATACTGAGGCTTTTTAAATTGTCCTATGGTAAACATCTCGTAAATATATGTCTTCTCTTCTCTATCATTAAATATGGTAAGTGTGAAAGTTTACATTTCTTAAGCAATTTAAAAGTAAGTACCTATAAAATGTAGGTTTTTTAAAAGGCCCGGGAGCTCTTTCTCCGACAATATTTAATTGCATTTTCCGTTAAGTATATAAAAGAAATATAAAGAAACAGAAAGATATGGGTGTATAGACTTAGGCCTGGTTCCAATATTAGAAAAATCTATTCGTTTTACTTACGGACGGTAATTTAAACATATATTCTATGAAAAATATGTCAATATTTAACTGTTCGTAGTTAAAACGACTTACTTCACTAAGTCTTAATATATTTTAGTTGGACACGACGGCGACGTGAGTATATCAAGAAAAAGACGGATTCAAACACGACACTTCACCGAAAATTTAACAATTCTCGAATTAATTTAGTTCGTTGCTTTACCATAGGTATGTTCGTTCGTGCACGCACATCTGTTCGATATCGTCAACATTCCTACTAATCGCGGTTAAATATGCCAATCAACCAAATTATCTCTGACCGAAAGGTATGAAATACCACATCTGCTAAATTTGACAGTATAAAAATATCCATTCAAATATTTGGGTTACGCACTATTATAGATATACTATCGGCATCGGGTTATAATTTGATCGGTATTACAAAAATGCTTAGGTACAAATACCAGCGGAGGAAGACATATTTTAAGTTCTTTTATTACAATATTTGGGGCCAATGCTGAGTTGAGAATGCTTTCACTTAGTTAGCCTTTTGTTTTAAAAGGTACAGAGCATAGACTTTTAAAAAGATGTATGACTTAACTATTTTTTAATCTTGCATCTCTAATCGGCTTTGACCCTTAATAATTTTAAGGATTCATTACGTATAGAGATAATGTTCATACAATATAGTCATTAAAGTTTATTATAGTCTCGATTAATAAAATGCACTTACCAAACACGCAGATTGAAGAAAATGAATAGTCCGTGAGGACCAGCAAAAGTATTTAGACGTGCCCAGTTAAGGTTATACAGCTTAAAGTCAATCCAGGAAACATCGCAGTCGCTTTCTTCGATGAACGATGAAGTGGAAGAACTAGGGAACAACTGAGATACCACCAGCTGTGTTCACTCCGCACTAATTCCCGAGAGAGCACAGCGTGGCACCCGGTCGTTCGATAGCCCGTTGATTTTGTAGAATTTTTCTATCTTCCTTCTTGCTAATGACGTCTTCATCATTGTTCTTGTTGTTGGTATCAGTTATTTGAAATATGTAAGGCGAATGTGTTACAGCGCCATCTCTGTATTTCTCCCAAAACTTTAGCTTTAGAAATTATCTCGACCCAGATTCGTCCTCACTAGTAGCGACACTGGGTTCAGAGTATTGAACATAGATGGCACTAAAACGTTACGTCAAAGACATTGCAAGAACTGGACTTAGAGTGTTGAACACCGGTTTCGGACTGGGTTCAGAGTGTTGAACACAGATGGCACTAAAACACGTTACATTAAAGACAAAGGTTTTACAAAAGTAATATTGATATACCTATATATTATGTAACTTCAATGTAGCAATTAATAAATTAATGTTTTGCATTTGTATGTACAAGTTGCAATAAAATAAATAGGAAACAAAGCTGTATATAATATGTAAACAATTTCTTCAGGGCCACCAGATGGCATCATACTAAAAATCGTAGCACATGCTTGCATAGTTGAAGGTCAAGTAGGTTTACTACTTATAAATACATATATTTAAAACATATTTAGAATGAATAATGATAACAAAAATAGACCAAATATTAATATCCTTATATTTTCAAAATAAGGCACTAATTTCATATATTTTTATACCTTCCTACTTTAACGTAATTAAAATGTATGTATTTTATCTAGATTTAGACTTTAACGTGACTAAAATAAATAATGAAATCACTTGTATTTTAGAACTGCGTCCCTACACCAATATCATTTTGAATATTACACCATTTAATCTGAGTATAACGCGTTTGAAAGGGTAAGTTGCTATGACTAATAATTTTATGGGAAAGTCGGTGACGCCGGGAAGGGTTCCTTGGCGGGGCTCTCCACACTCCTTAGAGACCTGCGGGCCCGCCACGTGCCGACCTTGACCTTGAGGCGCACACATACATTATCAAGTGCACTTGTTGCACACACACACAGCTAGTATAGCTCACATCGCTGCTTGTATAAGATGACGCGTTTCTCCTACAATAACTTAGGTAGCAGATTTATTGTTTTATTTCTGTTCTCGGACGTGAGTGTTTAATGAAAAATTTTGTTACAGACCTGGATTGCGGGCGATATATTAATTGCTCAAAATTTATATACACATAGATTCACGCCTGTTTCTCCGAAGGGGTATGTAGAGGTACACTATATCCCATATTTCGTTAAATATATTTTAGACCTATGTTATAGAGGATGGATCTAATTTTGTCATACTTACATATATTTCACTGACCGTGTGTTGCAAGAGATTTTCTGACAGAATCTCAAAAACACTTGGTCGGGCTCGGCCACATGTCTAAATATGTGATGACCACCGAAACAGTCATGGTGACTATTAAAATAATACTTTTTTTAACAGAAAATAGTTGCCCGATTAGATGCCAAACTTATTACAAGACTCCATTGAGCATATACTTTTTGTGTCCGATTGTTTTTACGATATCCAGTTTGTCATCCGGTTACACACGTATGTACGTATTAATTTAAATATTCTACTGGGCCGAGTGTGACTCACTGCAGGTATACTCGCTTAATCTTTAAATAGGTAAACATTATATTTTTGCCGCAAGGTTTTTATCCGCCATACCATACCTGTGGCGGAGTTAGGGTTGCCAATACGTACTAATTTATTCATAATCAATATTTTGTATAAGTACAGTATTTTGATTATATCTGTGTCTGAATGCAATTGCTGTGCATGAGGATCTCGGGTTCGATTTTCGAGCCGGGCAAAGACAGATAGGGCTCTGCTAAAATATTTTTAGTAGCAGCACTTTGTCTGAAACTGTGTCAGGTAGACGGTAATAACTAGGTAGGTCCTAACTAGCCATAACTGGCAAAATATGCTTGTAATCCAACTAAGCAGAGTTCGCAAGTATCGCTTCGACGATTTAAGCTTGAGATGATTGAGGTATGTGTGTAATATTGGGTACTTATTGGTTTCAACTCATAAAAATAAACAAATCAATCTGTATATAAAGTTTATTTTCCTTCTTCAACCACAATAATTTAATATTATTTATAATAATTTTAAAGAAATAAAGTATACATTTAATATGCTTACTTTATTTCTTGTAAATCAAGTTGGCATACCGAGCAGGTACTCTTATCAGCAAAGATATATTTTATTATTGCTGCGTCATAAATCTTAAGGTAAATTATATAAGTACTTTAAATGTACAATCTTGATGGCGTAGTCATTACATGAGATTGTTTATTATGCTCGTTATTGTTGGTACTAAAGTTACAAGTAGCATGAATGTTGAAGCATTACTTGACAGAATCGTTTTTCGTTTTGGTACGTTACTTGTTAGATTTATGTTAGTGATGGGAATTATATTCGAATGTTATTCGAATACATTTGTGCATATGCGAAAGCTATTTTCAAAGATATTAGAAGAGATGCTACTTTGTTAATAGGGAGTACATTGGTATCTATATTTAGGTAACTAGCCTTGCAGGCTAACATAGCTAAATTCTACATTTAATTTGTCATAATGATTGAGATGATAATATATTCAACTTCACTCCTGTATAATAGCAAGACAATTTTTTTAAATGTTTTATCATTTTAGGTAAGCGTCTCTAGTGGCAACTTTATAAACTAATCAAAATGCATTTTTGATTTAATTTGGAAAGAGAGCTATTTTAAGGGAAGTATTTACCAAGTCGAGACTGAGTCGACTACTTTTATAATTGCGGCATTTCTGCAATCAAAACTTTACCATTTCAGTTTTCGTTACGTTGTAGTTTTCATATGAAAACTATAACGTAAATTTTACATTACCTACTAAATAGAATCTTATTAGATTCCAATAAGGCTGTCTAAAGAACGAACCTTCGCCTTCATTTAAACAAGTAAACTCCAAACAGGCGTAGCAACTGTCAACCATAAAATAGTAAAACAGTTGAAGGTTAGCATTTTATAGTGTAACAATAGTATCGGATGTTAACAAAACCGTAAGATAAGATAAAAGATAATAAAAGATACACTCATTACATTTACAAATGAATGAAACGAAAATAAACAGGTGCACGAATAAATTATAATGAAGACAAGAAATTTTTGTAAGTATATAGTTGATTCATTCGTAAACATGATATCTTAACTAATATTATAGTTACGAATGCGAGTTTCTTTGTTACGCTTTCACGCCTTAACTACTCGACAGATCATCATGAAATTCACAAACACGTTGTCAGGCGAACAGAAAAGGATATAGGGCACTTTTCATCTAGAAAAAAGAACTGTTAAAAATCTCTTACCTACATTTACGCGAGCGAAGCCACGGGCAAAATCTAGTGTTTAAGATAGGTAATCCCAGAAGGGTTAGACAAAGTCGTATTACACGCAAAGGGAAGTGTCCACTTTGTATAGGGGTTTTGACTTGGAATAGACAGTCACTGAGAATAATAATTATATAATAATTTAAAAGCATTAAACAGTAGGAATCAGAAAAATAACAAAGTTTTGTGTCCAGGTGTTCCTAATTCATTTGTTGTGGTGATTGATATAAAGGTATTTGAAATAAAAATCATTGATTTTTGTTTTTTTCTTATTATTCTGATTCATATGTAACTAAAATGTTATCTAGGAACTGGGCTGGTGGATTTAAATTGTTTTGATATCTTGCACAACTCAGAAACCAAATAATTGTCATTATATGGGCGCAGTAATCTACTGTCCGTCGACCCACCATGCAGTATAATTGTTTTCATGTATAAATTCTGTTCACGCTAAGCCAATAATGGACAGTTCCCTTTCGCTAACTATGGTATTAGTTCCTAAATAATAGGAAGCGATTTTACTGCCGTCTACCGAGCCACAGTTTCAGACTCCATGTTGTTAATTTAATATGTTTAAGAGTAATTCATAAACAAAAGCAAGTACTTATCTGTGCAGCCGAATGAAACGAAATACCTAAAGGAGAACCTTTGTACTCAAAACTACTGTTTAAAAATCGAACTCTAAATAATCAGCGCATTAAACACAAATTATGTACTTTGTGTCAGTTTATTATAATATGTATGTAAAGTCCTTTGCGACACAGGGCTTGATCCCAATAATATAATATAATATTCTATCTCATACACCACCATAATAGCCCAAACTAAGCAGAGCTTTTACTACGGGTACTAGACAATGGATAAACATACCTATATACTTTTTTTTGTAAATACATACATATTATACATAGAAACATCCAGACCAAGACAAACATCCATTTTCATGCACACAAATGTTTGACTTGTGCGGGAATCGAACCCGCGACCTCAGGTGTGGCAGTCAGTTACACTAACCATTACGCCATTAAGACGTACAAACAATGACGGAGATAGTTTTTTTTTTTAAACTGTGATTGTGCAACGTAATATCAATACTAGTACACTTATTGCCTACAGTCTATACTCTGTATTGTCTTTGCTTCCGATACGGGCAGCGCGTAAAATTATTCTAAGATATAGCAAGCAACACCTCATTATGTACTAAATAAGTACATAAGTACGTATCTATTATCTACACGTGCGAGTGTCAATATTATCTTTATCGCGGCGATAACGCGATAATTTAACCCTTGAATGGATAGGTACATCATAATGCTTTTGAAATAGCTACACACATTTACATAACATCATGTAAATGAAGTGGTTTTTGTTGTGCATTTTATTTTACTAAAACTATATTAATATACAGTCTATTCCTGAGGCAATAGTAAACTGTCTATTATAAAGAGGAAACATTCGATTTTTTGTTTGTTTGTAAGGATTTATCTAAAGAACTATTCCACCGATTTTAAAATGCTTTCACGATTAGAAAACAATATTATCGCCGAATAACATAGGCCATATTTTATTAAAAAAGTACTGTTATTATATAATACGTAACAGGTATTAACGCGATCATTCATAATGTTTACCTTTTTTATGCATGACGTTTCGACCAGGTTACACCGGACGTGGTCACAAGCTGACTGGTGCTGCGATGGCATCATGCTCATGTGCATGCATGTTAATACCCGTTACGTATTATGTATATATGTATATATATATCATGCAACGCGAAAGTTTAAAAGTTATTTAAATACTGTTATTAACATAACCAAACCTAACCTAATCTACTTTTACGCGATAGAAGCCACGAGCAAAAGCTAGTATGCAATAAAGCACTATCTTACATGATATTTTGATATACATATCTTCTGTTCATTCTAAAGTAAGAAGCCCGTAAGAAATTGTTTTTTGTGATAAGGCTGTCGTCTATACATACTTTTTAAACACTGCTATGTACCTTTATAATTTAAATACAATAAAGAGTTTTCTATACTAGCTTTTGCGCGTGGTTTGGCTCGCTCGGAAACAGTTCTTTTTCCCGTAAGAAAGATGCTTTTCTATATTCCTGACATGTTTATCGAAATTTCATGAAGTTCAGTTGAGTAGTGAAAGCAAAACAAACAAAGTCACATTCGCATTTATATTAGTTAGGATTTATGTCATCACGAAAGCTGTTGATCTAGTCCATGTCATTTGTATTTAAGAATGCCAGAGCTGAGTGTAGGCCGGTCGATGTTGTGTTGCCTTGCTTTTTATTCAATACTATAATATTAGTTTACTTAGATTATTGTATATACTTATATATTAATAATAATATTCTATCACATACACAGAACACCATCTAGCCCAAACTAAGCAGAGCTTGTACTATGGGTACTAGAAAATGGATAAACATACATATATATATTTTTTTTTTAATAAATGTATACTTTATATACATAGAAACACCCAGACCAAGACAAACATCCATGTTCATGCACACAAATGTTTGACTTGTGCGGGAATCGAACCCGCGACCTCAGGCGTGGCAGTCAGTTACACTAACCACTACGCCATCGAGTCGTCATTGACGAGACGAGTTGATAAATCCTAATCCTAACTATTAATTAATTAATATTATAAATGCGAATGTGCGTTTATTTGTTTGTTTGTTTGTTACGCTTTTCACGCCTTAACTACTCTTCCGATCATCAAGAAATTTCACATACACGTTGTCAGAGCAACAGATAAGGGCGCAGGGTGGGTAGGGACGGGCTGGTTGAGCATACGGGTAAAATTGGCAATCGAAATATCTCAGAAACTATACATAGCACCCTACCATTTCAAATTGCGAGAAGATGCGGTCGCGGATTGGGAACTCATTGCGCGACCGCCAGTGACGACTTTGCGATCGAGTGAAGAATAAGCACATTTTGTTTATTTAGCAACCAAAAAGTAAAAAATTGTGCTTGGGATTATTTTTTCTGGAGGAGTCAAATATTATCCGTTTCCGATCAGGTAAGTGTTAAGCTTTTATACATTTAGTATATTTTCGGTGTGTATAAAGGATATGGACATAATTCTTAAAGGATTCTCATAACTTTACTTTTATTTCAAATTGGGTTGAAGTGGTCGAGCAATAATTGCTTACTTAACTCCTCGATTTAGAACGGACGTAATGTATGTTTTTATTTTACTTTAGGGCTCGGACTGATAAATGGAAGACTACAAGAGGTTTTTACACTCCCCAAGACGTAAATGATGCTGCAAAGGTTCTCGGTTAAAGGTATCAGTGAAAGAAAAGTGTGAAAGCCACTGCCAAAGAATTTGGTACTAAACAGTGATCACTCTGACAAGCTTTTTAAAGAAATTAGGCACTGAAGATGGCTTTGCATCAATGGGTTATGCAATACCGAAGCAAGCATATTCTCCCACGCAAAAAGTATTATTATAAAATTACTTCCTATCTATTTCCCGAAAGCTATCAGGAAAAAAATGAAAGTTGCAATTCTAACAGACACTCCCGAAAGAACGCATTGCAAGAGCAACAAAATAAAACCACTAAAAAATTAAGAAGCCAAACAAAAACATTGGTAATAAAAGAAGTAACTAAGTTTTAATCCAAAAGTTAACCTTTAAATAATTATGTTGAGCTTTTGTTAATTCCATTTTTTGTTTAATAAGGAAGAAGAAGATTTTTTTTAGTTTCACAGTTATGTCACTAAAATACTATAAATAAAAAGTTGATTGTAAAATAGAAGTTTAATTTCATGTCTAGTAAACATTGTACCCATGGTTTAGCTATAATTTCTAACTGCTCAAATAACCCCATACCCTTGCTCAACTTACCCCACCTCCAGAAAGTCAGAGATGCTCAATGTACCCAACATTGAGCATCTCTGACTTACTTTACTTAAATGGATGTAGCTCTTAAATGAGATTTGTACGAAATAAATTACTATGGACACTTTTGGAAAGGGATAAACTACTAACCCATCGGTATGACCGCTCATGTGGAAAATTGCTTAACCAGCCCTGCCCTACCCTACCTTTAATCCAGAAAAAAGTACTGTTACTGACATAACCTAACCTAATCTACATTTACGCGAGCTAAGTCGCGGGTAAAATCTAGTTAATTGTAAAATAGACTTCATTTAAATAGCTCATGTTAAAACTCGTATTTTTATATAAATGTAACATTGTGAGTTTGAGAGCTCTTAACGTAGTACAGCGGAACACCCCACCTGGCTTACGAAACATTCAGACCGGTCCTCTCTTATCCATAGAACCCTTCTGTTAATACGCCTCCAGAAACCCATGGGCCCTATTTTCTAAATACTCATATTGCATCAGTTTACAACGTAAGTAATTTGTACGTACGTATTTGCACGTTTAATAATATTTAAACGAATAATGGATAGTTAACAATACAAACTATACCAGTTACCACATACAATAGCTCTAGCTACTGTCTATATAATTACTAAAGTATGCTGTAATTTATCTATTGTTTGTAGCAAAGGAATAATAACGTAAAGCAATTTATAATCGTCTTGTCTTCATATAAGCAGCGATAGCCTAGTTGGATACCGTTGGACTGCCATGCAGTGGTCTCGATTTCGATCCGAAGGCGCATATCTCTGACTTTTAGAAGTTATGTGCTTATTAAATAGTTAATTATTGCTCCCTTTAACGGCGAAGGAAATTATCGTGAGGAAACCTGAATGTCTGAGTGTTCTCCACAACGTCCTCGAAGATATATGAAGTCGGCCAACCCGCACTAGACCAGCGTGGCCTAAACCTCCTCACACTGAGTAGGTAGAGGCCCGTGGACAACAGGGGGACAGTTTAATACAGTGATACTATTATTATATATATACGCATCAACGGGTTTTGGCTATATTGCAGTAGACTAGCTGGAAAGGAACTTGTATTGCGTTTTCATAGTGAGTAGGGTTTTCAGACTCTTTAAGGCGACGTTGTGCTGCCAGAAGGATACAAGTAATCTCTTTCTCTTTCGTTGGTAGCACAGTGACATTTTTTGCTGATTACCAACTTGTGATACCGGGTGCTGCAGCGTTCATATACTACAGTAACAGCTTAGCAAGCCTTATTATGGATTGCAATGACGATTATATAAGAAAAAAAAATTCTCGGTATCCGCCCATGGACAGGAAAACCAGATGGAAAAATAACCTAAGAGTGTATGTATCTGTTGGCTGTAGGCAGCACAATTTATGTTGTGAAGCTGGGTTCTATATCTTCTCATTAATCTAAGTTTTCATAGCTTTGTACTATATTGAACCAAACCCTTTGTTGAGGCGCCTATAAAAATCTTCAGTGAATTAAAAATAACGTATGCAAAGACTAGAAGCAGTTGTAATGTCAAGAGAGTATTCTTGTTATTTTTCAAAAATAGTAGGAGTCTTTACAAACGTTGATACATTAAGAAAGCTTTATCATATCATGGTACCCAAGATTCAGACTTAGCCTAGCTTGAGGTCTGTCTATCCTTATAAGTTTGTATTCAAATCTAGCAAATATCAATCAAATGTTTATTAATAATTACCTTTTTATTTTATGTATTTATATTATGTAGGGTAGGCAATCTAGGCACATCTTAAATTACTAAGTACAGGTTTCTAGGCGTTTCCTCTACAGCTAGCAGTTAATTATATATTTTCCATCCATATACATATAAGGCACCATTTAACGTATAGGTAATTTATATGATAGATATATATTTATATACGGTGTTATCTAAGTATCGATGATTCATTGAGTCACGCCATATCCAATGTTTACTAAAGTTGCATAACGATCTGATGTCTTCTTCCACTATACAATATTGCATCATATTATAATATATATACACAAGCTAAAACTAGTTTTTATGGATGTTATTTATGCTAACAGTTTTTATAGATAATATGCCTGGGTCGTGCCAAAACGTGTGGACTTAGATGGCTTTTGTATTTTAATTCCTTCGCTGCGTCGTTCTGTTCTGTGAATGTCGTTTATTGTACTGCATTATTTCTTATATCATTTTAATTAATATAATTTGTTAAAATTCAGTCGTGAAATTCGTTTTCATATTGGTCATTCTTCATATTCTGTCTTAGAAATAAGTGGGTACAATTATAACAAGACGTAGAAATATGAGCTTCTAAAAATAGCTAGTATTATTAAAGGTTTTATTTTAAAAGTAGTTATTAACAAACTATATGCTTACATATAGTTTGTTCATAAGCATTACGTAAATATAAAGTTGCTTTATTGGGATTAATTTGAGTAAGTAGGTAGGTAGGTGTTGTACATCTTCATTCGCTTTGTGTAACGTTTTTTTATATAGATGTGGAATTTTTGGACAAGGCGGTAAAGCCACCTAAGCCGTCGTAAAAATACAGTAAGTATCAGCTATCATAGCTACAGGAAAACTTCTTGAATAAGAATGTGTTTCTGTTACTACTACAGAAAATATAGCGTGTTTATATTCAAATTCTATAAATAAAGGTCAAAATGTTAGCAATGGGCAATCAAAATTGGTTTTGGGGAAATCAATCCCGTTTCTTATTAAAATATTCTATCAATCAAATGAGGTACTAGAAACGACAAATATTGAAAATATTTTATCGTACATTTCTTAAATATCATCATGGGTTAGGCAACCTTGAACAACTTAATATCCATTAATCTCAACACACATACATATGTATTAGACATATATTAAAAAAAATAAAAATCATGCTATTTATAATGCTAGTAAGTATGTGCATTGAATTTTGGTCGATTATCTATATTTTTCTTTTTTGACCGTTTTTTTTTGTATCTTCTTCTTTCCAGCCCATCCATATTAAACGATTTTATTCATAATATACATATGTAGGTATTCTAAAGGCTTATTTCCTACAATATGTATTTGAAAAGATTTTGGCTCTTATAATTCTTATAAGAAACAAATTCAATTAGAATTATAAAAATATGTTGGATCAATTAACAATTTTGGGCCTCAGTTAGTCAGTAGAAATTTTAGACCCCTGCAGGATACAGGATTGATTACAAGAAATACAATCGATTTTCATCTATAAAAGATATTGTGTTTATCACGCATTTGTCTGCGGACTGTATATTTTTCAAAATATACGAGTATTGGTCAATATTTTTCATAAATATTAGGATAAATATTACATTTCCCTAAGAATGTTTTCCTGTGGCAACAACGGATAGTATAGGTACAGTCCTCCATGCCCCGATTAACAAATTTACCTGCATACAATATTCTCTATCTAATATAAATCGAAAGATCACATACGTATAAGAACTCATAAGATTTATTGAAAATGAATTAATAATAAATTAAAAACTTACCTCAGTATTCAGCCATAAGTTAGTAACTATTCCATTGACGTCATCTGAAAATAACGAAAAACAATTAATACGGTTATAAGAATAACAATGTACGTAGGTATGTAGGCAGTAATTATAACTTTAATTTATTATTAAAATATAACAATTTAGTGTTCTTTTATCGTAATTGTGGTTGACGTCACTAAACTATTTATCGCAATTACTTACTATAAAATATATATAGTTCGATACCTTGTCCTATAGCAAAGCATAGGTACCTTTGTAGAAAAACGGATGTTATTAAATCACATAATATTGTCAAGCAATGATATTGGCACAGTCTCATAGCACAAGAAATCACTTCCAATTTTAATTGTTCAATGACGATATTGGAAATACCCGATGATGATTATGTTTATCATTAATACTGAACATATCGAACAGTTTTAGTATTATATTTGAATAAGTTACGACTTCATGACAATTCAATGATAAAACTGCAAAAAAGTCACAATAGCTGGCTATAAACCGCACACTGCATTATTAGAACAATCTTTCTTCGCAAAAATAGCGGGCTTACGCGGAACGTTCTACTGTTATTACACGAACACACGCTATGAATAAGACTAACATCCTGCTCACAACTGATTCGACTTTATAAAAACAGACGTTAATAAAAATCACCTTGCAGGGATACTTTTGTCTTGTAAGTCATCGTAAACGACTACCGTAGAATCGGGTACTTGTAGTAGCTACATAAATTAAGCAAATGAGCTATAATAACACAGATGTTTCGTTCTACATTAGAGGCTGCTGTACTATTGGTTTAAAACGGACCGTGAGTATAATAGCGTTTCGTCAACATGTCAAAAATCCTTGAGGTGATCTCTAGTGCGGAAAACAAGGCCTGACTCATGCCGCGTGACGTAGGCACTCCGGCTGCCACACCGTTCAGAGATTAGGACACTTGTACACTAGTATTTTATAGATCAGGATACATAAGAATCGGTTTCTCCAAGAAGAAAGCAGAAGATGGCTGGTTACCAGGCAAAGGACTAGACAATGGATGAAAAAAGAAAGAAGAATATTTGAGGAATTCAAGGGCAACGTGTCTTAACTACGATTAATAGCAATATCCCGAAGCTTCTCGGCACTGCGTCCGCCCTTGGGCGGCTATTGCCAAATTTGGGCGGGCCTAGTGCTGGTTGCCGGCGATTCTATACGGTGGTTATCCGGTCGATGGCGCTTTACGGCGCACCGGTGTGGGCGGACTCCTTGACCGCTCAGTGCAGGACTCTTCTGTGGAGACCGCAGAGTCATAGCGGTCAGGGTAATACCAGGATACCGCACGGTGTCGGCCGACGCAGCTTACGCATTGGCCGGGACACCCCCGTGGGATTTGGAGGCTGAAGTGCTCGCTGAAGTGTATACAGTGAGTGAGGAAATGCGGGAGGACACGAGTTCAATCTCCTCACAATCATACAACGCGCGCGAAATTGAGCCGTTGGGGCCCTCTAGCCGGTGTTGGAGCGGTGGGCATCCTGCCATGGGCAGCATGGGACCCTTTCCTTTCGGCTGGTGCAGGTGTTGTCAGGGCACGGTTGCTTTGGCAAATATCACACACAAATCAAATATGGCACACGGTCGCCAGGAGAGAACCGAGTCCCATCTGCCACCACTGCGAGTGTGTGGAGGACACGGCGCTGTACACGCTGGAGCAATGTCCTGCTTGGGCGGTGCAGCGCTGTGAACCCATTGAGGTTGTGGGTGAAGACCTCTCGCTGCCGGCCGTGATCAAAGCCATGGTTGACAGCGAGAGGAAGTGGGCAGCGGTCGCATCCTTCTGCGACCGCTGCTTAGGTGGGTCGCTGCGGTGGTCTCTTTTCCAGCGGCCCATCCACTATACAAGGCAGCAAATAGGTACACCATGGGGTTTTGGTCCGTAGGCCCGAAGTAAGGGAGAGCCGGACATAACTCTCTCGCCTCCCCTTGTGGGGAAGGGGTATGCATCAGGCGCATTAGCCAAGGTAAAAAATAAAAGTTGTGCAATACTTACAACAATTGTTTATGATTCAGTAAAACAATAGGTACGTGATTCAGTTAATAAAGACTAACAATTAACATAAAAGGACCGCATACTTAAACAAAATATAAGGTTTTTGTAGAGCAAAAACGGTAACTTACTACTGGCGTTTTCAGTGTCTATATTATCATAATTTTATTGTGGCACGAATCAAACATTTTGGCACTCAAAGGTAACCAATCTGTGGCAGTCCTTATCATATAATTTATTACCCATTGAATAATGTTTAGTGAAGTGACGATTGTAGATAATGCTTTTATGATTTATACACGTGTTAGCTGAAGCGTACGTGTGACGTGATAAGCGGTACGTGTTCTAAAATTGGCGGTTTTCATGTACTAATATGTTGTGGTTCAATATTTGTCACGCTAATAAATTGTACTAAATATAACAAAGGTTTGAAGGAAATTGTTCGAAGTCTGTCTATACCATTTGATTTATAAGTTTGACTTATTAGGTAGTTCCATTTGTATTATTAATGTATCTGTCCTTCGATGTATTGACTGGTTGGTTCTTAATTTTGGTAATGACTTTATTTTTGTCCCTTAACATCTACTTGTCACCTTCAGTAAAATATATACCTAATAATGATAAAGTCTATGTTCTTTAAGACATTTATTTACCTGACTTCATTATAATACAAGTATATAAAAATAATAAAGTAAGTTAAATGTATTTAAAATAATTAATGTCACTAAGGAACACGAGATGTTTTATCTAAGACGTGCGTAAGAAGATTGTGGCGTTTATTTTAACAAACAGTAAGCAAATTCTTAAGTTAAAAATAACTTCTGTGATCGGTACGGGCTTTAGGTTTTGCGTCATCAGCCCACGCTGAAGGGAGGCTTGTGGTGGGCGAGGGGTGGCAGGGGCGAGAGGGGGAGCCCAGCTTCGCATGCGCGGAAACATCGCCTACGCTAAATAATGTCAAAGGGCAATCCCGGGCGGCCTGGATACCTAGGCGTTTTGCAGGCTACATTGATTTACACACATAATCTAGGTCAGTTAGGTATTTTTATGGTTGAGTACCTACTCTTACATAATGGTTATCTGCCATTATGGATATATATATGATCTTTAGGTAGGTACACATGCGTGTAGGATGTGAAGCAAAGGTCAACAATTGTATATCACATTTACTTTAAAGAAAACAATTTTGTATATGTATAAATACTAAAAGACGTACATTGAATAACGATGAATATTATGTCAAAAGGCAGTATATATACATATGTATAAATAATCGTGTATTCTATTCATATTAAGAAAAATCGAGAACGAAATGGTTCAGATTAAAAGCATATATATGTATCAAAGTATAAACATACATAAAGCGTAGTGCATCCATTTTGACGTTCTAAAGTCAAACAGATCACTCAGTTCCAATTTTTATAATCGGTCAATATTATTGTTTACAAAGGAAAAGTCAAGAGCCAACTCGTTAATCTACACAATATATAAAACGTGCAAAATATACAAAAAGAGTATAGAAATAGGACCGGATCCTTTTTTTCCCTGAATTCTTCGCTGGTGCTAGTACTTATGAGGAATATGATGATAATATCAGGAACATTGTAGTTGTGGAATGAAAAAGCGAGTCAGCGTGTATAATTGTAGAGGCAGTCAATTGTGGTAATTAATAATACGAGACACATGCCGACCCTGAATAGACATCCGATACTCTTGGAGCTGCGGTTTTAATCTAAAGACGGCAATGAACTTCTGTACTGTATTAACATTTTTATTAAAAACAGATAGTTTAACTAAAATTCACTATGAATTTATTAATAACATTTTATTTTAGGCAAGCCTAAGAATGTTTGTTTGCATTTAAGTTTGAGGTATGCCTCAGAGTCCTAATTTGGTACCACACGTAAATTTGATATTCTATAAGTACCTATTTGAAATCTTATTTAAAGATATGATACCTACTATAAAACTTAACATTTGTTCTAAAGGGGACGTAAATCTAAACGTTATCGATACTATCATACAAACGTATTATATTGGCACCAAGTTAAAAACGAAATTAAAGTATGAAAGAAGACCCGTACAAAGCTTACCAGAAATTTATTAACTAAACAATACGAACGTTGAGATCTCAAGTTCTTATTATTCTGCGTGTGACCATTTATAAACAAATATATATGTAATTATATGGTTTTATAAGATTTTCACGAATGGCAACATTGTTCGTCTATACATAAGTGACTTGATTCTGATCAAGGTTTGTATAAGGTCACAGAGACCTTTAAAGTATTGAAGGACAAACACAATTGTTGAATGACCGTGTGTAGTAAAATCAAAAGAAGGATCGGCCACTTTGTACATTTTGAACAAAGTGACAAGAATATCAAAATATAAAATTATAATTGCTTGCAACGTTGGAAATCTTTTTATTTTGAACAAAAATGTAGTGAATAACTCTACTGTTATAAATAACACCGCGATGCACGGATATTTATAACCACCAAATGTTCGTGCTTCATGAACCTGCTGGATCTAAACACCATCGCTCTATTAGCAATTTAATAAAATTTACTTTAAATTGTAGTAATTATATTTTCAACAGATTTATAAGAGCATGCTGCATTTGTAGAATTATCTTCATTGTAATTATTTGTGCTGTGTGGCTCGACACAAAGAGACACGTAGATGTCGATGTCTCGTAAAAACGATGTTAATCTTAACTGTGCACCTTAATCTGATGGCACTGCAACCGCAGACGACGAGCCATGCGATGAATGTTAATGTTCCTTTTGATATTTATTTAGTGTATTATGTAGCATACACCTACACTAGATCAAAATATGCAGAAAGTCAAATAACTCACCATATAGAGACAATAATCTCATTTATGACGTCGTAAAGATAAACAAAACTACAAAATATTTTTTTTATCCTATGAACAGTATGGCATACGGAGCCTAGAGGAACATCTGACAAATGTACACAAAGGTCACATTCCCGTCGGTTGCCATTACGACTCCATAAAACGTTCTGTTTTAAATTGCAAGCAAACGTGCAGACGAGTAAAACAGAAATAAATAAGCAAGTCTGCGCTGCCAGCGCTGTTGCTAGGCGCGCTCAAGGTCTGCCCGGCCCTGGCCGTGCCCCCCTCATGCCCTTCCCTCCGCGCATGTGCATCGCGCAAGCTGCATTCGCCAGACACACACACTCAAAGCTCTGCACGCACACAAGTATACTACAAGCAGCACACACGGATACGGACTGTATCTACATGTTGCACGTGTATGCTTAGAAAGGGTTCGCGTTAGTGAGTGTGTCTCACACACACGATCTCTGATTAATGATGGTGGGTATTCTTAGTTTTGTATACAACACACACATATATATATACTGTTTCCATGTGTTTGTTGTATACATAGTGTACGCTCCATTTGAACTAAATGTGGAAACTGCCGGCTTACGCGACATCCATGGAATGTATCTTTCATGGAAAATTGTACATTTTTGTGTTCAGAACGCTCATACAAAAAACTTTTTGATGATATTTTAAACCGGGTGTACCCGGCAAATTGAAGTAGATAAAAACTAGTAATCAGTTAGCCAATATGAAAAATCCAAATTAAGATTGTATAAGTCAATGATAAATATAAGGAAGCATTTTTCCCGAGTCATCATCATGAGAGCTGCATCAATTGGAACAGAATGTGACATTGTTGGCAAAATACATTTTGGTGATGAGTAATATTTTAAGCAACAAACGCGATGTTGCTGGTTTATGTGGTGTTCCATTTAGCTGCATATGCAATATGCATAAGTTATATACATATATTAGCGCCGAATAAGAGAATAAGTAAACGTATCATCAATAAAACCGATTATATCAAAGCCCTCTATGAAATATTTAACATCAATTCCTTTCCACTTGGATAAGGTAAAAACATTTATTTTCTCTTTCTGGGATTGCCCAACCGTATTCAGGATAAATAAAATGATGACTAACCGTGGTCTGCAAAGCAATTATTAGGTAATATTAAAAGAATGTTGGAGGTTATTTGGACAAGTATTTGAAGTTATTTTCGGATACCCCATGTATCAAAGTTTGTGTTTTGCGCTCGGAAGCCCGGAAGTTGTACAAGTTCCAAGTGTTTCAGCAATGCAAAGCAGCAATGACGAGTAACATTGTATATTATTTCACATTCAGTGGAGGATTGCCAAAATGAAGTGACGAAATGAGTTTTTACATAATAAAACTTTACTACGATAGTAGGTAACTATTATTACTTGACCTTGTCACAAATTTTGTAATGATTCAAAATATTTCCGTCTTTCATTGTTTTTGGTAACGAACTGGTCAGTTTTAATAAGAATTATTTTAATTTATTTTAAACAGTTAAATGCTTCTGTATCAGGACTGTTAGTCGTGCTTATGTCTTGTCTCACTTTTATCTCACCCACACGTCATACGGTCTGAATTCAGACCACACAATCAACATTCAGACCGTATGACGTACGGTCTGAATGTATTGATTCGTCATCCGCGGCGGAGGAAATTGCTCTAAATATCCAATGTCCACATATACCAATAGGTCAGGATCGATTGCCACTTGACGTTACGTCTCTTTATAGAACCTGAAGAGTCTCCCAATAGTGTTATCACCATCAACATTAAAAGTATTATTTGTGTGTGTGACATAAAATGTTTATGAGGATAGTCAGTCTGCACGTGTCAACCGTCCATCCATAGGACACGCTTTGGCAAACTTGAATGTTTATTTATTAGTGATGTATCACACACTACCCACGTGTGACCAGCTTAATGTTTAACGTGTTAATACATTGTCTCTCCTTATAAAGATTTATTTCAAAGTGCTTGTATATCGTAACACGTGTAACGCAATTACCCTCTAATAATAGATATCTTAAGATATTCTCATTGTATTCAAGTATATCGGTGCTTGACATCGCAATTTTAGACTTTAAAATTAAAATAGAATGTTTTTATAGTCGGTAGCACGCACATTGAATACGATATTAATGCAATAAACTCTTAACATCTTCAAACAGTTGATCCTAAAATGTTCATTTTAAAGTGTCTTTTTTGGCAATTATCTCATCATCTCAGCTATATGACCTTCACTGTTGGACGTAAGCGTCACTTTGACTAGTTTGTTTTCCATCCAGTAGAGGGCGACCTATGCTTTACTTTCCTGTCCGTTATCGTCTTTCAATAATCTTTATGCCCCTATGTTTGTTGGTCTTCCAGTTCCCGTACATTATGATCTCACATTGATGACGCCATTATTTTATGCATATTCATTTTGTTTTCTACTTTCAACCTTGCAATATTATACGGCAAGGTAGCGGCAAGATAAGATATAACAATATCATCAAATTGTAGGATATATGAAATATGACGAATTATTTACGTTAACTGTAAAACTCTAAAGACAAAAGTCTCATAATTCATGCATATCTACTAATAGTGCTATTGTTGTTGTAAATAAACAAATGATCAGCCATCTTGGCCGCCATGTTGTTGACGATACGTCAATGTGACGCGAACGCTCGTCAGCTGATAGTGATACGTGGACTAGACGCTGAACTTTAGATAATGCAAATAAATGTACGAGCTATGTGTTATTCAGCAAAGTGCCCGGTGTCGGAAAATTCAAATCGAGTTGCGAGCTCACTCAATACGGACAAACGTAGGTACATCTAAATTAAAATTTCATCACTGGAGTATTCGGTCGATTTGCATCACGATCGATTCTTGCAGGCCGGCTACAGCCGGTTTTAGATCCACAATGCTGAACAATAAAATAGGATTTGTATTGAATAGCACGTTTGTTTTGGAATTCAGATTCCAAAGTCGACTTGAACGTTTCCTTAAATAATGCCGAAAGCACTGTTTACTCATTACTACTTGCTGATTTTTGTTTTAGAACTCTTTATATTGAGCCTAATTTATTTAAAATAACGTTGAGTGTTAAATAAAATCAATTGTAGACGATAATGATGGATGTGGACGTATTATTATTAGTAAGGTTATTGTTATTCAGGCTTCGCGAGCGCGGGTTCAAGGCGAAGCTACCAGTACCATGTGGGAGGCCCCTCAGTCATGTTACAAGCGTAGCTCCATTAGGTTCAGCGTAGATTCTAAATTAGGAAGACTTCGTCAAAGTTCTTCCTTGTCATTTTTATAGAAATAATATTGGCGGTACTGCTTTTAGCAAATATCTATGACGAACACACTTGATGATGAATTTATAATAAAAACATATTGAACTCAATTCTGTAAAAGCCCAGACCGCATTTTATATTAAGTAGCAGAAATATTTCTTGTAAGACGGTTTCATCTTAGAAGAAAAATATTTTTACTACAAAATGGCAGTAAATTCTTCGAGTCAGCATTTAGTTGCGTCATTGAGTTTTTGCCCGCTACTGTTTTGTACGACGTTATTTTTTACTGACATATGTACGTGAACATTCTTAAAGCTTCCTTTATTATACTTATACCATATATATTTACTTCGTATATTATATCAAGTGTTAGTTTTGTATTTGAGCAATCGAAACAGTTATTGGAACTTGAATGTTTGCAAGTCAGTATTAATTAATTTGACTTACCTACATACACATGATATGCAAAATAATTACTTATCATCACTTCAAAACTATTATATTGGTAAAATGTGTATACCTTATTTCTTTATATAAAAGGAGGTTATGTAGTTCTTCATGAGGAAATTATTAAATTCATTATCTTTATAACTATTTGCGATAAACTTGTCCATTAAAATCCCAAATAGTTATTATATTTTTTCTATTTCATTTTTTGATGATATAAGACACAAATAAAATGAGAAACAATTGTAGTAATATTTTATTACTGTAGAAGTAATTAGGTGTTGCTTAGTCTCATAATATTAGTAATTCGGCGGTTGTAATGGTATAACTCCTATGTCTGGTTCAACATGTTTAGGGTATGTAGTCTCAGTCTTATTTTATATAATCTTTAGTCACTTAAGTGTCAAGTATGTTCGGATAAGATTATAACTAATACGATCAAGTGCTATAATTAAAATACATTATAACATTTCTTATGTATCCAAACAAAATGCTGCTATTTTCCAAAAAACCGTTGTTATATATCGATTCCTTGAAAAACGAATCAAAGGAAAATTTCGATACAATTTTTATAGACGTCTAATTATATAATTAGGCACGAATTTTTTGTTCGTGTCGGCCTACCAAACGGCAAACGCAGCTTGTTGGCTGGATTACCCGATCGCCTTGAACTCATGTTCGACATTTTTTGCGAGCTAACGCTACAACAGGATACATAGCTCGTCGCTCTGCTCGGCCCTTTAGTGGTTTAGTGGATGCCCTTGGATCTTAGAATGTTTTGGGGCCATTTTATAGCCTGGAATGCGACGGCTTATTGTGAAAATATATTTTCTTTTGAATAACGCGTCATGTGGCGTCATAAGTAAATTATTATACCATTGTTGAATTTTCGTAGTGAAGGACAAGCTCTCGGAAATTACGTCACACAAACTTGCACTGAATCTAGTTTCTACAGCCAAAACTAGAAATGTTAAAGCGGCAAGTTCCTTGCGGAAATTTGCTTTTCATTAGATATTAATATTATAGCTTCATGATCATAACACAGTGATAAGGCTTCGAGTATTGAGTAAAATTAAGTCATATAGAGGACACACGAGTTTGCTGCATAGGTAATATTGACAATCTAATGTTTAAAGTAAACATGGCGTCTAGTACCTACTGTCCTCGGATGACTTCCAACCGAATTATATCAATAAAAGACAAATGTAAGACGATCGTGTCGGGATCCAATTACCGGCACACCAACACACGTTTACAATAAACATGAAAACTTAAGGTCGTTTGGAACTACCTAGATACAGATTACGAGCAAACGTGATTTAAAAAATAGAACCTATATTGCTGATGTTTGCTTTTCAGTGAATAGCTACATACAAGTCTTCTAAAAGTGTGTGTATCAAAACTTAATATGTATTACGTTTAGCTTATAAAATAGCTGTGACAAACTTACTGGAGCGAATGTTGCGTTTGAAGAAATGTTGCATAATGGTATTCGGCGTGGCATCGTCGCAGGCGTGAAGCGCTGAGCAGCACTTGAAGCGTCCTCCGTAGGAATTCAGTCACGTCGCGGAACTACATCATCGCCATACAATCTGCACACCGCTGATATGCACTCGATTTCACAACGGTTCACCTGAAAATATCAGCAGGTAGCATGGCGGTTTGTTTGCCGACAATTCGCGACCACGCCGGCCGGATGCGCGTCTCTCGATATCAGGCTGAACGTGACAATTTTACCGGAACTGTAATTATATATCAGGTGATCCGTTGGGGCGCGTCGGGTGTGGAAATTGCGATGCGGTGTGTGGCGCGATCGTCGGTGAGGCACTGACGGCTAGCCGGCCGCCTGCCGCCGGTCGCTCCTGCATTGCGGCGCGCAGCCGCACTCGCGCGCGCATGACCTTGGCATTGAACTTGGCAATGGGCCGGCGCGGCAGGCGGGGGCCGGGGGCGGGCTGGCCCCAGCTCGGCCGGCGGGGGATGGATGCACCGGCAGCTGCACCGCCCCTCTCCCGCCATCCTTCCGTCATCGCCACTGCCCGTACCTAACTTGCACGATGCTCAATTTTGACTCGGAACGAGCAAAGCGAAGATGCCCCTTATGCCTATCGATTTAAGCAGCTAATATTTGTTATCGGTGTCGCTCTGTTTCCATCCGCCTTATTTACTTTCAGCTATTTAGAGAAGCGTTTAAATGTAATAGGTAGAAAATACGACTATGGTATAATTGATTGAGTTATACAACTAACAAACTCCAGCGGACGAATATTTAAGATTATAAGTTTTTGTAGATGTTTGGCATTTTTGGATATTTGCCCGAAGTGTTTAGGTACTCATTCATATTATAAACATTAAAATAAGATAATCCGGTCTTTAATCCTGCAGAATATAGTAGCCATTAATGTGTCATATCGTTTAGGTAGTTGTAATTAACGATGTAAATAATAAATACAAGTTGAAGTATTCTAATTTTGGGTGTGTAATAGTCAGTGATGGTATTTGTGCGCTCGCGTCCGCGCTGGTGCTCGAGGCACTTCTGATGTAATATCGACGGAGCACAAAAACTGGTCGCACTTGAGAGTTTAGTTACTAACCGAAAATTTATTTAATCCGCAATAATTTCTTCTATAATTACACCTTTATAATTCTCGTTGGATTGATTCTATAATAGCATTTATCGTCATAGAGTGGCACCTATGTAATCTGTTATATATTTTAATTTTAATGGCATTGCAGATGAAGTTGGTATTGTGATAATAAATTAAATGAGATGTGGGCGATGTGGCATCTTTGTACACGTGTCGGGGAGATCGGGAGGGGGGTGGAGGCGCGGAAGGGGTGGGAGGGTTGTTGGAAATCGATGATGGTGCGCGCGCACACCGAGCGAGTCTGCGTGCTCCCGCTACCCACTTTGATCAGATCCCGGCCGCTACCTAGGCACCAAGCTAAGCACTAAGTAACTTGATACATCACTGTTACGTAACAAATGTATGTATAGCTTTTAATTTAACGAAACCTCTACCGTATTGATTTTCCTTTATAACTCTGCTTAATTAATGACTGGTATGTTAGGAGCGGTCCACATCATTTTTACCACAAATAAAATTGCAAGGTCGTAATATGTTGTAGAATACTTCAGAACTCAGAAGCAGTTAGAAACTGTCCATCTACCTATATGATATTCCAGTATTCAAGACTATGTTTAAAGCAATACGTTGTAATAAAGACTCGATCTTAGTTCCTAGCAATCTGATGAAGCCCTATGTGACGAGAAATGTTATTCTAAACTATCTGAAGTAATGTGGTAAGGTAGGCTACTAGAACCAATTATAGTTCTCTAAGTTTATTACCTTGAAAACATTAGCGCAAGGTATGAAGTCTACTTTGAACTTTGACAGTGCACTGAACTTACAAACAACATCATAGAATTATTACAGGATCTGGTTTTTGTAGCCTATATTTAAATCATGTTTTGCTTTTGTTTGTTAGGTAAGTATCCTTCTCGTATAAATGCTGAAGTGTAATTGTTGTTTTTTTTTGGAGCAGCGTGAGCAACGGAACGAATTATTTTATTCCGGAAAACGGGCGCAACGTGACAATTATCATACATAGATTCACGCCTATTTCGCAGAGGGGTAGGCAGAGACTACGGATTTCCATTTGCCACGATCCTGACACACTTCTCTGGCTTCATTCACTTTCATCACATTCCTCATACACGCCCGTCGGTTCAAGGTGCTCTTAACCTGGCCTTTGTCCAGAACGCCTCCGATGTGATCAAGAAACGTTTGCTTAGGTCTTCCTCTTGCGACTGTTCCAAAATCCAATATCAGCAAGTAAAAAAAAGACGAAGATGGCCAAGTTATTTGTATAATTAGAGATTGAAGATGCTCCAGAGGCGCTTCATCTACCAGCAGTGCTACAGCGATCTTTTAGTAAAACAATTGACTAGTTCAACCAATAAATTAAACATTACAATATAGACACTAGCCGTTCGTAGAAAGAATCGATTATTCCTTATATAAAATGTCAGAAATTACGGTTCCGAACTTAAAAGTTGTTTATATTCATTAAAAATATTTGTGTTGTTCAATAATAACAACCGAAGTCATAGATTTAAAAACAACAAACAATTTGCTTAGCTTTTGTAAGGCTGGCAACGGCAGGAGCTCAAAGAAGCTGTTGTATCCAGTACGTTTTTGCCTATTCTTGATTTTCATAGCCCCGCCATAGATCATTCTGATTATCAAATCCTCTTTATAATATTAGTATACTAATATTATAAAGAGGATCTTATGTTTAGTTTGTAATTATTTAACTCAAAAACTACGCAACTGATTTTAAAAATTCTTTCATATATAGAAAGCTATATTATCACAGAATAACAGAGGCTTTTATAAAAAGAAAAAAGTACTGTAGCCTACTTTTACGCGAGCGAAGCCGCTAGCAAAAGCTAATAGTTATATAAAATCAATAAAAATATGCGCAATATCTACTGTACCTATACATTTAATTTTTGTTTGCTATTTTAAAGTGAGCCGAATTTTGCTATTGTTCTAAAAAGTATTGTTCATTAAAATGCATAAACATTAAACATGCTAACTTGCCAAATAAAGAGGCTGAAGATAATTAATGTATGCAGAACGTTTATTAGACTTAAATATATTATGCATTAGATTGTAAGATTCCTTCCATGAGAGAATTATAGTTTATTTTACTGTCCAATTTAAAAAAAGTATCGGCCATGTCACTACCTTGTTGAGGTTTTGTAAGAGATATGGACGCTATTGAGCGTACTAAAAATACCTGAAATATTGTGTTAGTCTCTCTACATACATAAACACTGACTCGAAACAACTATTTGTGGATCACACAATTTGTTGTCCCGTATGGGGATCGAACCCATAACATTCGACACAGTGGCAGTAGTGAGGCAACAAACACATTTTACTGGTTTTAATTATTTACAGCCATTTAAACCCAAAAAATAAGTTAATTATTATTTTGTGCATCTGTTTGTTCCAGTATAACGCCAAAACTACTGAGGATTACAATCCAGTTATCAAAATTTTGTAGCTTGGGGCTCAAAAGTAAGCAAGCAAGTTTCATCTAATCACAGATATAGAGCATGGCGTTATCCATTAATTAAATGACGTCACGGGAAAATTATACTGTAACAGGAACGTCTACCTTACGAACAAACTCTGATTAATTTGATATAATTACAAATAAATCATTTATCATTCAGAAATATTAGGACACTGTCTCTTAAATCTTGAATATACAAAATAGGAATTATATAATTTACTATGTATTTAAACTCAAGTGTAAAGAGATTGGTCCCCACGACATAAAAATCCTAGTGTTGTTCATGATATATTTAAGTACTGGTACTTAAATATATCATGATATATTAAAGATATCATTCGTAGCGATAGCTCAGTGGGGAGACCAACAGATTGCAATGCAGAGAGTCTCGGGTGCAAACCCAAGTCGCGCATCTCAGACTTTCGGAAGTTATATGTCTTTTCAAAATTATGTGCGTATTGATTGACAATTATCGCCTGCTCCGTGCCTCGGAGAGCACGTTAAGCCGTCGGTCCCAGCTGCCATCAACATCTATGGCAGTCGTTATTGGGCAGTCAGTGCCCTATAATATCCTGACACTGGTCTAGCCTTAGGGTATCGTTAGCCTTCGGGTTGCGGCGGTCAGGTGGCAACCGATCCGTGTAAAAACTGATATCCAGTCAAATCCGGTTACCCCAGAAAATCCGACCCCAAGTGACTTGGTCAGGGGAAAAGAAAAAGGCATAACGCATAGGATACTTTTCATCCAGTAAAAAGTACTGTTACCAATGCAATCTAACATACATTTATGCGAACAAAGCTGCGGGCAAAATCTAGTTAATTAATAAAATGTAAAACCTGATAACGATAACTCGGCCAATGAATCAGCTGATTAAGCCTTTATTGCAGAATTATTATCTGATATTGCTATATTATAATCCCAAGTACTAATAAATACATTATCTTAAAGACTAGCTGACCCGCACAACTTCGTCTGCTTCACATAAGAGAATATAGATGCTCCGCTCCTATTGGTCGAAGCGTGATGTTATGTGGCCTTCCTCGGTAAATGGGCTATCCAACACTAAAATATATTTTCAATTCGAACCAGTAGTTCCTGAGATTAGCGCGTTCAAACAAACTCTTCAGCTTTATAATATTGGTATAGATTAAGGTCAATCTACGTCACGTGCTGTACTGTAATAGGCTATTCAGAGTTCACGTTGGTACGGAGAGACAGGTTAAGAGCAAAGGGCATTACGTGGAAACATGTTATCAATCTCAAACCTGTTTTTAATATTGTATGAACTATTTAATTGGCAATAGTGGTTTTAGAGTTCGAAAAATCTCTTATACAACAGCTTTGTCCGTCCGTCTATTATACAACTTTCAACTCAAGAACCGTAAGAGCTAGAGACTTGCGGTCAACGCCATTCGACTCAGCGTAGTCAATATACCCCCGAAATGACTATGACCTCTGACCGCAAGATCACGTGGTATCACGTGACCTTTGCATATATTGTTTTTCCAACTCTAAGATTTACGGCAATTCATTGCCGTTTCTCACTTATTATTGTTTAACGTCCACGCGAATATTAAACACTAGCTTTTGCTCACGGCTTTCCTCGTGTAAAAGTAGGTTAGGTTATGTTAGAAACAGAACTTTTTGAAATAAAATATCGCCTATGTTACTCGCTGATAATATAGCTTTCTAATGGTGAAAGAGTTGTTTAAATAGTTTGTGTAGTTTTTGTGTTAAACCTTTACAAACAAATAAACAAACAAACAATCAAACAATAAATCAAAACTTTCCTCTTTATAATATTAGTATAGATTGAGATTTCTATTGTATTATTTTGATACTACTTCTTAGTTTTGGATGCTTTATAGCTGCCATGGTCATGACGTCAGTTTAGTTTGTTTTTTTATCGTACCTAAATCCTCAACTAATTACAACTACAACAATAAATTCATTAGTAGAAGCCGTGTGAAATAAATTATGACTGACATTTTTTTTATGTAATTTCTTATTATGTAGTATTGTACATATTTATACAAACATTGCCATTTTTTGTATATATTTTACATACACACTTTGTCGAAATAAATACTGTTCTTATACTTAAAGTAAACAGTGTTTTAATAAATTATATGTAGACATTAATTATTTGGTATATCTAATTTAATTCGTATAAAGGGGCAAGATGTTCCAAAATAAAATCTTTGTTGGGTCAAAGTATGACTTTTCAAATCAGTACAAATAAAGAAAACATTTGAAGTTGATTCAAAGGGCTCGCCTGTGTTAATAACAACTATTATCTATCCGCGTAATTCCTAAGGAAGTGGATGTCGTGCTGAAACAATATCCTATGCGTTAATGCAGGGCATGGTCTAAATATGCACTAAATTATGAAACTTGGTGTATATTTACGGGTAATATATTGAAAGGATTTGGATATCCAAATCCTTTCAACATATTACTCGTAATTGAGTCACAAACATCCAAACTCCAAAACATCTACACAAACTTGTATATTCTAACTAATATTATAAATGCGAATGTAAGTTTGTTTGTAACGCTTTGGCGCCTTAACTACCTAACCGATCATCATGAAATTTCGCATACACGTTGTCAAGGTAACAGAAAGCGACATAAGGACCCACCCAGAAAAAGTACTGTTCCCGAGAGAGCGCCGGCGCCGAGGACTAAAACTAGTTTCATTTAGATTGTTCTAATATCACGCACAAGACGAATGTTCGAGTTTGAGAAAGCACAATGTAAAATTTTAACTAAATTCGTAGTAGCAACAGGCCGCAATAATTTGATTATTTACTCAGAAATTACGTTATCTTCTTGGAACAGTTGAAATAAAGACGATACCCAGAACTATTTAAACTAGTACTCATTCATAACATGTGGTCAGACCTTGGTCGTGTTCTTGGAATTCATTCGAGTTTGTCATCAATTTTTACATCATGATCCCATGAGAATAAAGTTGATGTAGGTTTACAGGCCCAGTAATAAAATAGAACTATTAGAGAAGTTATGTTTGGCGCTATAGGCAGAGTAAAAATGTTTTCCATGATTGACATATAAGTATTTTGGCAACGTACGAGCGTGTTCCACGGTATGCGCAGGCGACGGATGAGAGGACGAAGGCGCCAATCGCGGGCCGCTTACTGCAACGTGTACTTATATAATCTATTTTGGATAGGAGGATCTTAAGCACTTTTAAATTATTAACTTTGTTTGACTAGACTTTGTTTAAGCAGACCATGTTATGTAATCTAGGACATTCTATATGTGTGTAAGGTTAGCAGATAGTCGGGTTTCGTCGGGATTCGCCCGACATTTCATATGATGTCTCGACTGCTTTAATCATTCTCATAAATTATCCAACTTGGTGGACTCAGTAAAAGCGAATGCCACATACATGTGCTAATGTAAAAATATAATTTGAATTAATTATGTAGGAACAATGTTTACTTTTCGTAGATTAATTATTTAAAATAAAAATATATTTTGACACCTTATATTGATTTCGCCAGACAACAATCCCTAATGCCCACCAATTTGTAAATTTGTCTATTCATTTCGGTTTTCCAATCTGGCTGATCTATCTGAGTACGATATCGTCCTGACAAAAAATATGTGGTAATTAATACTGGTGGTAGTACCGGCGAAGACATTTATACCGATACAAAAAGAATAACACACGTAAGATAAGTTTTGTCTTGGTACGCATTCCTGTAATATTCTCGTTGATGGATTCGCGGACACAAGACAGTTACATTTTAAAACAAAATTTAAATAGATTATTTCATCACTGTGCATCGGGTTGCAGTGACTCAAGCCCCTACGGACGTAACCTCTTTCCTTGAATACAAATGGTATTATTAGGACATACTGAGGCGCATGAAGCCCGCTTCCCGTCCAAGTAAAAAGCACCTTGAATCGATACCTCCTACGTATAATAATTCTACAAAGTATAAAAAAACATAGTTGACTAGTACCTACAGCGTCGCTTCTATGATTTTAAAGAAACCTTACCTGCAAGAAATCTGTCAGCAGCAGCAAGGAGTCTCGAAATGTGCCCAGGCTCGATGCTCCATTTCGTGGGACCTAACGCAAAATATTTGGTATTTTACATCTCTGCCCATCTGTAGCCCTTTAAGATATGCAATCGTGAGATTACATTATGCTTTTTATATAAGCTTTTTTATTTTATATGCTTTCTTTATGTAAATAATTAAGTAATAAATAATGTGAGCATAGCTTACTTTATAATGTAGATAAATATATGTGTTGAATAACTTCTTATAATGCCATCATAAAGTAATAATCTAGGTGCCTTTTTCTTTTTAAAAGACATCTTCTGAACTAGTAATAATTCCTCTGTCGCGGGAGACTTTACAAATATCCGAACAAAGGACACAAAGAACATCGATATAACTATTTGTGGAACCCAAATATTTGTCTCGTATGGTTGTCCAATTCACAATAAACGAAGTATGGCGAGGCGACCACTTACACTACTACAACAGAGGTACACAGACTTTTTTTTTTAATTATCGGGACTAAACCTACCACGGTAGGCGGGACGAATTTTTTTTTAGTAGTTTTGGTCTTTAGCTTGTGGTATTCCTCAAAATATCCGTCGATCGACGTTTATAGGTGAAGTCAAGTCACTATTTTAGTTCTTCACTATCGAAAGCAAATAAATTTTCATGGACTCCCGCTTACAAATTGGGAACCCACATTTTTTTGTCACACTTGTCACGCCAACGTAGGCCTCCGTCGAGTCTCCCGTGGACCCCTAGGGATCCACCTGGACCACTTTGGAAACTACTGCACTACACCATCCGTGTAGTCAGAAAATTAAAGATGCTCTAGTGCTAATATTGTAGCTGGAAGTGTCGGACCTTCGTAATGTTTGTATTTACGATCGGAAGTCTGCATGTTCATCTAAATAACTAGTGAGGTCAGTCTGTTTGCTAGTACTTAGGGTGTAAGGATGGCGCCTCGCAAGGTTGCCTCCCACAGTTATTATTAGAAGGCTGTGGTTAAATTTACTGTCTATAGACTGCCCTCATGGCGTAGGGGTTTAAGTAGTAGCCTCGCTATTGCCACTACGCCAAGTGCATAGGTTCATTCCTAGAGTGGGACTTTTCTTATGTTTAAACGAAACGACACGAAATTGAGTAAAAACAGTCAAGTAGCTGGCATAGCTACAGAAAAAGTAACGTGTTTAATGCTTAGTCGAAATAACTTCAATATTTAATTCATTAAATAATTCTTCGTACGGGAATGTTTACTGTAAAGCTTGACATTAACCGGACATTGCCGTAAGACACGTCATTTTGTATGGACGATCGTTGTGCACACTTAAATATTTACTTTATGAAGAGACCTAGGCAATAAATAAAAGACACGTTTGTTCTTGAAAGCGTACATTGTTTTGGTAATGTTATACATCATTGTACACATAGTCTTACACTTATATCTCCAAATGAATAAGCAGGAGATTATCACACTACATTTGCCATTTATGGGCTTAAGGCCAATATAATAGCAGGCAACAAATAAATATGCTTACTCCCTATCACGCGGGATAAACCCCTGCCTACTGCTTTGGAGATACAGGCATGAGACTATGTATGCATGGTATAAAAAAAATACAGCACGGATTTTATGAAATTGTACTGGCAGAACAAACTGATGGACGATGGTCAATATGCGTCGAGAATTATCTGTATAACTAACTCAGTAAAGTACTTAAAAGTGGAAGATGTTTCATATGATAGCATCCATTCTCCAAACACTAATGTGTTTGGAGAATGGATGCTGTAGATATATTTTATAGTTTATACTAAAGTATAAACTATAAAATATCGCTCGTACGGTGGCCTAAGCGTTAGTGCAAGCACGTCGTTGCTTGCTTGGTAGTGAGTATGAATCTGTAAACACGTAGTAGCAGCTCCTTAAAGAGCAATAGGCTCACTCTTACAAAGTTGATCATAGTATCTAATGAAAGATGTAAGTAGTTTAATCCCGTTGGCGTATACCAAGGATGGCCAGGTAGGTATTAGGTTTCAACAAAAACATTCTAAGGTATATTTGTAAGGTATGTATGGTATGTGTATTTTTGTTGGCCATATCTGTTTACGGCCCAGGTCAGGCCAGCAGCCTTGGCTAATAACTCTGGATAAGCTAATGTTCATTCTCTCAGCTTTAGAAAAACTGTCTTGACCTCATATAAATTGACTTTGTTAAACAGTATTGGATTTCTAAATTACGTATTTTATATCTCTTAACGATGTAAATACAGCTTCTTTGTAAATCTCACAGATCACTTCGACGTTCACTGGGTGGTCTATTCAAAAAGCTGACGAATATATAGTAAGCTAAAAAATAAATATTTTCATGTTGCTCACATTTATGGCATGCACGTTGGGAATCGGAATCGACTTCCAATCGGACCCAACATGTATTCGGTTAACTTTTTACACGATGCTCCTGAATATTAATATGGCGTGCCCACCGAAGACATGGTCATCTTATATTCTAGTAACTGTACTTTACATATATGTATGTATTTGTTATCATGAGAAATTTCATGTACCTATGTATCAGTAGTTTTTAGTGTTATTGGTTCTGTTTCGTCAAGAAATGAATATCACAATTTTTCTACGATGCTTCTTGATATCGACGTAAAATCTGAATGACCAGCTGGCTTCTACTTTTACAGAATTATTATATTTTCTTTGTTTGTTAAGCTTTCACGCCTTAACTACTTGATCGATCATCTGGAAAATTCGCATACACATTTTCAGGGGCACAGAAAACGACATAGGATACCTTCCACCCCGAAAAGAAGTCCTGTTCTTGAGGGATAAAAATGTATAGACAAAATCTACATTAACGCGTATGAAGCCGCGGGCAGTATCTAGTAGTAAAAAAAAGTTAATTAAAGTTAAAGTATATTAAGATGTTAGAGATGCCAGTGTCTCGTTGGTTCCAAAACAGAAGTTTGCGACGATGATATAGACTTAGAATGTTTTCGGTACGGATCATGAGGTTTCGGATCGAGCAATCCTGTTTAGCTTCCGTTTGAAAATTGTTAGTAATATGGAGTTTGGCTATGTGCCCAGTTGGCAGCATTGCGCTTGTCCCTTATTACGTGGCACCAAAACGTAATCGGTAACCTTATTATGGGCATATTCAGTAATGATTAGAAAAGAGAAAAAATCTCCACTTGGATGAAATTAGTAATTTTAAGTAACAAATTATTTGGAAGAAAGAAGCCTGCCACGCACCCTCTGATTGCTCACCCCAACCATGGTAATAGAAAAAAGTTTAACAATACCAAACTCCTCTGGTAAGGGACATTGTGTTCAAAGCGGAATACGGGCAGTTGGTGTAAGCCTGGTTGCCACAACGTGTCTGTTCCTTACCAAAGGAGTTCCGTTTTGTCAATATTTGTCTATTGCAATGGTTGGAGTGGACAATCCGAGGAAGCGAGGCGAGTTCCTCTCTTCTCAAAATTTTATTATAATAGATTTTTGCCAAGTAACTCCTAATTTGTTTCAATATATTTTTAAGTGATATTAACTAGAACAATACTGCTGTAATATTGGCCTAGAATAAAGGAAGGCCTGGCTGTTAGTTTTAAACACCATCATAAAATGCTCTGAAGACATGCAATGCAATAATCTTGTATTGCATTGTCTTAAACCATTCAAATTATATATCAGCAACATGTCCCGTTATTTTGTGAAGCGTCGTATGCAGATAATCTACAGCATAAATAACAGTTTCTGTATGAAGTTTCTATATTATCGTATTCACAACGAGGATACGATTTGAGGGACTATAAAAGTAAGATGGTTGAATAATATTGTCATGACTCATGATATAGGTCGTGCGAAATATTTTCTTGTGTAATAAACACACGTTTACGCATATTTACGTTTTTTGGAGATATTTTTGTATTTCCTTCTTCTTCTTTATAGGCTTCTTCTAATTATTGTAGCTGTATGATTGTTTATTTTGCATTTTGTCCATTATATATACATAGCATATAGTGTCAGTTGCCAAAGCCCTGTGTTTATTAATTCTTTTTGTATTTTCTTCTGTTGGGATCCATTTCTACGTCCACAATATCATATCAATGTAAATTTTCAGTGTGAAAGTTTTCAAAAGTGCCTATTATTCTTAGTAACGTGTTCTGATCGGTGGTCTTGTAAATTATTATTCACATTTATCCAGCCTTCAGTAACTATTATAAATTCAAAACAGTATCAAACCTAATAATAAAAATGCCTAAAGGGAGATCGATGTTAACTTAATTTCAAGGTATAAGATCAGTTCGTTGCCCGTTAGGAGGGGCAGATCTAATCTAACTGTGGCTAGGCTGTCGCTTCATTATTATTTATCAAAGTTAAATTTTATACAAATACTTGTTTAGCTACTGGAGTAACAGCTAATTTTGTTGTTTATCTTGGTTCGGATAAAGGATACGCCAGTTATTATTTACTAGCATGCCGGTCTTTAAAAACAGAAGTGTCGTTGCTGTAACTGTAAAATATAAAACCAAGTAGTCATACAACTGAAGTCGTCTCTTTAAAGTGATCTGGAAGACTTACGACTTACTGTAGGCACGCAACACAAGGTTATTTGGCTACGATCGAGTGGAGAAAGTAGAGGGTAGTTGTCAGTAGGTTTTGCTCCGGAGAAGATTTCTTCGTGATAGGGTACCTCTTTTCACTATAATTCATATTTTAAAAATAAACATTCAAACATTTCTTAGTAATCTACTGCCGCATACTGCAGGTATAATATTTCAATACGGTTAAATTTTACTAAATCGTAAACTGTCGGTCTGCATTAAATAGTTCATGGATGTTACTGTGTAAACAGCAAATTCTTATAAAGTATAAGATTAGATTAGATATTGTATATTATATGTAAATGTCTAAAATTCAACTTAAGCCAATCATAAGGTATATTCACTGTCTCTTAATTCCGATCATCAAGTTTGATTTATTTTCTAAAGAGCAGGTAGTTTAATGTGGCTAATTGATAACGTCAATCTACTATAGTACACAAAACCTTATGTCACTTCAAAGTGGATCCAAAATAGTTTGTCTAAAAGGTCAGGCACAAGTCGGCACGACCAACAAGGCTAAATATTACATAACGAGTGAAGATAAGCAGAAAAGGTAGTCCACTATATGTGTGTATTTATATAATAATACGGTTTGCTTAGCAAGGAATAATCGTTTGACCTTTGGCGTTCTTTTTTAAGGTTAAAGTTCGAAGGGTCTGGAAAACGCTAAATAAGTTAGTCGCCCACTCGAGTGGAACATGTTTAATTTAGGAAGTTTCTACCGGTTTGGCTGAATTGTACCTATCTTTGGTATACTCTTTATTGGTTTCTTAAGAAGACCTTTTTTATTAATACATGTTTAGTGACTATAACTTGTTAAACGTATAAAAGTTTAACCTATTTATTGAAAAATCTAATTTTTTTGTTACTTTATATATTAGGAACTTTTGAACACAGTTCATGCCAGTTCCATCGTAAACTAAACTAAATTTAACTTACAATTTTAATGTACAAACTATAAGTGGTACAAAATCTTACTATAGATACCTAATAGTACAAGCAATTGTAATACTTAAAATTAGCTAAGGCATAAATCATTCTACCCTCACGGGACAAAGGCTTAGCTAGAAATATGTTAAATGCAGAAGGAACCTTGTATGGGTATTATTGTTACTGCAATGTGTGGCTTCAAAATATTGGCCGGCAATAGCAACCATAATAAACGTCGCGTTATTTTAATAGTGTGTTTTATAATGTGGTGGCCTTCAGTAATCATTATTTGCAGGTTTTATGAACTTTAAGGGTTTCAACCTAATTACCTATGCTTAATTCCTTATAAGAGTTATAAGTTTATTTTAACATACACTATACATTTAATGAGAAGCCTGTAAGTTAAATATATAATTAATATTTATAATTATAAGTCCGAAACGCCTATAAAGGTCACATTTACAGCTGCAAGCAAAACGACACAAAATAGCAGTCCTACATTATGTACTCCTAAATAATAATAATAATAATAATAAACCCCTCTGGGACAAACGTTATCTCATCATGAGACTAACGCGATATCGGAGGGCACAGTACACTAGCTTTTAAACTACCACCTTCGCCTTGTGATGTAAACAAAAAATGTATCACCAGGTTAAATAAAAGCGCACAAACCGCAGGGCAGCTTGTGGCGAGCTGAATGTGAGTGGCGACACTGCAGTCCTGAATGCCTCGGAGAGTCGGTTAGGGCCTCGTCTTCGGCTTGCCATTACTGGTTGGCTGGGGTGGAACTTCAAGAGCGCCCGTAGGACTCTCAACTCTGGCTTGCCTTAGTCGGCCGGTCAGAGGGAGGCCGCTAGAGCTACATGCTTGAGTGTAGAAGTTTCATTTTCAAGGATATAACTACGGGGAAATCCGCTCCGGGTCTTCGTAGTCACGAGACCCGTGATGGTGAAACTGGCGCCGCACCGCTCAACACGCCTAGCCGCTCACACCGGTGTTGCCCTCTGCTGCTGGCTTGTATGCCTATCGTGGCTATTCAGGGGGCCTATCTAGTGATAAGGCGAGTCACCGTCTGCCCATTCGATTGATGCTATTAGAGTATTTAGGGCAGACGCCGTTTTATTACCATAGTTAACAATATACCAGTCCATTAAACACCCATGCCCATAGCCCATATATTAGAATCCATACGTAGCAATAGTCCTACGCCTGCTGCGGCTAGTGCCGCTGTCGGTGTTCCATCCCACCTTTGATTAAAACTCTTGAAGGGCCTCTTCACGTTGGACCCATGTCTTCGTGTAAGTCTCCCAAAGGACCGGGTATTCTCCTTATTAGGGAAATACCCGTGAAAGAGAAACAAATAATATAAATAATAATATATTTTTATGTTAAAAATATGATTGTAGATTTTACAAATGTTGTATAAATAAAGTTTTAAATACACATTACAATAAAAATGGGTGTAGTACTTACTTACGTACAGTAATTTAGCGTTTGAAAACCACAATTAATAAATTTATTGTAAAACTTAAGATTAAAAAGAAAAAAGAAAGGTGTGTGAGAATGTACTTGTGCGTGTGTGCGTATGGAGATATGTTTGTGTATGAGTGTGTGTAGGGATGTGTTTCTATGAGTGATATGTCAATTGTATTATGTTAAGAATTTTTCAATGTCATCATAATAAGTTCAAGTTATTGCTGTGTCGTCAGCGTAAGATATAATTTTGGCGTTTGAAATGTCCAAGTTGCAAAGGTCATTGATAAAGATAAGGAAAAGAGTGGGACCTAAAATACTGCCTTGCGGCACGCCGTATTCGATAGGATGAATATCGCTGAAGTATCCATCCATAGTAACAAACTAATTTCTGTTAGCTAGGTAGTTCTTAATTAGCTCAAGCGAAGAACCCCTGACACCTATAGCTTCGAGCTTATTTAGAAGAGTTTTAGTGGGAACGGTGTCAAAGGCTTTCGCAAGATCTAGAAATATGGTCATAAACTTTCTGTTATTATCTCAATTTTTCACTATATGGTCCACCAATTCGTGTACAGCGTCATTTGTAGATTTATTTTACGAATTCCGAATTGTTGTGGTGATAAAAACTTATAGTGTTCAAAATAATGAATGAGTCTATTATCTACTGCTATAGGGCGGTAGTTATTTACTAGGCTACCATTGCCACTCTTGAAAATGGGTATTATAACTGCCTTAGTAAAAGAAGTGAAAAAAATAGCGGTGTCAAACCAAATATTGAATATGTAGCATAATATAGGTGCAAGGATATCAAGCATATCGTTTTAAGAACATGGAATAAATACCGTCACAGCTTGTAGCGGCATTTGATCTCAGCGTGTTTATGACTGATACAATTTCGTCAGAGTCAGTATTTTCTAACACAAAGGAATTTTTGAATCTAGGTGTTTGTGGGAATGTAATGTAAGACAGTTTCTGTACTGTTTATTTTCTCTGCAAGAGTCTTTCCTATATTCAGAAAAAAACTGATTAACGACATTGCTAGCCTGAGTTGATGATGACGAAGCTGATAATAATTGTGTGTATGTGTGTTGTTTTTGCTGTGTTTGTAATAGTTTTTATACAATCCCAGAGCTTTTATGAGTTGTTTGTAGCCCTATTTAATTCTTGTGTGTCATATTGTCTCTTAGCTTTGTTTAGCAGAATTGTGCAAAATTTTCTGTATTTTTTGTATTTTTCTTTGGTAGGTAATAATAGTTATGTGATTTTCTGGTGATTGATTAGTTTTTTTATGCAATAAGTCTTGGTTTCCAATGCACTTTAGCAATCCTGGAGTAACCCATAGTTTAAGAGTTCTTTTTTTTGCGGGTACTCTTAGTTTTGTAGTGCAGCTATCAATAGCAGTTTTAGTCATTGTTATAAATTTATTTGTTGCATCGTTTGGGTCCGTCATGGATAAAAGGGGTGTGTTGTCTAGACTTTCCATAACTGCGTCAAGAGTGTTGTAGTTTATTTTAGTAATAAATTTTCTAGCATTTGACTTTAGAGTACTTTTGTTAAGGCATAACAAGGATGAACAGTGATCCGTTATAGTTGAGTCAAGAGCTTTAGACTTAAAAGGTGGTCTAAGCAATTGTTTGCTCTTGTAGGTAATGTATGTGCCGGTAGGAATCCATGATAGGCTAGCGTGTTAAGATATTCTTGCGAACGTTTGTCTGAAGAGTTGTTTGAAGTCAATGTTAACGTCACCTGTTATTATAACTGTTTTATAGTTGGCAAGGGATTGGAGTATATAGTTAAGTGCAGAGAGGAATGTAGTGATTTTGTCATTCGAAGGCGAGCGATAAATGCAAAGAATAGCTACGTCGGAGCCTAATCTAATAATTAAACTGGGGGCCGATTCATTAAAATTAGGTTCGTCGTATGCTGAAATATGAGTGTATTTACCGTAAACGACAACACCATCGCTCTTGTTTATATGTTTAGTGGTATTGTAAGCAACATAATCTTGTAATATAGGGATGTAGTTATTACTTGAAAATTTTAGCCAGCACTCAGTCATGACCAAGAGATCACACTGAACATTATAATACGGTGCAGTAATGTTTTAAGATCTGAAAAATTTGCATTTAACGAATGTATATTTTGTGATAGAAGTTTTAGTTGATAGGTGTTTTGGGTAATGTAATTTTTTGTTTCTTCTGGGTCGCATGTATATTATGTATCTAATACAGAAAAATAATCAATTTTGTCACTTAAATCATCAGTTATGTTTGGCATTTTTGTTGGGGTTTGGTATAAAAAAAAATTGGAACAAGGCGCATAGTATAATGATGTAAGGAAAATATTGTAAGTTTTAAACAGACTTTACATGAGTACATATGTACAGCGGCAGCTTGCAAGCGTGTGTATAGTGTATGCAGGATGCGTATATGACATAAATGTTTATGTGAGTAGATGTTGTGTGGTATGAATGTTGTGTTACATTGTGTGCGTGTAGTAAATAACAGTATAACAATAATATTAGGGCATGCATTATAAAAAATAAGTATAGGCATTAAAATAAGAAAAATAAAATTAAATGATTCTACCAGTCATGCGTTATTTCGTGAAGACATTCAGCTGTTCTTCATTTCTTACAACAATGGCCTGACTATCCAAATCCCTAGTTAATGCTAATTACCATTAGTAAACCTTTTAACGGTCAGACTAAAAGTTCAGTAACATACTATAAGAAGTCATACTATACTCACTTTGCCGAGTTTGTACATCTTAGAGGTTTGTAAATTTGTAAAGCAAAACCCCAACACATTTAAACAAGCAAAAGACGTTACTAACAGAAATAACATCAGAAATCCGAATAGATTAGTGTTGGGCTTAATACCTAGAACAAGCCGGCTACAGAAAAATAGTCTTTCGATGTGCGTTAAAGTTTTTAACAAAATTCCGGATTGTTTCAAAACATTGCCTATAAATAAATTTAATCAAGTGTTGAAAAAATGGCTGATAGGAAATGCGTTTTACTCGGTTCAAGAGTTTTTAAATCAAAACAGTACCTAGAAACGCTTATCCGAAGTAATCCATACACAGAAACCAGTAAAAATATTGTAATGATGTACTTAAAATATTATGCTTTTCCGCTTTAACATTTGTTAATATTTGCATGCTGTATTTATAGCTAAATAGGCTTGTTCTCTTGAATTGTTACAAACCACCTTATGTATCACCCTGTTTAAAGCAAATAAATAATTTCTATTTCTATTTCTATTTCTATTACATGACTGATAATTCTGTCATTTAATATTCTTTAAAGTGTCAATTGTTGGAATGCCAGATATAATTAAAAACCTAGTCTTTGGCCATCGGTATGCCCCTGCAACTTAATAAGTCACCACAAAATCGGATGTATGACTGACAATATATAAGATTATCCTCTAGTTTTAACTGTAAAGGTGTAAAACGATAGTTAGAATGTGTCAAATCACTATGCAAAACGGTGGATATTGTGGCATTAGAGGAAATAATTATAGTTATTACCACATAAGAAACCTTGTTTAGCAGACATTGATTGTGATTTTGATTATATGGGAAAAACGACTGTAGATATATCCTCCGGTATCCTACGTGGAAGGCCTTACAGTGGAGTGGCCATTCTCTGGTGAAAAGGTATGTATAGTTCAGTGTCTGTTGTGCCGTGTAATGACAACCGGATTACAGCTATTAAAATGAAGACTAAGCGTAATGACATTTTAATTTTAGCATATATATGCCAACAAATTATGTAGAAAACTTTGTAGAATTTTGTGAGTGTTTAGGTGAGATTAATGAAGTGATTGAGACACAGAACGTTGAATACGTGTATATGTTGGGGGATTTTAATGCCCATCCTAGGGAGTTGTTTGGAAGTGAATTAATTAACTATTTTTGTAATGACCAGAAATGGGAGTTTGCTGACATAGCTAAGCTTGGTAGCCACTCGGATACATATACGTTCATTACTGATTCACACGGGACTCGAAGCTGGCTCGATCCCTGCTTGGTTACTGAGGTGGCATGGCGTACGATTAGTGACGTAATGGTTCGTCATGACGTATACTGGTCTGACCACATCCCCTTAGAGGTGATTTGTAACCTTAATATTATTAGATCTAAGATTGTAATCACTAGTCAAGTTAATTTACATAATAATATGATATGGTGAGAAAGAAATAATAAACAGATAGATAATTATTATAATTTATGTACAAATAAATTAAAATATATACATTGTCCTGTAGGACAATGTATATATTTTAATTTATTTGTTAATATTTAATATTTTAATATTTGTTGCAACTACAAAACTCTGTAGAGTTATGTAGTTGCTGTGATAATATTTGTAGTAATGTGCATCACCATTCGATAATATGTGAATTATACCATAACATAGTAAACTCATTGGCAGACGTGGCTGCTAATTGTAATGAGTCACGAGGGATCAGGAGAGGCCGACAGGTATCGGGGTGGAATAAGCTCTTCGTTATTTTCTTGCATGGAAATTCCAAGGTATGCTCTCATGTGGTCCTGTTTAAAATAGTATGAGGGATAGTAGGAAATTATTTAAAAAGAGATTAAAATTTTGTCGGCATAATAGAGAAAAATATTGGCAGATAACTTGGCAGAAATACATGCGAAAATGTATTTCTCAAAATTTTGAAAACATTATTTTAAAATTAATCCCAGACCGAGCTAATCATAGGGCAATATCTTTGGGGACAATTATAGGTAAAGTTCTTGACAGCCTGATTGAGCGTCAATTGCATAAGTATGTGAAAATTAACGATGCACAGTTCGGTTTTCGAACCGGCCTATCAACTGAAAGCGCTATATTGACGCTCAAGCAGACTGTTAAGTACTATATGGACAGGAAAACACATGTGTATACGGTCTTTCTTGATCTCTCCATGGCATTTGATTTAGTCTGTTATGACAAGCTTTGGCCTAAATTAGCAAGTCTGAATATCCCTAATGAGTTGATTGGTACATTACAATTTTGGTACACTAATCAGAATAACTATGTTAAATGGACAGGCAAGATTTTCTGATATGTACCACCTTAAATGTGATGTAAGACCTCCTGTCTTAACGTCTCCCACCCTTTTCAATGTCTACATAAACCAGCTGATTGAGGAGCTAAGCTGTGCCAATGTCGGATGCTCAATAGATGATCTATTTGTAAATAATCTGAGTTATGCAGATGACATGGCGCTGCTTGGTCCCTCAATCAGTTCGGTTCGAAAAATAGTTAAAATATGTGAGACGTATGCTGTTTTTCATGGACTCGCATATAACGTAAAAAAGAGTGACTTTATGGTGTTTGAAGGGAAAAATAATGTGCCCTTAGACTTGCCTAATGTAATTTTGAATAATGTGCCCCTTAGACGCGTGACTCAGGTCAAATACTTGGGTCATGTGCTATTGGAGGATCTCCTTAATGATGCTGACATGGAGGGGGAACGTAGGGCGCTGTCGGTCCGATGCAATATGCAAGCTCGTCGGTTTTCACGGTGCAGTGATCTTGTGAAAATCAAATTGTTTAAAGCGTTCTGCACATCGTTTTACACATGTAGCCTATGGGTGAAATATACGCGTATGGGCCTACGACGCCCTACGTTAATTACGGGTTTACCCCGTTAAAGCATCGCGTCAGGCATGTTTATGATAGGAAATACTGACGACTTATATGCTATTATACGCAAAAGAGCTGCATCTCTAATGCAACACAAAACATTATTCTAAAAGTGTTATCTGCCAAATATGATAGCCCCTTCCTGGTACATTGGGCACATATGCATGTGTGTACCCGCCGGAGATAATTAATTATAATTAACGATCAATAATTATTAATTGAATTGTAATTTAATTTACTTTTCTTTTTCTTTTAATAATTTGGATATGATTTCTTATTTAATGTTCAATATATCATTCAATATTTTATAATTTTAAAGCTTTACTAATTTTATTTATATTTTGATTATTTGTTATAATGTATATTAATTATGAATTTGTAAATTGTGCTAGTTTGAAATAAAGTTTATTATTATTATTTAGAACAAAATCTGATAGGTACGCAGTATGCTAAAAAAACTAATTTCGTCCTTTAAAGGCAGCCGGATATAATTCTATAGCTGGGAGATGAAGAATAAAAAATCCACGTTTTAATTTGATTTTAAAGATTAGGGAATTCCTGTAAAGAAGTCCTTAAAAATTTACTTATTATTTTAGATTTCATCTACAAAATTATACAGTAAGACTAAAATTCTACCTCTGTTGTCCTTTAAAATGATTGACATCCTTAGTAAAAATAACCAATGAAAATTTTTCAAGAGCAAAGTTTCTAAATCGTTACGCAATCTTTAAAATAAATGTTGCAAACGTAATGTTGCGATAAAGCGACGTAACTTGCCTACGTCGCGTCGACGTGAACTGAGAAGTTGCTAATGTTTGGAGCTACGTACACATTCAAAATTTTTGCGTCACTGCCTACCTACGCACACACTGCTATCGATCGACGGACTTTTAATAAATGTTTGAGTGAATTTCTATGACGTAGGTCGCTGTACTCACATTTTGGAGGTATGTATTCTCACGAAACTAAAATTACCAACATTTATTTATAATTATCCGCTTTTGGTATTATCTGAATTTGAACTGGAAAGTTACGAGTAGATACGTAGTATTTCTGGAGATTTAAACTTAGATTGGGCGATCCTTTGTTATGTCATTTATATGCTTGCTATTAGATTCGTATTACATTATTCCTAATTATAAGTATTATAACATTGTGATGAGTATTTCATACACAGCAAAACAGAAAAGCCGACCATTTCACAAAGCTGAAATTGGAGAAAGATCTTCAATCCTTAAAAAATGGATGACAATGATGTGGCGATCTGTGAAGCTTTTTAGGAACATCCGATAAATGACTTATACAGATTCAGCAATAGATTGACAAGGTTGTGTCAAATTCAGCAATCAATTCACAAGGTTGTGTGTCAGACAAACCGCATACGCGCATTTAAGCCATTAATCTTACAGAAATGTGTTGGGTAAAGAAATGTATTCGACCCTTTGTGACTTAAAATAGCCGAGGAGAAGGTCTCAATACCTTGAAAAGAAAACTGGGATCCCATTATGTATGTATATAATATATAGAAAGTTCAGTCTTCTTTGTATAATGTATATGCCTTGTATGTCAATATTAGTTTATTCTCTACCAATACGGATGTCGTATCTATTAGCTTCACGTAGCAACATCAAGGCTTTATAGGTCATCCAAATGGTATTGTTCTTATGAATAAGATGATAATGGCCACATTGCATTGTGAACCTCCGCATAGATTCATAATTTTAATCATTCATAGAGCTAAAAATATATTAGATCAACATTATGTTGAAAAATGTTCTTAGGTAACATGACTGCAATATGACATGTTATGTAACGTTAAAATTTTAATAACATTTTATCATACGTAATATGAATGCCAAAACGTTTAAGCTTGCCTGGATGACCATTAATAATGTCTATATTTTACAAACATCTATGAAGACAAAGACTGAAGAAAAACACGATATAACGACACAAAAATTTTACATACCGAGGAGTTCTCTTCTGAGGCACACCACATTTTCTGTCTTAGCATCACTATATTCCATAAGTAGCCAGCGTTAACGGAACACGGTGGGTACAAGTCCAGGATGTTACTGCGTATTACCGAGGTGTTACGTTCCAGTCCGCGTCACAAGCTCGAGCTAGTGTGGGCGGCCTTGTCCTTGCAGCAGACGATCGATCGGCGCGCGCCCAGCCGCCAGCCAGCTGGGAGCGAGGAGTAAACACTCTCTACCCTCAATGGATTGTATAACCCTTGTGTTGTACTTTGTTTTCTGTATTTATGTACTTATATGAGTTTATGTATTAACTTTTGAATGGTTAGGTAATATTGGTATGGTCTACATGACGATGTCAAGTTGTCTTCTTTATCCTATGTCTTGTAGTTTTCTTTGTTTATGTAATATTGGTATGGTGTATATGATAAGGTCTAGTTATATGTATAATATATTGTCATGTTTAATTCATAGGAGTAGTACAGGTGGTTAAGGCCACGGATTTTAATTGCGATAATCGTGATATAACTGTTTTGTTTAATAAATTTTGATTCGTATCTTTCATACCATTAGTTTGTACTCTGATTACGGAAATCTATGATATTGTTGCAAAATGTCGCCAAGAATTTTTATTCTAATGTCCTATTCGATCACTCTTTATGCCTTTGAATGACTGATTTAAAAAAAAAAACACTAGTTTTATAAATAACTGCTATTAAGTAGGTACATCGTCATTTACTCCACAATCGTTACAGATTAATAATGGCCCTTCGGACTCACGTTACACAGTCATACTGTTACAATTATACTCGTATATCTGTATATATATATATTATAAAGAGGTCAAATAAATGTGTCTATATGCAGATTTTAATTAAGCATTAGAGTACCTACATATTTCACTAATAGAAAGCTATACGTATATACATTACAAAACACGATTCAAGCTGTAGGTGGCATCTAGTATAATACAAAAGGAATGGTATATTAATTTACGATTTAGTTAATATCAAGCGACATTTCAACTAATTGACAATACTAAACAAATTAAATTTCAAGCGCGAATAAGTAAGAATGCTAAACAAGATAAAATCCATGTCGATTCATAAACAGCAAAGATTAAGTCTAAAAAACTAATAAAGAACACCAATATTTAATCAATCACAATTTTCAGTTTTATTGGATGCCGGCATTTACAAGGAAATGATTTTTACACTATCGCGAAAATATGTGCTGTCCACTTGACGGTGCATAAACTGCAGTAAATGACGTCACAAATTAACACTTAAGTGTTATATCTGTGAATTTCCATTTACCAATTATCAAATTAAGCTATGTAAAGGCGTAGGTAGGTAACAAGCTCATACAATATTAACCTCTTGTATGCCCGAATACCAGACATAATAGAAAAAGCATTGTGTCTCGCGTAGATCCACGTTCCGGCATACCACAGGTTAAGCACCATTGGTCACATAAATGAGATATGTAACTAATACTAGAAAGGGACTTAAGAAATGCGAGCATCAATTTGTCAAAACAAACATAACATTTTTCTATTTTCTCCTCGAATAAAGACAACAAAAATGTTTGGTTAAACAGTAATTGAAATTTTAATTGGAATTTATATCTATCCCTGCTGCGTTCTTATATATTTGATCATTTCATAATTGAAGTATTATGACCAGGAATCTTCTAAAATCTCTAATTTCATTCAGTTATTACTGTATTCAAACATCCAGCAAACTAATTTACAAACCTAACAAAATCAATATAAAAAATTGAGACATACCTTCAAACATTGCTTTTGAAAAATTTATTAAAGTCGGTCAAATCATAGAAGAAACAAGTGAATAAGATGATGATTTCAGAGGTATAATCAGTAGGAGCTGTAGCTATCTCTTTTGCACATTGATAATTTGTTCAGGCCCAGCGAGACAACAATAGATCTCTTAAAACCATTTTCTTTAGGCTTGTAACTGGTATATTTACTCTTGACATTTCTAACTCTTGCAAGATTATTTAGTCGTTCTTGCTTATTGCATTTCATGGATAAGCCATTGAACCGATATGAAAATTGGTATAGATAGTTTGAAGTCTGAGGGTACCTTTTTGGACAAAGTCACCGATGGCAGGAAGGTAATAATAAATATATAGCGACGGAGGTCAAACGATTCATATTAAGTATTTATTGTAATCGAGTACGCCTGGACATCGACAACGAAGTATCTATCAATAGTATAACTGACATATTGGCGATATTGATTTCATTGTATATCACTACTCACAAAGACTCGGCCAGGCTGGTCTAGGTTTTATCAATGGCACTACATTCTATTATTTTATATTATTATGTTCATATTTGTACGTATATTTTTTAGAAATATATTAAATATTCCAATAAAATATGTGTAATCTATCTATGGAATAGAAAGTAATACTATTTTCTATTCTATAGACAGATTTCATAGGCCGACGTGTAAGCAACTGCCCTACTTTTACCAGCTTTAAAATATATTAAGGAAGTATTGCGTCAGTGGTCTTTTAGAAAATTTAATTAATACCTATATTATCTACTTATAAGAAACGCCAGGTTTTCAAGTAATAATATTAACAATATTCGATTACTACTGCTTGCAGTTAATTTATTATCATAATTAAGAAGACGCTGTTGCTCCATTTCTTCTAGTCATATTATTGTAATCTTACTTTAGCGAGAAAAAGTGCACTGTACCATCTCTGTCTCGCAATATAACATTACAGTAATACTGCTATAATTCATCCTGCTTCGTAAAAGTGCTACAATTTTATGATTACATCTGCCGACTGCTGACGTTTAAAAAAGCTTATTGTTAACAATTTGACTACAACACCACCTAGCGGACATATTTAATAAGCAAATACCATCGTCTTGACAAAATAATGTAATTATGGTGTGAGTATGACCTGTCAGAAGCTCTTCAAAAGCTACACGACCACAAACAACAGAATTAACAATTTTAAATACATACATATATAAAGCTGTATAATAAATTTTATAGTTATAAATAAACTATCGTAACTACCTATCAATAAAAGGATAAGGAAACAATATTATAAGTAATACAACAAACAAACGTTGAATAAAACAGCTGTATAAACAAAAATAGTGAGGTAAAACATATACATAATTATATAATAATCATTACGGTATTAACAGAACAAATTAAATAAGCACACACAATATATACTAATGAATCTATAGGAGGCATCACTGGGACTATTTTGCGAAGCAACATCAATAAACAATTTTTTGTATGTGGGCGTGTGGGAGTCGGTCGATAGAGGGAGAACATTTACCGCCCACTCAAACTACCCCGCAGCTTCCCCTGACCCAAATACAGGGGGATGAGTTACACACACACACATACACACACACAAACTTGCACGAGCTCGCTTCTACCCCAACACACACACATTTACACACACTGACAAAAACATGGGTACATAAACACTCATGTTAAATCTTAATATAGGTATATCTGGAACATGACAGGGTTACTAATAACTTAGGCCCTAATAATAATATTGTCAATGTTCCTTATTTTATATGTATGTAAGAGTCAAACAAGGGAAGACAAAGAGGCCGTGTTGTATCAGTAGACAACAAAAGTAAAGGGAACATTTTGAAAATGTGTAGTGATTTGGTGATCGAAATTTATCATTATTACATCTTTTTATAAATTATTTCCTACAACTTAAGCGATCACAAACATGTAATTATTTATACTTACAATTTTAATTACTCTCAGGCTAACATAAATTTATCCATTATGCAACAATGCTGGGCTATTTTAAGTTCGTTTCAGATCCGTTTATTGATAGAAACTATAGCTAAATATCTATTGCGCATTCATAGACAAGGCTGTCTTCTTTTATTGAAATTTAGATGATATATAATCAACTTGTGGGTCACACGTTGGACTAACTCCCACGTGCTGATGCTATCTGAGGTTGCATATATTGATCTTATTGATATAAAATATAACATTAATTTTAAATACCTACTTAGTCATCTAGGCACACTCCATGTCGATAATGAATAGTACAAATAGAATAATTAAATATCGCATTTAAAACAGGTATTTATAGCGGGTACTCTGTCTCTATGACTATTAACGATATTTAGTAGCCGTTACAAAAAGTCGAACAAAAAGTGGGTATTCGTTTGATATGAATCAAACATCGACGACTACCTTGAGGGATCAAAAATTATTTTAAACATAAATATTACGTGAATGTAATTTCCAAAACAACGTTTAAATTGTTTGTTCTGACGATTAGCGTTCAAGCGAATGACGTTAGACACTGCGCAAGGTGAGCTGACCAATTTCGCGCAATGAACAAATCATTTGTTCACACTACCTACAGTACAAATGTTACCTACCTGTCGTTTAGTTCCTGTTATTATTTATGAGCCTTGAACAACAGTTCCTCTTATATATTCAGATTGCCGAAAACCACGCAAACCGCTGACAACATAATATACTCGGTAGGTATACATTCGTAGTTAAGTGGAAGCGTGATTACAAACATTACACAACTGATCGATTTTTCGTTGCGCTCGCTGAAATTCTAGCTTAATTGTTAACTAACCTTGATTTGCGAGTCCTGGGCTGTCCTGGGGTTCTGGGTACAGGAGCACACGCGTCGTTTACTGCGCATTTGTCCCTCAGAAGTTGTTTCCAGAAAGAGGGCGCGCAAGAGGAACCAGCCGACGCGGCGGTGCGCGGCAGAATCGCGCGGCCTCGACCTTGGCCGTCAAACCCGCGCATGCGTCCCGCGTCGCCCCCCGCGGCACCGCCCGCCACCCGCGTCTCCCCCGCCAATTATGTCATTATGTGCCGTCGAGTTTGCTGCTGTTGTGTTGCCAAACACAGTCGCGCTCTGCTGGAGCTGGTTCCAGATTTTTAATAAGGTCAAATGATACACGTAGGCAACCGTATACTTGGATTCATGTAATGTATGGCAGCAGCCGCATCGAACTGAGCAAATATTTATTAACAACATTGCGTTAACAATATCTACCTACTCAATCAGTGATAAACTGACAAACACAACCGAAATTAATTGAAAACATGAAAGCTTGATTGTTGTAATCAAAATAAAAACCGCCTGATAAATTTATTTGTTTACATCATTATCAGTTAGTCTACTCAATACCTACGTATTATGGATAAAGAGAGATAAGTAATAAGTACTTGGTATGTAATTATGTAGTTCACGAATCCGCTTTGTGTTGCGATCAAATAAATCAGTAATAGTATCTTACTTGTGAAACAAACATCCTGAACAATTATATAAAAGCGGTCAAGAGTACGAAAGGTCCGCAAAGATTAGTCAGACAGTCTTCAAGATTAATTCTTTATAACTTTATTGGGTTTTCGTCTTGTGCAAAGGGAGATATGTAATACTTATTACATCTAGGGGTATTTATTGACCTAAATGTTTGCATTGGTAAATAAGACAATTTTTAAAGATTTGTTTTATTTTGTTTACAATTCTTGTAACTCATATTTTTATTGAACTTCTTCATATTAAATTGTACTCAAATTTTGTTGTATAAGTTATAAGTAAGTATCTTACAAAAAGCTATGTTTTGTCTCTATCGGTATTCTAAGACACGAAATTGACGAGGTATGTAGATACATCTTCATACATCATACTTCCCTTCTTCTAGCCTTTCTTTTAGCTAGATATAGATATATCTAGCTAAAAGAAAGGCTAGAAGAAGGGAAGTACCTACAGCTTAAGATAAGATGTGATAAAACAGACCCATAACAAAAAACATTTTTTAATCATTAGTTTTTTTTGGTGTGGCAATTTCTTATACTAAGCAAGCTAAAAATCCAAGCTTTCAAATAAACGGACGACAATGAAATTATAGCATATTGAGGGTATTAAAAATATATTTTATGACATTACAATCTTATGTGGTTGATTATTCTTAGAGAATGCCGCTGTTTTAATACGTCCGAATGTAACGGAGTAGGAATTATAAATTCTGTTTTAAAGGATTATCATACAATATAATATCCAAAACTTGCGGAACGAAGACTGTACCAGCATTTCTTAAAGCTGTTCTTCGCCGTTTAACATATTTTCTTGTGAAATATAGTAGCCCTATGTTACTCTGCCGGTGATCTTTTAATATAGGTCTATATGTGTACTTCTATAGGAAACAATACTGAATGTCCCTGACTATACGTGCATATCTCTAAATTTTTAACCTTTACAAACATTTTTCTGTTTACCTGGAGATTTAAGGATTTTCAAAACTTCTTTAGATAAGCTTAGATTGTCTGATTTTAATTGATTTTAATAGATAAATAAGTTACCGTATGCATCAATCAAATCACAAAAGTCGTGTATTTGATTGACCTTTTCATTATATTCATTACCTAATGAAAAGGTCAGCTATTTTATTTATTGCACTCTATTTTTTTTTATTTATTATATGTTAATATTCGGCTCTTCTGAACTTATATTTTAATTTTAGTTGCCTTTGGCATTATAATTATGTGATTTAGGTAAGAGATTCTAGATAACTGAGATATATTTTTTGAATTCAAATGTATGAATTGATTAGTAGAAGGTTATTCAGACAATCTATTCTGTCAACAACAGTCGCAAGTGTAAGACAGCAGCTTAACGCATGATTAGTCGGATCTATGAAGAAATTACCGACTAGTCGAGCGGGAAGCTGGTATAACATTTGTATCATTATTTGATGTAAGACGAGTGAGGGCTCATCTTACATCAAATTAAGCAATTATATGAAGCGTTGCATTAATGCTCAATGCTATTACTAGAGCATCTAGATATCATCAAAATAATTTAGGAATATTCCTTATTAGCATCTGATGTAGGTAACTAAAATTGACAAATGCCGCGTTGCGACATAATGCTCCTAAAATGCCAATGGCAATCAAGAGGAAATGTAATCAAAATTTGTCTGTATTTTGATGTCCATGCACTTCAAATCAAATCATGTTTATAATTATTACGTAAATTGTGATGTCTTAAGATTTTCTATTAAACACATAAAGATTTTAGTACCTAGTAAAGAAATAACAAAATCTTGAACTGTCGAATTTTCAAATAGGTACTTAATAAACTTTTGAAGTGATACTCGTAGGTACATGTTTTCATTGATTTATTTTAATACATTTCATCATATTTTACTTTTAATTTGTATGGCTATTATTTAAAATACTAAGGATCAAAAATATTTGATAATTTTTTCAGGAGACGCAAATGATTTGTAGTTAAAATGTAGGGAAATATTGTATTGCCCACACCTTCTGCATATAAAGCAAAGTATATACATAGGTATACTTTATATGCCAGCTAGCATTTAAGCTTAGAGTAGTTATGTAACACATAGGTATACGTCCAATGACAGAAACAATATCATGCTAGACGAAGCCCTCTTTTTATGATGTTATTATATAAAGATAAAAAAATATCGTTAGCAATGTGTTAACTCCATTGCAACATATGTATGTTTATTTTCCTGCCTTGTTATTATTTACATAAATAAAATAATAATATGCTTACCAAACTTGATTTGAAAACTTAATATAAAAACAAGCTGGCAATTATTTAAGCAATTACATTTTAAGTCACAGTCACAATTAAAACATTTATTTTTAAGTAAATTACATTAAAAAATCCATAATATTAATTAGTCCATCGATTTTGCATCTGCCAAGTATTATTGAATTGTTTCGCTAAGAGATTCTCAGTAGACCAGCAGATAGGAGTCAGTGCCCATTAGATGCCAATAGGCTCGCCTCTATTACGAGGGATTTACAAGCATAGCTGAAGAAATATGGATGTCCTTCGGGATTTGTCTCAGATTATGTATGTATGTATGCGTACTATAAAATGTCAAAGTAACTTTACAATTTCTTTAGGAATAAGCGTCCTAGCTGGGTAATCTACACAAGTAGCATGCGACTAGTTTGGATGCCCTACGTTTCTCTAATTAGATACCTATAAACTATTTATGATTAATCTTTAATACTTCTTCTTCTTTACGATGATATTATTTTAATGAAATATATATTGAAAGCAAAAAGGCTACTTCCCTCCATTATAATAATGAATATTTTTACTAAGCTAACCTAAGTAATAATGTTGATAATTAATATTATGGATAGATTGTACCAGGGGATAGTGAAAAAGGGAACAATAATTTCAAGTGTTTTTCCATATAAAATGGTAATTTGTATTATTCGTTATTTTTAAATAATTATTTTTTAAATATAAGTCTTACAAATATTTTACTTACAAAACATAAAGAACTCAAATTTATTTTCTGTATCTTTAGATATAATTGTTTAAGACAAGATAGTTTTATTTTGATAAAACTTAAGAAGTTTACTATATTTTAAAACCACGTTCTTTGAAATATTACCATTTAAAAAGGCAAATATTTTAAATTCAAACACTATGTTATATTTCAAAATTTTACTGATGAAACTAACCTGGATTGTAGGACGTTTGTACTAATTCTACCCATCCACTTAAAAGCAGATTATTTACGTTTATAGTAAAAACAATACAAACATACTATTTATTTAGTGTACCTACTCAGTTATAAGTAAGCATTATCGCGAGACCTGATTCTGACTATCTTAAAATCATCATCCTCTTGCCCTGATCCCAATTTATTTGGGGTCGGCGCAGTATGTCCTTCGCTTCCATACTTCTCTGTCACCCGTCATCTGATCATTTACCCCTTTTCCTTTCATATCCATCCTCACACAGTCCATCTATCTTTTCCTTGGCCTTCCTCTCCCTTTTCGTCTCTCTACCCTCATATCCATCACTTGCTTACCTACATTTGATCATCTCTTCGCATAGCATGTCCATACCATGCCAAACGATTTCCTTTCACCTTCTCGTCTATGGGCACCACGTTCAGACTACCTCTTACGTATTTATTCCTAACTCTGTCCATTCTCGTCACTCCACACATCCATCGTAACATTCTCATCTCTGCTACATGCAATTGTTTCTCATCCATCTTCTTAGTAGCCCAACACTCAGTTCCATACAGTACGACAGGCCTTATAACCGCCTTATACATGCGACCCTTTAATTTCAAAGGCAGTTTAGGATCGCATATTGTGCCCGAGATCTGTCGCCATTTCATCCATCCTGTGTTGATTCGTTGCCTAACATCTCGATCAATTTCGCCGTCATCTTGCAGGAGTGAACCGAGGTAGCAAAAGTTGGAGGGTACTGGTATAGGTATACCACCGAGTGTAACCGGTATAGGACTGGAGAGACCGCCAAAATATTACTAATTTATAGAGTGTAACGCCGAGTTAACTAAGTACCACTGAATTTTAGAACTATAATTGCTTCAATATCGACAGTAAACACAGAATTTAACACTTATATTAGTTGGTTAGTTGGACATGTCTTATCCACATTTAACCTCACAATCGGGCCATTGTGCGTAAACAACCGAGAAGGGTTATTCGGTTACTTATACCAGCTCAGCTCCGTCCAAAAAGATGGTAGGGCACCGATATTGCGCAGTACTTCCTTCATTATTTCTGAATAGTATAAAAGCTTCACCCGTTGGGTGCTCGCGCTTTTACAGTGTAGTAACACGTGAGCCGGCGTATACTCAGTCTCCATGCAGCTTCTACATAGGGAGCTATCTGTGATGCCAATGTTGAAAGGTATAGACCTTATAATACTGCAACTATTCCAAGTCTACCTTACTATTTGGCAACTAACGCAGTCCATCTAATGGTAATCAGTTATTATAACACATTGCAAAAATGAGCAGTTGTGCCAAGATGTTATTAACCTGCTAGGTACAGTGTGGCACTGCGCTTATACAAGAACCTTAATAAATCTACACCTCGCAGGAACAAAATAAAAAAATGTTGCAGCAACGTGCAGGTAGTTATTATTCTATATGGCTAGCTTTCTAGAACTATGAGTAACTATTCTATTACCGCAATTAAAACAAAATAAGTTAACTATATCAAAAGCAAGTTATATTCAGGGAGCCTGCATAGGGTCTATGCGTATCTTTTTATTTATTCCATGTTTAATTTCTGTTACATAGGCTAAAGTGCTAACCATCAGGCATGCCGTATCCTTTTTTCCCATCTATTTTGTAAATATCTTCCGTGCTTATTCTTTTCAAGTAGAACTTACGCACTAGTTTTAGTTCCACTGTTACAATGAATTTATAAATATTCAGACGACCGACAAAAGGAGCATCTAGACTCGGAACAACCGTTTGTGGAACACGCAATTATTTGTCCCGTGTGGAATTCGAACAGTCGGCGTAGTGTCAGTGGCGAAGCGACCATTTAAACTACACTATCGGTGCGGTCTCATATAACAAGTGAGAAACGGCCATGAATTGTCGTAAATCTTTGAATTCGAAAAAATGGTATCACGTGACCATAGATCAATGGTCATAGTCATTTCGGGGTATATCGACTATGCTGAGTCGAATGGCTTTGACCGCGAGTCTCTAGCGTTTACGGTTCTTGAGTTGAAAGATGGTATCACGTGATCTTGAGGTCAGAGGTCAAAGGTTATAGTAATTTCGGAATATATCGACTATGCTGAGTCCAATGGCGTTGACCGCGAGTCTCTAGCTCTTACGGTTCTTGAGTTGAAAGTTGTATAACAGACGGACGGACGGACAAAGCAGCTGTGTAAGAGTTTTTCCGAACTCTAAAAAATAAAACAGTTCATGCAGTTACGACGAGTGAATTACTGCAATATTGTGGAGTGTCTTTGTGTCAGCGTCCTTCATTTTATAAAGACCTCCCCTAGCTCTGCGAACGTCGCAGCTGTAACCTGGTTTACTTGTACTGCGACGTTCTGTTACCTACTTTGTGACCTAAATTAATAAATAATACCAATTTTGTATCGACTCAAACACGCTGCTTTGGCAAAGTAATGGGCTTAGTGTTGGACATAGCTTTAGCCTTGGCTTTATAAACCAAAACGCAAATAGAGAGATAGTTAAGTATCTATTAACTAGTCAAAAAATCATCGATAAACATTATCCAACATTAAATGTTAGGTGAATATTAATTAAGTAGTTGCGGGCCGTTGATCAAAGGTATTGATCAAGGTTTTGAGAGCTTGAAATTGAGAGGTGACTTTGTATTTGTTAGCAATATGTTTATAAGTAACGTTGCTAGTTGAATTTTTATAATTTGGAATTGATACAGTGTTTGAATTCTACTTATAAACACTGTTCAAGTTTTACTTCTTGTACTGATTACCAAGATAGCAATCTACCATATAGTATTCCTGATGGATCTTTTGCGTGATACCAGGTTATGACATGCGACTTATCGACCATAGGTAATAAAGAGATGGGATTAAAGATAGGATCGACGGAAACGACCTTTCCTATCCTTCCATCCTACCTTCACAATCACAATGCCAGATGCTCACATACCTGTCCTGTCCGTACAATATAGGTATATGAGCCTCTGGCACTGGGTATGGCACTGTCACATACCGAACAAAATGAAGTAATTGATGTTGTTATAGATATTTTTATTTAAAACTGGTCTATGCCGTACGCGCTTGATGTGAAAGGTAAATCAACTGACAGCTGAGCTTTCGTAGACTTACTCACACATTCTTACCTCGTGTTACCCGGTTTTGCATAACCTCCCCTTTCCATCTGCATCAAAAAATGAGTCAAATCAAACGAATCCAAACCATTCGTATAATCTATATATTAATACTAGATATTCTCGTAGTTTCACCCGCTTTTATCGTTACTCCGCCGCCCCCGTGGATCATACCGTGATGTTATATAGCCTATAGCCTTCCTCGATAAATAGGCTATCCAACATTAAAATAATTTTTCAAATTGAACCAATAGTTCCTGAGATTAGCGCGTTCAAACAAACAAACAAACTCTTTAGCTTTATAATATTAGTATAGATGTGGAGACAAAAGTTGTATTTTTAAGCGCATATTGCGCATGGAGGAGTGTGGGATTAGGAATAAAGTTTATATGAAGGAGGAGAACCGAAAGCAAGCATTTACCAAAAATTCAGATTTTCATCCAATTTTGCTTCAAACTGCTAAAAAATAAAAAGTTGATTTCTTTTTTTTGTTTCTGTAGTCATTTTGAGCCAAAGCGACGAAGTAATATGTTCTTTGCCCTAAGAACGTATTACTTCGTCACTTGGCTGACACACAACTGTGCACCAAGTTGAGTTACATAATGTGCGTGTGAACTGAGGGTTCAAGACTCGTACTAAAGCTTTATATAGAAAAAGAAAGATTGTATTTATTTGATTCGGTAATATTCATTAAAGTATTTAATCATTCTTCTGTGAAATAAAGGACTACAGTTAAGTCGTTACATATTTTTTATCTTTGATACTTTGTAGCCTGTTATTCAGTAAATATCTTTACAAATTCTTTACTAAATGTCTGAAGTCACAATACCTTAATTTTTCAGATACGTACCGAGATCTGGCTGATGACCTGTGAGGACTGAGGGACCGCACTTTAAGGGCTGTAGTTTTTAATATATTTGTTTACAAATTCCCAGATTTGTTCTACAATTGTTTTAAGTCTACTTCTAAATCCTACAATTTTTATTTTGCAAAATATCAGTATGGTCCTTCAGTTCACACGCATATGAGTTACATTTGTATAACATCTGGATGCTCAGCATTGACATGGATGCTAAGAAACTCTTTGTGTTGCTAGTGTCCTCTAGCTATGTTGACCTACTATATCGCGACTGAAAACGAGTTTGACACCCCAGCTACAAAAAAAGTAGCATACATTGCCCGAAGCCAAAAGATTAAAGAAGAAGAAGTCAGATTACCTGATCCTTGAAATTCATATTCATAATTAAACGCCATTGAGCATTGATGTGTTGAGGAACATAGTGTGACGTACCTGAAATACAAAGGCAAGATTCATCAACCAGGCTGGTGATCGTGCCTGGCGGGCCGCTGCTCAACAGTTGATGTCGAGAACTTGTATATATACTAGCACGTCGTGATAACATCGCTTGCAAGATGTATGGAGTAGTATGTACTTGATTACGGCGCCATCTTTTGTCGTAGGGATATTTTGCAGGGGGAGCTCATACTCTAAACGACGATGACCTATATTCTACCCTAGAAATTTGACTTGAAACTTATAACATCTTGGGGTGAACATACGATAATTTTGGGGTGAGCACAGCCCACCCGGCCCCCTTCTTATAAACAGCAATACCATTGAAGCAGCATCGGTAAAAACTTCTTAAAATACAGTTTAATCTAATCCATAAATGCGTCAGTCCTCATAAATTGTAGCTAAGCCATGGCGGGTAATGAAATCTAATAATAATGCTAGCATCACGTCGGCTGCAGTGATGTAATCTCATTGTTGATTTACCTGCACTTGCATACCTACCTACTCCGCACGTCATTCTGCATCATCTCGATAATGGCGTCTCAATATGGTGCGGTTGCTATGCGACAAACGGAACTAACCAATTTACAAAATGTAGATGCGTACCGTGTGATCGACCAATACTCTGCTGCCAAAAAATACGCATGGTCATGTTCAATAGATGTATATATATTACCTCGTTGGCTTGCGTTGTATGCATTCAGGTTTGCGAGGGCTATAATATTAATAATAATATACGTTTATTTCGGATTTCCATATCCTGTTAGTAACAATTTACTTAAAATTCTAATGTTAGTAGACAATACATGGGTACCTAATATGCATGATCAAATCACAGCATGTAGCTGCATCCATCTCCGCAACATCGGGGTCTCCCACCGATCCGCGAACACATTCAGTGGTGAGGTGCCGGGTTCAATACCTGAGTCAGCCAAAGTGCTATTGGTTTTTCTGTTAGAAGAATCTAAGTAGTAACACGGCGTTTGGATTGTCCTTAAAAATAATAAATAATATCAAAATGTAAATAAACTGTCTCACTGCTGGGCACAGGCCTCTTCTAAATGTGAGAAGAGCTAAGCCATAAACTTTAGTGGCCCAGTGCAGGTTGACGGCTTTCACATACAGTGGTGGACATATAATTAGAAACACTTGCGACGTATTTCACATTATACAAGGCACATTGCCGTAAAACTTTTGTTTTTGGAAATAAAACAACAAAATGCATAGAATACGTTCAACAACCTATAATTCATTAAAAAACAAATAAATATCCGAGTTTACAACTATCATTTAGATATTTAGTTACGTACAAACAACTAAACGACATTTGCAGTACCATCCGTCATGGACAAGTAATCAGAAACAATAAAGAAATGAAGTAAAAATCAAAGTTATTAACGTGTTAACGTCATCAATTTCAAATTAATTATGTAAAATTAGGTTTGGTTTACTGAATTTCTTAAAATTAATATTTAGTTGCATAGCCTTTGTTATTAATGACGGCTCTACGATGACGTGGCATTGATTCAAGTAATTTCATACATTTATCGAGTGGGATCGAATTCCATGCTTCAACAAAGGCTTCGTAAAGTTAATTTTGACTGGAATTACGTTTAACGGAGAATTTTTTTAATCCACGTACCACAATTTTTCAGTAGGATAATAAATAAATCGGGACTATTTGCAGGCCAGTCTAACATGGTAACACGTTGCTCACTAAGAAAGGATTTAACACTGCGGGCCGTGTGTTTTGGATCGTTATCGTACTGAAAGATTCAGGTCACAGGCAAATTGTCGTCGGTGTAGGGAATCATTGTCTCTTCTAAGATGTTTTTGTATTGAAATTGATCCATTATACCTTCAATCTTGCGGACGGGTCCAACTCCGCAACCAGAAAAACATCCCCATACTTTAATGTTACCACCGCCGTGTTTGACTATGCTCCTCGTGTATTTATAATCAAAAGTATGGTTTATTAGACGTCTAACGTAGCGTTTGCCGTATGAATTCACCATATTTATTTTTGTTTCATCCGAGAATAACACTTTTTCCCATTCTCGTACGGTCCAGTTAAGATATTTCTGTATGCAAATAATAATCGCTTCTCTCAGTATTGCTTGGTAAGAAGCGGTACCTTTCGAGAAACCCTCCCGAACAATTTAGCTTTCACTAAACGCCGCAGCGTACCAGTTTCGAGGAAATGTTCCTTGGGTCATCAGGTGAAAAAACTTCATTTCTAATCTCGTTGAAGCCTTTAAACGGGTTTTGTTTAGCTACACGTATTATTTGCATATCTTCCCGGGGAGACGTTTTCCTTGGATGAGCCATTCTAACAACATTTTTAGTAGTTCCGCTTCTTAACAGAACATTCTAGATGATTAGCAATCCTTCTATAAGTCCACTTTCGATCTAAATGTAATTTAACAATTAATTGTCTAGTTGACTCGTCACAACTCTTCATTGTACCCATTTTTAACAAAACTTATTATTCACGTAATTCCAAATTGACGTTTAATTGCCGCCGAAACTACAGAAAAAGCGAAGAAAGAAGTTTTTTTTTAAATTTAAATACATTGAACGATTTATGGATCCTGTTTCTAATTAGTTGTCCAAGCGGCCAGTTATAGAAATTCAACTATCATTCATGTTTAAACTCTTTTAATAATTAAAGATAGAACAGATTTTTTTCTTTTTATATTTTATGAGTTTTTTAACTCATTGGCTATATTCTGCCATAGTAAATATTGATTTAATCTATATATTTTTTACTCATAACGATAGTTCATTCTGTGTTTACCTAAGTTTTATGTACTGTTTCTAATTATATGTCCACCACTGTATATTCTTGAATATTATGTAGATCTTCCAGACATGCAGATTTTCTTAAGATGTTTTCCTTCACTGTTAAAGCAAGCGCTAATTATTTCTTTAATACGCACATGCCCTCGGAAAGACAGAACAAGAGGTGCATCCCTTGGGATCGACCTCTCCGTGACAGTCCTACGGTCTACCACTACGCTATCGCTGCTTGTGTGCTTGGTTGATGGCATGGACTTGTCCCATATTACGAGAGATATCAATTAACTAATCATATATTTATTTTGATCCGATCTGAAACCACAATATTATTTAGCAATCAATTTTATATTGTGGGTCCTTAGATCACTAGTCATCACATAATAACCAGTGCTTGATGTACTTTACGATGTCAGAGTAACGCCTTCTTTCCAGGGTCAGCTAGGTAGGTTATTGACGCTTTTGTGTTCTTTTTATATCCTACAGCAGTAGTGAACTCGATTGTTGTGTTTGAGGGTTTGATGCTCGGGTTGGCCAAACTGTTAAGGGTTTTTTTCGTCAAAAATTCTTCTTATTACGTTAGACCTCAGCCCTTAGCTGTAAAAATCTGATGGTGATACACATCTGCCTGTCACTTCAGGGATATAAGCGTGAAACGATGTATGTATGTTCATTTTTTGCGTGTTCAAAATATTAGATAAGTGGTGGTGAGTATTTTCGTCAATCTAAATAGATATGGATAAAATTAATTAACTAACTAAGTTATTTTCGTTTTCCTCGACTGATATATTATTTGGCATGTAGAAAGAATGGACGAGAAAAGACTGACTAAGAAAGTTTATAAGGCTAGTGTGAATGGAACAGTCGTAAGAGGCAGACCTAGGCGAACGTTTCTTGACCAGATTGGAGACGTTCTGGACAAAGGCCAGGTTAAGGGCACCTTAAACCGCTCGGCGTGTATGAGGAATGTGATGAAAATGAATGAAGCCAGGGAAGTGTGTCAGGATCGTAGCAAATGGCAATCCGTAGTCTCTGCCTACCCCTCTGGGAAACAGGCGTGAGTCTATGTATATATATATGTATATATTATTTGGTTCTCTACCTATAAGATTATTATTATATTTAAAAATAAAGTTTATACATTGAAAATAAGGCCTTGCTATGCTATATTCTCATTATTTGCTATTAAAAACCTCCTACTTGTAACTATAACCGAATCTCAATATTTTATTGCATTTTATTGTATTATACAATAGAAAGATGCATTTTAACCTTTGCAGTCGCAGCTGCACACCGACGGCCAGGCATAATAGATTATTAATTGTCTGGTCTAAAACATGACTGATTACATAAATAAGTTCATTAGGCCTGTAAGATATTAATAATTAGATTTACTACAAAATAAGTGAGGAAAATAATATCTACTAGTAAGTTCTAATTAGGTACTTATTTATAAGATTTTTGTATATGTACCGATATACATCATCCGCTGTATGGTTTTAAGGATTATATTTAAAACTAACTTCATACTGGTGTGATATTATTTATTAATGATTAATAAATATTAAGTATAGATAATATACAGCTCACCAAAAAATTATTCATTCTTTATGTTTCCCATACTTTTCATAGCTACGGGACTAAAATAAGATTTAAACATTTTGGGTTTTATTTAAATTTAAACTGAAAAGGGGTTAGATATTTTATGGAATAAGGCATTTTTTTAATAATTAAATGTTTAAATACTAGTAAATTTAATTAACCTGTATTAAAAAGATCGGCATATAAAACAGACACAGGGCAGCATAAATGATTCTGTATAATTATTTAACTAAGTATGTAGGTGTATAGGATTTACCTAGGTACTGAATTTAATAAGCTTAATAAATATGTAGAAGACTAGCGTATTTAAAAAAATGTAGCGGTTTAATCGTGTATAAAATATTTTATTGCATTTCATAATATTATACAAATATGTATTATATTTAAATAATGATTAGTCGTCGTTAAAAGTATTGTAGAATATGGCCTATGAAAATGACTAGTAGGATCATAATGTTACTGGTAGCGACATCTGTACTCACATAGTTGATATTTAACATCAATGCTGTATGATTGGTGCGCATTGGAGTGCCGTGTATTTTACGCATTGGAGGGTTATAAACAACGTATTGGTTTTCGTATAAGAACATAGATGTCACTCGAATAAATAAAAATACGACATTGCTTACTCAACTTTATTATAAAAAAGTTTGAACATCTCAGTGAGGAGGGTTATATCGGTATATTAATTAAAAAAATTAAAACACGAAAACGAAGTGTTTTCATTTCTAGAAAACGTACATACGTTTTCTGGGGTAAATATAGGCTGTGGAACTTTGACATACATATCTATATTGTAACTTGTAACACGCATCTTTAAGTGATGTACGTAAGTCCCTAACGTTGTTGTTAATTATAGTTTGTACACATAAGTATTGAAAATATATAATGTACCAACATCTTAGACATATCTTGATAGGTGTATCAAATTCGCTTAGTACCAAACTTAACATGTGTATTTTCATTGATCGTAGGTGCATTTCTTATATGACCAATATAAGAAAGGCACCTGAGATCTCATTTGTTTTAAGCAGTAATAAAAAATACTTACCAAATTATTTCAACAGCCTTACTTATAATCCTATCTTGAATATTTGACATGTTAATTATTATATTGATGCTGATTAGGAAAAACTTATAAAAGTTAGTAGTGTATTATTGGGGCTTCTGCATCACTCACCTCGCTTCGCTCAGTTCGCAATGCAGAGCGCCCCAATAACACACTACTAACATGATCTGCGATTCGAGCGGTTGGTATTAGAAATTTAATATTATTTCATTCATCGATGCATCGTAATACTGATAGCGTAGTAACAATGGAGCACCTAATATATCTATTCAAACACATTTTGACAGAGATAGATTTTAATAATTAACAAAACGAGTAGTTCTTTGTCTGCACACTGTACGACTTCATGTTTTGCGGCACAGATTTGCTCAGCTTTTTGTTTTCGTTGGCTATTAACCTTGATAATTTTCTCCCGAAGCAGCTGTATTATCTGATCCTGCAGTTGCATAATCTTAAAAAGATCAGCTGTTCTTGGTTCTTTCTTTTCTTTTAGAATGTTCTCTATCTGTTGTTCGAGGTCTAATAAAATATCCTTTTTATTCTGTTCATACTTTTTGATGGACAAAGATTCTTTGTCTACTTCATTCATTTTAAAACCAATTAGATTTAGAATTATAATTAAAGCAATAGTATTTCTCTGAATTATTTTATGTATTTATGATAAGTGTATAATAAAAATGTGGTCTATATTATTACAATTATGAGAGTGTAATGAAATCTCATAGCTGATATAACCAATTTATAAATATTTATAAATAATTTTACAAAGATAAGTTGGAAGGAAGGGATATTTGAGGAGTAAAAATGAAAAAAAATAAAATATATATATTATACAAAAAGTTTATTATCAGAGCACCATATTTTTAAACACAAAACATTTTTCAAAGCACATATTGAGTTATGATAAATACAACTATGCAAATTTTCAGAATATTTATATCGACCATACAGACTTAGAAAACTAGGACAGCCTTTATCTTCTAAATTGATCACATTACTATTATTATTATTTAAAATATTTTTCAACCATAACACTTTTTCATGACCTTTAATATAAATACATTTATCTTTTAAACAATCTAAAATTAAACACTTATAATTCGAATATGGTATAAATCCTTCACCCCAATATATCTTCCTGTTACGTTCAATCCATGCGACTTGACGTCTTTCTTGTTTTGTCAAATCGTAAAATGGAAATGGCGGCTTAATTAAAAACACTTGCAATTTGTCACTACACAATATAGCAATTTCTTTTAGCACAAATTCATTTGTTTCCGTTTTAAAGCCTTGGACGTCTACAATGACAGTCATGATATTCGACGCACTATGTTGCTCAGAGGTTTGTATTCCACAAGTCGATCGTTTATAATTAAACAATATGCAGTAGTGTTATCTGGTATTGGCTCTGAACATTCAATTTCCAAACGAACGTCTACTGGACCTGTTTTTAGGGTATCATTTTGCCTTGAACAATCTATGATGAACAGAGGAGCCTTATCTTTAAAGTCCTTTAGATTAAGTAAGGGATCCGCTGGACAGTTGTAATACGACTGACGAAATTTCACATACATTTCGTATAATATACTGTATTTGTTTTCAGAAAAATTTAAACCTAATGGCTCATATGGATAATATTGTGAATTCAAAAAGAGCGTAACGTTTGTTACTTTACAGTGATCGAAGAGAGAACTATCTTTTATTTTATTACTTTTTCTATTACTTTGTAAACAGAAAATAACATATCTAGGCTTTTCCAATTGAGATGCAGTTTTAACTGACCATGAATGCTTTGTTGTTTTAGGTAGCAAAGGGTACTCATACAAATCCAAATTTCTAAATGCCATTTGAATAGGTCTATCTTTTTCTAAATGTTTTAAAAGTGTTAGACGTTCTCGATCTGATACTTTTATGTGCGGTACTCTCCACTGTACTCTATCAAGATTTATTTGGAAGTGAGAAATATCATCTGTCAGTGTAACGCTGTTTAAATTAGAGTTACTTCTGTTCAATATAAGTTCATGTTTACAATTTATCACAATCTTATTATAATCCTCTGCAAAACCTAATATCTTATTTAATGGTATAACAGCGCTAAAGTGACCATCACTTTGAAATCCGTTTAAGTTCCAACCCCATAGGGCCGCAACTTTATTTTCGGCCTCATTTAATGAAACGTATGACTTTACGGTTGTCGTTATACCCGAATTTTTGATGCTATCTATTTCAATGCCATTTATTTCGTATCTGATATCTTGAAACAAGAACAGAACAGGGTTATTAGTAAATTTAACAGCTTTCTCAATCGGTTTTCCATCTTTTCCGAACAGCTTTGCGTGACCTTCGATGTATACTGAACTGGCTGATGGTAACACGTATATGTCTTGTTGGTGGATGGGTATTCTGATTTCATCGTTTTCTCTAAAGCAGTTGTTGTAAGGATTGTAAGAATGAATCTCATAACTTTCGATAGAAGTATCGAAGTGCGGTAAATCGCTAATCTGTAGTATATTCATACTTTAAAACCCAATGCTTTTAAGAAGTCTTTATTTGTTTTAGTTAATTTCTTCACTTTTTTCTCACGTCTATGCTCCTTACTGGTTGTAGAAGAAGTAAGGTGTTTTATTTTGAGGTGAGGTTTTATATTATATAATATCATTTTACTTTCCTTAAATGAAGACGTAGTTGAATATGTTCTATAAAAGGAATGCAGCGGTCAAACTGATCAACAACCTTAATAGATATAGATGTAATTATATTTTTATTCACTGGGAAGTAAATAACGTTCTGAGGCGTTTCTAGGTAGTGATGTCCTGCAGTAGTATTAGGCACAAATTCATGAATAATATGGGTTGGTATACCGTTAGTATAAGAACCATATATTAAATCACATTCAATTCTGATTACAGACGGAGTATTACTAGAAATCACATTTGATACAGAGTTTAATACTGAATAGTACAGCAAGCCACACTCATATTTTTCAGATAAACTAAGAGGTGGTTGAAAATACGACTCTAATTCGGCTTTATGTCCAGAGATAGTCACAGTTATAGACATAGTTGCATACTGAACACTTTTCATTAATTTTATTTATTATATTCTATGTCTACTCCAAAAGTTTGTTAAAAAAAGTAAACATAGATGCCCACATTTGTAAGGGTGATCACCCTGCATATTTTCATAGTTATAGTAGATTTTCGAGCCTAAGTATTTTACAAATTCCTTTGGGGGCTTCAGATTTCCATAACTGTCAAAATATTCAATATAATCACTGTATTTTGCATAGGCTACCCAATGAGAACCAGGATTTTCAGAACTATCTAAATTAACCACTCCACATTCATTTTTATAAGGATGTTTAGGAAGTTCATCTCTCATAAAGACACCTCTAAAGTAGGGAATATTAACTCCATATTTTAAAATGTCAAAGTTAGTTAGGGCTCGTTTGGGTAGCCGATGTTTTAGTTTTTTTCCTTTGATACAAAAATTCCAAGTCCATCTTTGTGTGGCTTAAGATGTAGTCCTTTTCCGATGCAAAGAGCCTCCATTTTTTCATTATGTCTCTTCGTTTCATCGTACAGTTTTTTAGCCATCTTGAACTCATTTATAGTTTTAGCTATACCAGCTGCGCCACCTGCTATAGCTCCCGCAGCTGATAATCCAGCAAAAATAGGAATCAAAGGTAATACTCCACCAGTTTTTGGTATTGGAATAATCCGAGGAAGTTTAATGGATGAATCATTAGCTAATTCTCTGGCAGCAGCCATAGCTAATGCTATTGCAGTTTTTTTGCATTTTGGTTTTAATTTTTTCATTTGTTTTTTCGTAACTGATATTACATTTTTCAATTTCTTTTTAAGACCTTTACCACTGGTAATTTTTGGTGAAGAGTTTTGGCGACGAGTTTTTAAGCCAGTACCGGTTTTAATTTTCGCTAACATAGCATTCTTTACTAAACGTGCTGCAAATTTCTCTCCTGTACTCGCATCAGAAGCAAGTGATCGTTTTTTTGCCATTTTTAATAGAACTAGATCAGCGCTGTGACGATCCTCTAAGTTTGATGACTTATAGTATGCAATATTATGGTCTTTACAATATTCATCCAATTTATTAACACCTTTGTCACCACGTCTAAGTCTCTCAATTAATTTTGTACCAGGACCACAATAATTATAACCCGGCAAATGTAATTCAAAAGGTAGGTGGTTTATTAGCCAGTTAAGAAGACTACTCTCTCCAATACACATCATAAGACTGACCAATCAAAGACTCAACACTTTATAATATATTAAGGAGTTTAACGAGTCAACTAGGTTTATTTATATCTCAAAGCACGTTTGTCTTATCTATCCAGCTATTTTCATTCGAAGGCAAACCAAGCCATTTTACGAAAACTCTATTCCCTTTCCTTTTAAGAACTTTCTCGACTAGATATACATTGGGATGATTTGTCTTCTGAAGTTCTTGTTCATAAAATGCTCCTAAGATAGGCTGTCCTCTGATCGTATCTTCAATCAAGTAAGTGATAGGAGTAGTATTCTGCTTATATCTAATTTTAAATATTTCTGTTGACCAATTGGGAGTATAACCTTTTTCGAATGTTCCTTTGTACTTACTGATACGAACGTAATCACCCACTTTAAACTTGCATTTTATACTCGCTTGCTTTTTTACTAAACTATTAAATCTTTTTAATATTTCTTTCTTATTTACATTATTGACATTTGCTGGTATTTCGTTAATCGTGCGATGATAGGTATGATTGTATTTATGAACAACATTGTCCAGGGTATCTTTTATCCAATTATAATTACCTTTTAAACTAAACTCTTTGTACAGTTTAGATTTTAATGTTCTTATAAATCTCTCCACAATCGAAGCTTTTTTTGATGAAAATGATGAATAATGATTAATACTGTAAGACTGCATAAGATACTTAAATTTCTTATTGTAAAATTCTGTACCGTTATCAGTTTGTAAATTCTTAGGAATGCGATTATCATCCAGTAAAATTACAAATGCCTTATACACCTCATCTTTGTTCTTACTTTTCAAAGGGAGCGCCCAAGCATATTTTGAAAATGTGTCAATTACGGCGAGAATATATTTATAATTATTATTTTCTCTCGACATTGATTGCATATCTATTAAATCCGCTTGCCATAGATCATCTATATCCTTCATAATAACTTGTCTTCGCGGAAAATTCACTCTAGCGCTTTTATGAATTTCATTTACCACATCCGCTTTGCTCATTTTAAAACAAAAAATCTCGAATATATTTTAATTAGATATTTTTATATACCAATACATATTTTGGATACAATAATTTATATATTTATATTATAGAACGCATCAACTTCTTAAATGTTCATAATGAATGACATCGCAATACTGAATAAAAAGCTTCCTGATAATCAGTATTTATTCTTAATTATATTAGCTTCTTTTAATTCTTCAATTATTGATAAAATTTCATTGTCATGGTTTGTATTACCTGCATCTCTTGAAGCTATTAATAATTTTAATCTTTCAACCAATTCATTTGGATCGTCCCAATATATTAAGTCAGTATTCTTTTTATATGTTTTAAGCGTTGGCAAACTGCCTCCAATTTTATTCTGATTGTTTTCCAATAAAGTCTCAGAAAATAATGGTCTGATTATTTCTCGATATTTGAATCCTTTGTCACCTCTTATTTGACCACTAGGATTAAAATCCCTCTTATGGGCGTTAGTATAATGTAGTATATCTTTGTAGACAAGTCTATCGACGTCAGTTACATTTTTTAAATCAGGTTTTTTCCGAAGTAAAAGTTCTTTTAGTCCAGGGGTTAAATCATAACTTTTATCTCCAATTTTAACCAAAACTAAGTCATCGCCGCCAATATTTTGAACTTTAGAAAATGATACTATGGAGTTACCCATCATTAAAGTTTTATTATCGGTCCTTATTCCAAATGGTACATTTACACCATCATAAATACCATAGATATCTTCACTTTTCAATGACATTTCTAAATTATCTGTTACTTCTTTTTTAGGAGAGCTTGAAAAATTGATACCAGCGTCATGAAAATCCTCACATTTAGTAGAAGTGCTTTCACAATGTGTATCTGATTCAATAGGTATAGAACTTTGAGATACATTTTTATCATGCTTATTATTTTCTATTAATCGTTTAGAATTTATAAGAGTTTTTAGAGGGTTCGAAACTGGTTTACACATTTTATCCAAAGATAAGTTAACTTCATGTTCTTGATTTTTCATTTCTTTTATTTTATTTTTTATGCAGTCAACAGACTTTATTAATTCCAATTTAATACTTTTCTCCATCTTACGCAACCACAACTATGTTCAACTAAGTGAGGAATAACACTAGCAATTTTTGTATATAATTAATTTATATATACATACTTACCCATATCTGCTTTCATTCAAATTAATTCTACTTTAATATTTTTCTCCATGTTAAATTACTTTACAAGCAAGACAAGCGAAGCGAAGCTTCTGAAGAAGATTTAACACTATATTTGCTTAGCATGTTATTTCCTTATATTTACAATTATTTATTAAAATTGAAAAACGTATCAAAATTCTGCCTGTACCTTCCACTATTTAACGACGATTCTTTGTTAATAAGTAAAAAACTATAAGGTTTTTTCCAAACATTTTTGCAAATGTCTTTAAACTGATTCCATTGTAGATCAGCACTCACATGTTCTTCATAAATATGTTTTAAATTTACATCATCTTGTTTAAATATCATAAGAAAATTAACATTGTCGCGTAACAATTGTTTCGGAATTTTAGAATAGGTTTGAGATAAATAGAAACAATCGATTTGTTTATGTCTACCCATACAAAAATAATTGCGAATATTTATTTGATTTTCACAGGCAACATCATCAAAAATAAATACAGAATTAGCTAAAGCTTCACTTGGAGATATAACTTCTTTATCATTGTTGAACTCACAGAAATTAATCTGTGGTACTCTTTTTAAAACTTCGCTTAAAAAACGATATTTTGGTTGAAAAGAAGTTTTGGAGTAAAGATAAATATTTTTATATTTTAAACCCTTTTCATGTAACAGTAAACTAATCATAGCATTGGTTTTACCACAATTTGATGGACCACATATTATACATCGAATCGTATTAGGCAATAAAGCACTGTGTCTGACCTGGCGAGAAGATTCATTAAAATCGATATTACTAACTTTCAAAGATATGGGTTGCTTGACCAACTTCATCTTGTCAATTACTCATTTTTTTTACTATCCTCTATATATATATACATACGCTAGGACTAGCTATATGGAGCACCCATAAAACACATTACAGTTTGACAGGTTCAGACTTGTATCGATAAGATGAATCACTATACTGTTGCATAATTTATGTTATTTGAGAAATTATTCTTATATTACACGATGTGTAGGTATCTCATATCATATTGGACCAATTTCGTGTGTACAATAACGTATATTCATTCATTCTGCAATTATAGTTTGAAGTGAGCAGTTATTTTGATGTAAGTATTTTCCAATAAATAATTAACTTATACTTTTTAATTTAGCTTATTGTCGTTATATCGTTATTCATTTCAGAATCATGTCGATGTCACCGTGCTACAGTCCGGTTTTGGATATGAACCTTGACAGAAATTCGTTATTGAATGACGAGCCCCAGAGAATAAATTTACAAGTGAGTAACTCATCAGATTTTATATTATTATTATTAAATAGTATTTACAATTATTGCTATTCACTTACAAGGATCTTTCTCTTTTACAGAATACGATAAAAAAATGACTGGCTAATTCACCCTTCTTTATTTAGTTCTAACATTAGTGTTCTTTTTGTTTCAGAATTTGGTTGGTGATTCAGACCCAATAATGAATCCTTTTAACTACGCTCAAGATAGAGAGAGCTGGTATACTGAAGTAGCAGCAACATCACATGAAGAGTATAAACAGCGGAAAGCTGCAGAACAAACGTTGAAAAAGAGAAAAAATAAACCTAAAACTCTGAACAATAAATCTTTTATCATACGTAAGGAGCCAGGGCGTGTTCGTCGCCTCATAAAAATCATTATTCATGATTTAGATGGACGTAATATGGATGACGTTAGCATTGAGCCTGATAATGCGAGTGTGAATGTGCAGTATTTAGTGACTAGTGACTATGACGATATTATGAATGAAACTGATTTTTTAGTGAATAAAATAGTGAAACAATTAAACAAATCCAACATGTAATACTTAATTGCTATTGCAAGTGATAATGTTAAATAACTGATCAATAAATGATTATACTGCTTCTATTATTGTCAATTGTAAATGTGTAATTTCAAATATATGTATATTATTGTTTTTATTATTCTTAAAATAAAGGATTGTATTAAAAAAAGAATAAACAACTATTATTTTTATGTTTGTGTTTTATTTCATATAAATATATCATTATTTTTTACATATTTGTTATAATTAAATAAACACTTTTATTTATTACAATACACATATCTTGCTATAATATTATACACAAGATGTTATTAAACATAAAATTAAAATACATTACATTTTAACATTTTTTACATTTAAACAGGGTAGTACAAAACCCATACAATTATATTATTACAAGAAGCTCAATATATGTAACATACACGAATAAGTAAGCTCATTAATCAATTTCCATTTCTTTTATATTACCTCTTAAAATATTGTTACACAATGACCCCAAGGTAAAGTTGTTACTTTATCATTCATTACTTGACGCTTATCATCATTCTTTGATAAAACTATTTTATTTATTTTTTGAGTAAAGATTCTATGATCTTTAGATTTAATAACACACATATTATCTCTTAAGGTTTTGTTTTGCATTAAAACTTTTTTGTATTTTTGTATGTTTAGTTTTTTGGTAATACATTTTTTAGCACCTTTAGCTTTTTTTAATGTTGATTTTTTTGTACTTATACAGTATGATTTAGCTCCTAAGCCGACAAATTCCGATATAATTTCACCGCCCATTTCATCTTTGAAGTAACCAGGTATCTTAGCATTCGCCGCGGGCATACAATATTTGTTATTTTTTTCAAAATTACTGGTATCAAAATATTTTAAATTTAATTTCATGTCTTTGTAAAAATCTTTAGTGCGTATTAAATATAAAAGACTATCAGTGTCTGTGTAGCAAAGTTTTAACTTATTTTCATAATGTTTTTTCATGATTGAATAGTGGAATCTATACAAATGAGATTTCGCTATTTCTAAAATACTAAAGCCTATGTAAATAGGACGATCTAAAATTATTTTTGTTTGATTCATTTGAATTGATACTAAGGACTCTGATAATATAGAAAAGTTCTTGAAATTAGGCGCACTGACATATTTTTCAGCGCCGCAAATTTTTTTAGTTTGATTTGAATTATCTCTCCTTATATTTACTAGTTTAACATCTACTTGTTTTCTTTTATTCTCTATGGTTTTACCAAATATAGAATTATTTTGTTTCTTAAAAAAATCTCTTTCAAAATCAGAGGTTGCATTTTGTCTCAGCTTAGTATTTAATGAAATATAAGATTCTAAGAAATTACTTTGTTGAAATCCTAGAATTCTGTGTATGTTTAATAACTGAAGACCATTTTTCAAGCATTCCTTTAAATGAATGTAATGAATAACATATTTATATTTAGCAAAAAGATTAGCAATAAGTTTATCATTTCGGCTACAGAACGGAACAAATTTTTCAGGTGCAAATGGTAAATCAGCATGATCATCATGCAAGTAATCAGGGTAATGAAGATCTACTTCTAGTATAAATCCTGTATCAGAATCGTTTGAAACACTTAAGACATCAAATTTTAATATTTCATCCTCATTTAGAAATCTAAAACCACCTACTGGAAGTTTTTGCATCATAGCATATCCATATAAATTAACACAATCAAGATAAATCAGAAAACAATCAGGCTTTTTGCTATTGTAATCAGGAAGATATTTATTATTTGCCTTCGCATATCTGAGTGAACACTGAGCAAGTCCGCCTCTTATTCCTTTTTCTATCATTTGATACATTTCTAGGTCAGAGATAAGGTCTAAATTGATTTTAGTATACAACAACATAGCGTCCCAACTTAATGAAGGTGATAAAACGTAATAGCAAGGATCCAAACCATAGTGACTTAAACTCATATTTCTGAATTTTTCAAAAATGTCACATAGAAGTAACACGTCACATTTTAGGTATAAATCTGTATATTCACCCAAATTTTTTATACCAAAAGTTTTCCAAACGTTTAAAGCATGTTCATAGTCTTTATCAGATATAGACTCGGAAGTAAGTTTGTTAAAGAATTTTGATGGTGATGGTAGTTTGGTCTCATTATATCTTTCCCAAGAATTTATATAATCATAACAATATACTCCTTTTCTTCGAGCAATATCAAATAATTTATTATTAGTAAAATAATATTTTAAATTTTTAAAATCCTTTGGATTCAAAGTAGTAACTAATTTCTCCATACTAGAGCTTAAAAAATTAAATGAATCAATAAACTTCAATTGTACGACATTTGTTGAATTAATTGTTAAAAATTTTGTAAAAGAAATAAATTTTTCTTTGTTTCTCGGTATGATATGAATTCGGCCGCTTAAATTTGAAAGTTCTTTTATGAATAAATGACAATCATAGCCGGATAAGTTGTGAAAAACTATTGGTATAAAAGTACATTGTTTAGCATTTAAATTGCATGTATTATGGGCAGCTCCTCTATATTTGCCAGTAAAATGATCATGGTCTTTAACAATACTATCATTACATGAAAACTTATTTTTACAAATATGACATTGTGTGCTGCTGATGAAACTTAATTTTTCATTTTCAGTTAACGGCAACATTTGTTTACTCTCTAATAATATATTATATAATCGTTTTACATCATTCGTTAGAGAATTAACGAATTTTTTTGAACAATCAGGCCCTCTATAAGATACAAAATCATTAAGTTTCGGATTTGCATTACAACAAATATAATAAGCGAAACATGTAGCCTCGTGAACTTGTATATTTTCAACATATTTGGATTTATTTTTGTCAGAATATTCACGCAATAAACTTTCAAAATCACCATATATCACTATTGGAACAGTTTGTGTTCTCTCATAATTCAAAAAACTTAATTTACTTCCTGTCTCAGGTAAAATGGTTTGTATTCCCGAGCATTCATGACGGTGTAACTTCTCTTCAGTGTCAAAATAAATAAAACATTCATCACATAAAAATATTCTACTTTTGTGTTTGGTTAGTTGTTTATGCACAAGTTTCTCAAAACTTTTTATTAAACAAAAATGGCTTTGCCCGTTTTTGGTTATATAAAGCAAATTAATGTGGTATAAACGACGTGATGTTGTTTTATACAAGGGACCTGTAACTGTATCATTAGTATCCAAACCATAAATATTAATACTGATATCAGGATTATTTATTTCAAAGCGCTTAATATCCTTGAAACTGGGAGGAAAATTCATGTCAGAAATATCCAGAACGTCAGAATAATGCGGATATGAAGAAGTTCTGTTTGGATTAATCTTTGACGGAAATATATCAGCTATTATACACCAAAGAAAACAATGTTGATCATCATTTTTTATATTTAAACATGATTTAGTATTGGAAATACGTTGAGGCAATTGTAAATAAGAACCACCTCGCAAAGGGTTATATTTTACGACATTAATTTCCAAATGACTGAGCGACTCAATTGTCCAGCCTGACTCAGAGAGTTGAAATTCAGTACATTTACAAATAAGTTTATCACAAAATAATTGATATAGGTCTGAGATATTTGTATTTTGCAATGCTGTAATATACTTCGTGTTAAATGATTTTAAAGACTTTTCATCATTTTTTGGCAATATATACCACACAAACAATTCAAAATTCACTTTAATGGATTTATGTATTTTTAATAATTCTTCAATAAGATAACAGACCTTTTCTGAAATTCGTGTCAAAAATATTGCAGGCGTATTGTTAGCCTCGTATGGATTCACTCTATAACTGATTATTCGATTTCTAAAAGCTGTGGCTATTATACGAACGTTATCAAAATTCGTCTGCAAGAGGCAATTCGATTTGTGTACATTAGTTTTCTTATGTGCAGAATATTTTGGCACTGATATATTACAAACTTCACAAAAGAACATGATTGGAAATAAATTTTATTAAATGTAAATCTAAAATCTTACTTTTCCGTAAGCAATATATTGTGTAAGCAATCCGGGACTCGTATTATACAGCAATATTGTTTTTAGGATCGCGCTTTTATAAATATCAGTATCGAGTTTATCTTTGTGTCGAGTAATATTAGTATCGAGATTATCTTTGAATTCAGTTTATAGTACAGACTTTATCTTGTATCGAGTTATCTTGTTATCGAGTTTATCTTTGTATCGAGTTATCTTGGTATCGAGTTTATCTTTGTATCGAGTTATCTTAATATCGAGTTTATCTTTGCATCGAGTTATCTTAGTATCAAGTTATCTTGGTATCGAGTTATCTTTGCATTGAGCTTCCTGTAAATAGAACTACAAAGCAAAATAATTAAAGGTAAGAATATAAGTCCTAAAAATAATATATAAATGCATTAAGCATGATTGCTATTCGGGTATAAAATAGGCTGTATACCTCTAAATTCTGCTTTGGCTGCAGATACAAGATTACCAACAGCCTTCCAAGTTGGCGAGTCCGTATAAACAGAGCCCCTATAGGAGAGAAGTGTTTGCTTCCATCGATCTTTCCCTAGGCGTTCAGCGTCTCTTTGGTTATAAATACGAAGCTCGACATAATAATCACCGCTGCGCGCTGGGTCCTGCTGGTATGAGTTTCCACTTGCTGTTCTTCTAGACAGGGACGAACGCAGAGTAGATGCCTTCAGCGGTTGAAGGTCTTCCTCGTCATCCTGTAACATTGTTATAAAATAACATTGAACAATAACATTCTACCATATCATTGATTGATCTTGGGTATCAGACAATAAATTAACACACTTAGATACTTTTTGTATACATATTAAACCAGATTTCTAAATGTTAATTTGAAAAGCGAACAGTCGAAGTATAATTATTAACATAAGTTTATCTATACTTTACTTCATATAATAAATCTGAAGTGTTTGTTTATTTGAACGTGCTAATCTTAGGATCTACCTGTCCGATTATAGAAATACATTATAGCTCAATAAGTGTATTGAGGAAGGTTTTAGGCTATATAACGTCATGCTAGGGCTTACTGGAGCGGAGCAGTAAGCAATACTAACGCGAGTGGAGCTGTGAGCACAGCTAGTAAAAAATTAAATCAGGGTTTTTGAACTTACCGAAGATTCAATCACGCGGTTACGTTTGGCTGTTTTCGACCGCTTCGACAGAGTATCCGTCTCTGAGTCTGAGTCGCTTACAAAAATATCCTTTGGGGCAGTTGAGATAGCCGCAGTTCTCTTCGGCTTTTTAGGCTCGGTCTTGCTTTTTGGCTTTGCCTTTTTAGTCTTTGGTTTTTGGGATGTAGAACTAGAGAGGTCGTTGGAATGCGACTCTACATCGGACTCAAATGGATTAACGAAACTTGCCCTAAAAAGAAAAAAAATACAATTATTTGAATAATCATCTGAATTCTGTTTATATCTATTATACATACATAGCACAGTTTTCTCTTGGAAACTAAAAACTCAATATCTAAATAACTTTATATACAATAAATGTTTCGAAAAATCGATGAATGGCTTGCTTGTTGTGTTTGAAACAAGCTTAGGTACATAACGTAGAGCTGTGATTCCAACCGCATGTCATCTGTGTACCCATTATGATTACAAGTAATAAACAACAGGATAAAACTCAAATATCGGAGTCGAACCGAAATATTTGTGACGAGAAGTAAATGTCAATCAATCAAAGGCATAGACGTATTAAAACAATAGACGCAAAAAACACTTTTTTCACAAAGAACTGATTTTTCCCCCGCTTGGGAATCGAACCCACAACACTGGTGCGATGTAGTAGCAGGGTGATCACTCAAAACGATTGCGCCATCCGTGTAGCTACTAACTAAATATTTGGATTAAAACCGCCTAATGCACCCAACCAAGCATATAGTAAAGTTATAAATAAAAATACACATAAAAATATAATACTCACATACTTGCTTCAATAAATGACTTCACTTAAAAAATGGCACAGTACACAATCACGAATAAACAACTGCAGGCACAATAGTACACAAAACTCAATGAAATTATTGATTGAAGAGCAGTCGACTGATTTATATACTCATAAATCTAAGATAGTGATTATATTATTTTTTGCTAACGTTGTCGAAAGCTTTTCTAATATCTATTTTGTAAGTTATACTTTAAGCACTCTTACAGTAAAGTCTACAATTATATGATCTTCATTAATTAATATGTGCGCACCCTACCTTTCCTCTATTTGGAAGTGGCGACAATCTGTCGCGGACATTTGAGACGAAATTCTAAAAAGGAAATCGTATGTACCTCGGCTGTACGTCACAGATTTATGAAGAGTGTCTCTTTAGACTGATAGTTAAGGATTTTATATATAATAACCAAAATAACTTAACCTCTCACATTTTAAATTATGATTTTAATTCCAATATATGAAAAATAATAAAACCTTTAAAAATATGAAACAGTAATATGATTCACTAGAAATAACGATTTATGGGCACATTATCTATATTTCATACTATAAAATACATCCACGAGTATATTTACAATAATACATATTATATGTGTAAACTTCACGCCTGTTTCCCAACGGGAACAGATAGACAGAAACCTCGGTTTTATAATAATATCAAAATAATAATGCGCTGGATGATATACCATCAAGTATAGTGCGCTATTATTATGGGGCATGCATAAGAAGAAGTACGCAGAAACAATTTTGCCCCCGACTCGGGAATCGAACCCGAGACATCGTCATCTATACACATAATAAAATTGTAACTAGCTGATGCCTGTATATGGAAGATATTTGAGAAATATTAATGCTCGAGTCTTATAAAGACTCGCACACTAATATAATTGATTCTTGTTTGATTGTCTGTATGTTTGTATACGCATCACGCAAAAACTACTGCATAAAATTGGAAGCGGTTTTCGAAGATATGTTGTTAGAAGTCTAACTTAAAAACTATTGTATTCCTTCGCTTTAAAAGACAACTCCCGCATTAAGAATCAAAGCCTTGTGTCGCGGGGGACTTTACTAACGTATAATTAACGGACACAATGTACATCCAGACCCCGAAAAATTAATTATTTATGGATCATACAAATAATTGTCCTGCGTGGGGAATTCGAACCCGCGACACGCTACGCAATGTTAGGTGGCATGACGATCGCCTTAACGACTACACTACACGTGCAGTCAATCTGTTTTATCTCACGTCATACGTCATACATAGGTCATACGTCACCTGAAATCCGAGTTATCGCGGGGTTCAAGTTCCATGCAGACGGAGTCAGAGGCAAAACCTAGTTGTGGACAAAACAATAGTATAATTCAGTTTATATTATATGTTGTTGACTAGGTACCCATGCCAAAGTTTGAAACTAGATGAATATTACATTACTATTACGTATATTATTATTAATTTTGCATCCATTTTACAAATGTGTTTGAAGTAAATAACAATTATTGAAATTAAACTGCTATATACGGATTTTATCGCGTTGTTTATTTGACACTTTATTACAAAATTTTGAACATTGAGACAACTGCCATCTTAGTCTCCCCGTGACCATGGCTGCTGAAAAGCAACCGAAACGTCGGGGAAAGTGTAAAAATAAATTAAATCTAAATAGTTTAATAATAATTTAATTAGCTTAAAAATTAGTAAAGTTTAATAGTAGTAGAAGTGTAGCAATTTTCAAAATTTTGTAATAAAGTGTCAAATAAACAACGCGATAAAATCCGTATATAGCAGTTTAATTTCAATGAATAATATTCGCGTAAATAGAAGACAATATTATGTAAATAACAATTACTTAATAATAATATTAAATTTGGCAAATACTTATTGATTCATAATATTACGTATATGAATGTCAATATTCCGACGAACAGCTAATCAGCTAACATTGTCAAGATTTTTCATTCATTCATCAACGAGCTGTACAAAGATAACATGTACATATAAATCAGTACGAATGCATCGCTGCGCCCGAGCCGTGCTGAGCGCGTTGGACGAACTTGAGAATGCTGTTTATATTATGTCATCCCAAGTAGAAACGATAGTGCTCCATTGTTACTACGCTATCAGTATTACGATGCATCGATGAATAAAATAATATTAAATTTCTAATGCCAACCGCTCGAATCGCAGATCATGTTAGTAGTGTGTTATTGGGGCGCTCTGCATTGCGAACTGAGCGAAGCGAGGTGAGTGATGCAGAAGCCCCAATAATACACTACTAAAGTTAGTTAGCGTTAAGAGCGAGTTAATCAATAGGTAAACAGTAACAAAATCTTAACACCGGCGGGCCCTTGTTTAAACTTAGCTAAGAGGCAATATAGTAGACTTTCCGATCAGCTGGGACAGATTGGGCATTAATGTCAATCGTTTACGAAAATATTTATTTCGTATAAATTGAAATAGGTACATATATCGGCAATTAGAACACTTTCCAAAGAAAAATAAATCAGTGCTGTTTCTTGCCTCCTCCATACCTACTGTTTGATTTTGCGAATGGTATCAAATAATTCGAGATATTACAGCTTGGAGAACACGAAAAAATTGTGCGTGGTTCAATCAGTTCAATCCGCTTCACGATACCTGTGATGCAAAATTTCGTCTACATCAGAAGAGCAAATATGTGCTGAACTATTGAATTTTAAATATTGACTTTGACTTGCTACTATACTTCCATCATAAGTATATATTCGTGATTTGTAAAAATGCAAATCATTACAATGGTTTGATGTTGACTGCATTATAAGTATTAAAATTGAAATCTAAGTAAATACACACATCATAAAATAGATTAACACTGAAGAACACTGTTATTTCTTTATTGTTCTTAATAAATTCACTTTTTAAGAAAGCATAGTATTGCTGGTATTATTCATTGGAACATGCAGCAGTTAGGTATTAAGTATTTTGTTTATTTAGAAATACACTGCCTATCGCCTCTATCATACAAACCAGGCGATAAATTTATTTACGTAAAGTGAACTGATTATTATATTTAAGCGAGATGGTAATATACTTTTTTGATAATTACCTAAACTCTTGGAATTACTTAAGGAAAATTTGAAAAGCAAGTTAAAATCGCCACATATAATTAAACTTAAAAAAATTACAATCATACACGACATATTTCTTTAATTTAATTATTTATTATAGAGCATTGCCAAAATAATCTACTAGATTAATTTGCCAATGCTCTATGATAATTGTTTAAGTGTTGCAAGAATAAAATTATATTTCGTCTTTCTGCGAGGTTATCAGCTGAGAGACCGTTAAAATTGGTTTATGTGCGGAAAAGTTATTCATTGGTTAAGAGTATGAGAGCTGCTTAGATAAGAGATAGCTAAGCAATGTTTAGTGATATTTTTGTAAGTAAGGCTGTAAATGCTCAGAATAATACTTCAGATATAATTAAAAAAAACATTACGTCTCGTGTTTCTCATTCCTGCGAAGCCCAAGCGTTGGTTAAGTGAATTAACAGTTCTTATAGTATGAAAGTATTAAAATGTTTTTTTACTTTGGAGTGGTTGTAAAACCACTACGACTTTACGCGAATCCGTAGGAGTATTTATAATAATACTACATTGATTGATTAGACTATCTCAGACTTTCCACTTAAATAAAGAAAACTGTGAAGAAAAGGATGACAACTTGACACGACAGCTTCTTAAGAATAAATTGATAAAATGTCTACATGTTAGACTTCTTCGTCACAACCGCGGGATAGCAAAACCAAGCAGATAAGGATTTGCTTATATTTTGCATGAAAACCAGTGTCGCCAAATAAACAGTGCTGAGTAACTGAACCTTAATAAATGTTTGCTATGAAGATTGGATGAACACTCCATAAGTACTCCGAATTTCGCCATTGTTCATGTAGTAATTAGTTATTGTATCCAATCTAATGCATATGCATGCCACCTATAGTTTACAAAACAATGATCATGATCAACTTTGTGGCATGTGCATGGTGGGTATATGATTTCTATACCTATCTTTGTTTAATGTAATTTATCTTAATGGAGCTTGTACAGTCAATGCCAAGTAGATGAATATTTAACAAATTTGTAACAGGATTTTAGAAATAAAACTTAACTTATTTTGTTCAATAGTGAGAATTGTAATTAAAATAACTTTCCTTTAACTGTAACTGCAGTTAAATATGAGGACTTATCAGTCTTTTGTAGGAAAGAGCACTTTAAAGTGCTCGGGAATGTTTATAGACTTGTGTCGCTGACTTTACCAAATGCGAATAGCTGGTAAACGTTCGTAAGTTACTCTTGTAGACTACATGCGGAAGCCATTTGCGTAGGCTACATGTGGAAGCCATTCGCGTAGGCTACATGCGAAAGCCATTCGCGTAGGCTAAATACGGAAGCCATTCGCGTAGGCTATATACGGAACCCTTTCGTGCAGGCTACATGCGCAATCTCCTCGAAGCTACTCGCGCATGATACCCGCGTCATGTACAACAGTCATTATCTAAGAAGTCTTTACATAATATAAGTATAATGAGCTTATTATTAATTATAACTAGATTGCACTTATATTTTAGATGAGTACTCTATTGTCGACGGTAGGTTGTCGTGTAGATATCCCGTGCTGGTCGTGGGGATGGTGCTCACACTTGTGGTAGCTGTTATGGTGGCTGGGTTTGATTCCTCTTTCATCTGTGTAGTTAATTTCCTGACTCTGTAAAAAGTATAGTCCACTATAGAATATGCGATATATTTTAATTATTGTTTTTTTTACAATAGTATATAATTAGCGTTTCAATTACAGCAGGTATTCTCTCGAACTACATAACCAAAATATTACACTGATAGAAAAATGGGATGTCCCTGAGTAACACAACTCTCTCTAACTTAAAGGGAGGATTCTCCGACCAGGCTGGGTAATCGTGCCTGGCGGCCGATGGCCCGACGCGACGACGGTTGATGTGCGGGTTTAGGATTAGTAACTCCCTATGTAAACGTCGCTTGCGTGATTCAGGAATGTATGACATTTGTCGTAACTTCTTCGTCCGTGTGGAGTTGCTACACATCTAGGTTTGTCGCAGTATTTATAGAGTGAAAATGTCAGTTATAATAAAAGGTGGCCTGGTGCCAGCATCACCACACCCAAACTAACGAATAAGCTCCCAGATAACAGTTAGATTTAAGAATTTATCTAAATAAAACTGTACATAGTTTAATTAAAATATGAGAAACTTTAAACAATTATAGCATAACAAATACATAATTACATTTTATATTTATTTGTTTTCAAGCTCCATTTATAATCTACTATTAAAAATATTAATTGTCAAAAAAATTTTAGATAACTTATAACTTATTATATAACTGAGCTCCCACATACTGTAAATTCTTTTTACCGGACAATGTTCTTATGCGAGGTAGTTCTATATTATTTCTGTTTCTTGTGTAATATTTTTGTAATTTGTGTTGTAATGTAATATCGGTATCTATGTATATAAGTTTTCTAAATTTAGTAGTTTTATTGTAAATAAGTTTGGCATGCGTTAAGTACTCGTGATGAAAAATGAAACGTTTTTAAATTTATTTTGTGTGCACAAACTTGTTTAAGGTACTCGAGGTATTTTTTTAACGTGACATATGTTGTTTTGGTTTATAATGTTTACATACTTTGGTTTAAGACACAGAGAGAGCAGTTTGTTTGCAGGTGCTTCTGCCAACAGCCAGAGAAGAAGGGCGGCCACAGATCCCCAGAAAACAATACCGGCTGACGAGTTTAACTGAAAAAGTATGGAAAGTTAATTAATGTTTTAAAACACTGAACTGTCGACGTCATACATACATACATACATAGCGCATTCACGCCTGTTTCCCGGAGGGGTAGACAGAGACTACGGATTTGCATTTGCTACGATCCTGACACACTTCTCTGGCTTCGTACACTTTTATGATCAAACGATTGATCGATTTCATCGACGACAACAACATAAAATTATTTGTAAATCATATAAATCATTATCTTTTGTGGGATTCGAATCTGTAACACTAAGCGCGACGACAACGGTGAGGCAAACGCTTGCCCGCTGTGCCATTTCAACAGTCATTGTTTACAGAACAAAGTATTTATTTCTACATCTTCATGGGTTGATATATCAAACAGATATTTATGTTTTGGCAGACACTGTTAGCCATTATTAGTTACTAGATTGGACCGCGGCTTCGCTCGTGTAAATGTAGACCAAGTTAGATTAGTAACAGTACTTTTTCTAGATAAAATGTACCCTATGTCCTTTTTTGTTCTCCTGACATCGTGAATGCGAAATTTCATGATGATCGGTCGAGTAGATAAGGCGTGAAATGAAAGCGTAGGAAACAAACAAACTCACATTCTTATTTCTAATATTTATTAGGATTTTAAGTAATTCTTACATACCAGCAATTTGGTTTCAAAATTGCTAGTATTTTATTAACCCGTCCAGCTAAGTTAAAATATTTGTTCTAGGAGTGTGTTTACGACAGTAGTGCAATGGCTGCAATTTCTACCCACGTCCTTTCAATTCAATGCTTTAACCATTCGTCGACCGCTTTGTCAAGGGTTTGTTTTATATAATAGTATTATAGCAGCGATAGCTCAGTGGGGAGACCAACAGACTGCAATGCAGAGGGTCTCGGGTTCGAACCTACGTCGCGCACCTCTGACTTTCGGAAGTTATATGACTTTTCGAAATTATGTGCGTGTTGATTGACAATTATCGCTTGCTCCGTGCCTCGGAGAGCACGTTAAGCCGTTGGTCCCGGCTGCCATGAACATCTATGGCAGTCGTTATTGAGAAAGTCAGTACCCTCTAATATCCTGACACTGGTCTAGCTTTAGGGTATCGTTAGCCTTCGGGTTCCGTGTAAAAACTGATATCCAGTCAAATCCGGTTAGACCAGAAAGCCGACCCCAAGTGGACTTGGGAATAATAAAGGCTAAGAGAGAAGATAACTTACGATTTCAAAGTAGTCGTTGTGCTGTGGATTCCTTGTGATGAAAACATTGCGAGTGATGAGCGCGGCGTGCGTCAAGTAAAGCCCATACGAGAGCCGGCTCAGAGGCACCCAAGGGTACCAGCACAGGAACGATTTCACAATTGCTGCAAGATACAATATTGTGAGAACTTTAATACTTTCGCATTACATCATTTTTTGGTGTGAGTAGAGTACCGCCATAGTACACCAGTGTGGACTGCCAGTCTTCAGATTCTCTTTCAGAACATTATGGAGTACTCTTAGACGTGCAGGTTTCCTCACGATGTCTTTATTTATCGTTAAAGCAAGCAACAATTAACTATCTAATAAACACGTAGGTTGGAAAAGTCAAGAGATGCGCTGTCTTCTTAGGATCGAAATTGAGAACCTCTGCATGGCAGTCGAACAGTCTCTCACTAGGCTATCTTTCCACCAAATAGAATAGAATAGAAATAAGGAATACAATAGTTGCACTATATACTTAGAGAACTTACTAGTAGAACAGTATATATGTTCTACTAGGCATGAGCCCCTAATCAGTCTTAAAGGATATATAGAATGGCTAGACTGTAAGTCCCTACGCTGGCCTGGTTCGGGTTGAAATACTTTACATACCTTTGAAAACATTACGTAGACCTCACAGGCATACAGTTTTCCTTACAATATTTATTGAAATTAAACTACTATATACGGATTTTATCGCGTTATTTATTTTACACATTATTACAAAATTTTGAAACTGTTACACTACTACTAGATACTATTAAACTTTACTAATTTTTAAGCTAATTAAATTATTAAAACTATGAAATCTATTTATATTTAAGTTTACACTTTCCCTGACGTTTTGGTTGCTATTCAGCAGCCATGGTCACGGGGTTACAATATTTATTAACTTTTTATCACAATGACATTTTACACTGACTTTTCAGCTTCAAATAATTTTATTGGCTTAAAAATATATCTATGCATGCATCTCTTTATTCATCGGCGCAATGATAATAGCTACCACCAGTAAAAAGGCTTCTTACTTGTAATAGTGTCTGTAATCTTATTTACACATGAGTATACTTACGGACATGTCCAAAAGAACAGCAGAAGACAAGTAAGGCCACCCCGCTAGCCCAGACTGGTCTGTTAAGTGCTGCGTATAGTGCGCCCTCTAGCGGACTGTAGCTACGCCACAGGAACGTGCTACCGAACACCATCACCGCCAACATCAGGATTAAGGCCGAACACGTGCCTATGACTGACCATTTCTGAAAATTGTACATTTGCTTAAAACAACAAAGTAGTCTTTAACAAAGAGTTAGGTTGACGTACAATATTTACATTCACCTATTTAGTAAGCTAGGTGGCAGGCAAGATTGCGGACTGTTCATGGTATGTGGTAACCATAGCATATAGATGCTTGCAATACCAGAATCATCACTCGCATGTAGCAATCTCTTCGAAATAAGGAGAGGTTGTGCTGTTAGCGCAAGCAACAAAAAGATTTAGATTTATCACAGCGCCTCAAAACCTTACACACCGCTGCGACACAACAGAAAGCTGTGACTGCTTTTGTCAGTTCATTTAATTTGTGAATTTGTGGAAATGTATCGCGGGTAAAAGAAGAAAGTAAGGAGTTAAGACTATCCACAAGAGATGGCGCTATACATAGTTACAAAATACTCTAGAGTTCTGAACCACGTAAGCGAAGTTTGGAGTATGGGTAACTGTATATACAAGTTTCCGATTTCAACCTTTGAGGCGCAGCCTCCCAGGTACAATCACCCAGCCTGCTCGGCGAAGTCTTTGTGTTGGAGAAGCATCTCACCTTATTTCTACACAAAAGCATAACAATTTGACACTCGTATAACTTGGCTGAAATTCTTTAACATCCACAGAGCATCTCTTAGTGTAAAAAAGAACAAATAACTCACCTGTTTTATCCTATTCAGGTTGCCATCAGCGCTGTACTTGACGAATACATAGCCGCTGTAGAAGCCGACCAGGTAGGCTCCGTACCGCGTGTGGCTCTTTATATAAGCGAGGTGATAGTCCTCCCTGCCGCGTGGATTAGTCACAAATCTGAAAAATGAAAATACAAACAAGTGCTAACATATAATAATATCAACTCTGTATATGAACTGTCCCACTGCTGGGCACGGGCTTCTTGTCAATGTGAGATGGGTAAAGCCATAGTCTACAACTCAGGCTCGGAGCGGATGAGATCTTCACATATCTTCGTGAATACTATGAAGACTTTCCAGACAGGCAGATTTCCTTACGAGTTTTTCCTTCTCCATTGCAACAGAAATGAGCGATAAATAACGATTTAGTGTTTTTATAATATATTTAGTGTCTTCGACGAAGTTATCCGTTTTGTGACCTGAAAGCAATGCAATTAAAATCTTGCGCTGAGTAGAAGCACAAGATTCTTGCGTACGGCGATTTAAAATCAAGTCGGCCGCACACAATATAAGTTGTCATTCGTCACAAATCCGTCATATTGATTAGGTCGTCATTTTTAAATATTTTTTATACTGTGGGTGGAAATAAGTGTCGGTTTTAAATATAACGATAATTTATTGATATTTCCTACAAGCAATAGGCGTAGGTTTAGATACATAATTTTTAGAAACAATGCGTCCGAGCTCTACATACCTACTTTTCTAAAAACAGTTACAAAAGCTTATTACGTATATAACAGCTACGTATTGAATTCATCAATTATTATAGGTTTTATTAAATATGCCTTTGTGGTAATTGTCTTTTAATTGAGCCACTTAATTGAATATAATCGATAATAATACTTTTATAGCATTAGAACAATGTCTTGAAGAAAGGTCTGACTTCGTTATACAATAATGTTACGCAAAGAATAAAAAAGGATGAATGGAAATGTAGCTATGTAGTAAGGATTAAAAAGTTACTTTTACGCATTCTCTCTTGGTTAATTTTCTTTTTACGTTGTTTATTTGATGGAATATTTCATGGTAGCCACTGTTTGGGCTGTCTATTTAAAATAGACTTATTATAAAATGTACCTATGTTAGATCTCTGATTTTATGTATAAAATACTAGAATTTGCCTCCGGTTTGCTCGCGTAAATGTGGATTTAGGATAGCTTAGTAACAGTACTTTCTAGATGAAGGGTAGCCCTTACAATGTGTATGCAAAATATTTTTTATTTTGTTTATTTTCCTCTTCAGAATGACCACACTCCGCCTGATGGTAAGCAATCGTGTGTTCTAAGAGCAGTGGCCTCCACACGGTCCTCATAGCAGCCGAGGCGATGTTCAGGTCTCTACTTTGACGGCCTGAGAAGGTGCTTTTTCACGCCCCGCTTAAAGTATTAAACAAACAAACTCACATTCGCATTTATAATATTAGTTAGGATGGACTTTATTTAAACCTGCACTTCATCGTACTATGGTTACAGATGTTGTAATCGCTACCCTGTATGTAATGGATCCTTTGTGCGAAGGCAAAGGATTTTTTATAAAGATTCTGAACTTCCTTATGATAAAATAAAATAGAACAATTATTACGCTATAATTATGATAATATGCACTACCGATTTATATCTAATTGTTAACAAATGAAACAATGAAGTAATGGAAAATACTTAACACTAGATCGAGGAAAACTTGCCGAGATTTTCCATAAGCTATTGAACTGTTCCATTGTAAATATAATGATTGTGTTTACAACGTAGCTGCAGAAGACTTTATCTAGACGCGTTTAAATGCTGTTTGTTTACAAGAGAAAATATTGCAGTAAAATAACGCATTTATAATACTAGATTTTTTGCCCGCGGCTACGCTCGCGTAGATGTAGGCTAGGTTAGGTCAGTAACGGGACTTTTTGGATGAGGGTTTTGATAAAAGGTACCCTATGTCTTTTTCTATTCCCCTGACAACGTGTACTTATGCGTAAATTCTCGATGATCGCTCTAGTAGGCGTTAAGGCGTGAAAGCGTAACAAACAAACAAACTTACATTCGCATTCATAATATTATGTTAGGATTAGAGTATATTTCATAAACATAAAAAACGCACATCGCTTACTTTCTATTACACCGAATGTGAGTGAATTTTCATAACTAGCTTTTGATACAATACTGCATCTTACTAAAAATTTGATAGGTATATTAGTGCGTTTACAATGTTGATTCTTGCGTTATATTGCTCATAGATCATACTGAAACACACAAACAAGGCTGCACTGGTACGGCAAAGGCGACGCGAAATAAAACCAAATAATTCTGTTATCCTTCGTTAGTGCCACCATCATATTATATTAGCATGAGTCTGTCTTATGTAGTTGACAACGCGTTGCCGTCACCGTCGTTATACAAGTGCAGCTTTGGCCTAAGATACGAAGCAAATTCCTACTGAGATTCTTACGAAAACACTACGACTACAATACTCACTCAAAAGTAAATAACTGGATTGCAGATAACTGATACAAATAGTTGATGACCCCCGGAAGGATAATAGCCCCTGCAGTCAGCACAGCTGCGACGAGCAGTCCAAGCTTTTGCCACTGTTTGTACAAGCTGTATGCGAGGACAGTCACCACGAAAAAGTGGAAGTCACATGGTATGTACCAGGATGTCACCATGCACTGCAAAAACAGCAGAAAAATTATTCAAAACCCGACTACAGAGAAAGCTCTCTGTACTCTGGCTTTTAAAAGCCAGGCTTAATATATATTATGTACACTCATGCTCGGTGTATCAATCAATAAGATGGTAAATGCGCTTATATCCTACCTAATGGTATGCCATAACATAACAATATTCTAAGGATGAGGTAAAATAACAGGTACATTTAGGAATTATCGACTCTGCAAAAACCTTTTTATAGAACCTCATATTGTGGACGCTAGAGAGAAGGCATGGCTTAAAGTCATTTAACAACATAATAGTATTTAAAATTGTGTTGTGGATGTAGAAAGCGGAAAACATTAGGTAACTGCTGACGTTTTAGCTATCTTTAATAATGATTATTTTCTTTTTTCTTTTAAATGGATAACTCCTGCACCAAGATTAATTCTTGTACCGCGGGGGACTTTACACACATTTAAACAACGGACACAAGGAATATCCACGCTCAGATCAACCATATGTGGATTACACAAATTTTCGTCCCATGTGGGATTCGAACCCTAAACCGAACCCAACACTCGGCGCAGTGAAATTGGCGAGGCAACCAACCAACCAATTAAACTACTACGCCATCCGTGCAGTCAAATAATGCTTATGATATTTTTACTATTATAAGTAGTACGTTGGCCCTGACAGTAGGCTGGTATTGAAGTATATTCAATTTTTAACCCTGTAAATAATCCTTTCCTTCCTTCAGTGCTGGAACAAAAAAATACTGGTTTCCTCATAAGCAGATTTACAACACTGACAAAGGCATACACTATACCTAACAGAGTCATTCTTTTTCTTTACTTTAACAGTAATTTGCAAGCAAATATATGCTATTTTGGGTGAAAGGGGAAAATAAGTAATAACCAGGAAAAGACCTCTACTTTCAGCAGATATCCGAAATGACAGGATTTTTAGAACGAGCAAGCCAAATACCAAATATTGTAAAACATAAAATGTTTATTAGTTTTAGTGCCAAAAAACTATTCTTGAAAGTTGGCACCAAGCTCGTCTACTAAATAATGGAACATACAGGGAAATATAGGCATAATATAAATCTTCTCTTCCATAGCTTGCTTCTTCTTCGTTCGATGATATATAGAGTTGTGGGTGTGTAATGTTGTTAGTTCGAACTCTGAATACTTACAATATTCTCGGTGTCTATGTAATTGCTGATCATGAGCAGGTTCAGCCACCAGTTCTTTCTGCACTGTTCAGTCTCTCCAGCTACGGCTCTGTTCCACAGAGGCCCTGTCCCAGTGTGAGGGAACACTGTGCTCAGATAGAAGACCACTATGGCGAAGGCGACCATTAACCTGGATGAAAAATATAGTTGAATTTATCGTATTGTACAGCGTGTTGCAATTGCCAATGGTGGCTTGTGGATTCGATCCCTGCAGGTATAATAGGCAGGATGACAGAGTTAAAAATAAGTGATTAAAATTAGTCCATCTTTTAGATTAGCAAAACAAATTGGACTTCTATTTTTGGTTTAACAAAACGTACGTGGTACGTGGGGACTTTAGTCTTTACAATAATTCAATCACAATCAGGCAAAGATCAAATGTTGGTGGTTTTCACAGACATTTGCCCCGTGTGGGTATGGGAACCATTATGAAAGTTCGCTGCACCACTAGTGGCGTGGCGCAGCAACTACTTAAACCGTCATAGCTCATCTGTGTAGTAATCATCTATTTAACTCACCTCACATATCTTTTCAGGATAAGGAAAAAGGGATTTGGCAATCTCTTGAATTTCGCAAAATTTGTCATAGTGAGAAATCCAGAGAGCAAGAAGAATGTGTCTACGAAGAGGTCGTCGTGAAGTACCAGCATACCAAGCGGGGACTGAACTGTCTGATGACATAGAAGTAGAAAATATATTAAATATTGAATATATTAAACCTTGGGGGAGGCATAGCCATTGCATAGGCATAGCATAGTCCAGCAGTGGACGTCTTTCGGCTGAGATGATGATGATAATATATTAAACATCTTGTGTATCACTCAATGTGTACCTACATATTATGTAGATATTAAATACTAAATATTACTTTATTTTGTAAATATAGGTACTGTACGTAGAGTTAAATAAGATAAAAACCGATTCGGCCATATTTTACCAATAGGCATGCAAAAGGCAAAAACTAGTCAAATAGCTTGAAAGTTAAAAGGTCAATAATTTGGAGGGCTACACAGATCTTCTGAAGCGCCGGTTTTACAAGCTGCCTGTATCTCAAGTCAACACAAGCTTTACCAGGCGTTAGAGTCCATTCAAGGACCAAATATCCATAAAACAATGCTTAGTACAAAAGGCAAAACTAAAGGTTACAGAATGGCTCACTTCTCTGACTTATGATTTCATTGAAACACTTTTTGTATACCCGTCGTGATTGTTCTTTTGTCTTATATAACATAATAATAACGATATGTACGGATAATCTAGTAGTTTATATATTAGTACACACTTAACAAGTTTTTATTTTTGTTTTATAGTACCTAATATAAGTTAGTGGTTAATGGATATTTTACTGTAATCTTTTATTTTATTATGTAAGTAAGTGAGTGAGTATACTGTAATCGCGTTAAACTATTGCCTACGTTATTTTTATGATGTCAACCGAGGAAACAATATAACTGGAAAGGCTTTGCCTAGTGTGGGACCACTGAATACCGCATATCATTATAAAGATTTCTTGGCAATAAAATGTATTTTTTTAGTTTAGTATTTATTAATTTTTAATATGCTTTGTCTCCTATATTTTACTTTAAATAATGATAATAATACTTTGCCAGGCCTGGGAATCCACTAGAGATCTCACCACAGTGCACAGCAGTCACATTCACTACCGCTGTTTCACCGAAATTGCAAGAAATGTATTGTAAAAAGAAATAGTATTTATTTTTACCTGATCCGTCGTGAGTCCATCACTGATTGGTCCCGCGTTGTATATTCCTATCTGATGATCCAGCACTATGAGGCACATCGTAAGATATCGAATCCCGTAGAACACTTCTATGCCTTCTTTTTTCATTCTCAGCAAGTCTAAAGCATTTTCTTTGAGGCAAAATGCGTTGACTATTTCGTTTTCTATAAAGAATAAGTAATTTATTGTTTGAAAACATTGTGTGATAATTATGTGTTGGTGTGGTTATATTTTAAGGTTATGTGTAACATAAATAAGGTAATGGAAATCAGATGGAGCACATAGAAAACTTTTAGAAATTTCCTGTCTAATATTATTATACTTTATATTGAGAGATAAACACAATTAAGTATATTTTGGTTGGCATAACACAAAAAGCATTGATTGGATGAGATTTTCACTGTTTCCAGGTTTATCTTAAAGAATAAGCCGAGTTTCATCTATTTTCATTTAGTAGATCTAAAGATATAGTGTATAAGTTGATACATGTAATTGACGTCACAGGCGGTCAGTTCATGCGGACAAAGTCACAGAAAAAAATCTAGCTGACTTGCTAATACTGTAACCACGGCTGAAGTGATTTCATAGTTGTTAGTGAGCCTTGAAGAAGTCCTTATTTGTTCGAAAATATATACATATATGTACATTTTGCTAGATGCGTGGCATAGCTGACTAGCGATTACCTCGCTGTTGCCTCTGCGCCAAGTGTTGTGGGTTCGAGTTCCGCATTTTAACGAGTAAAATTAACATTTATAAAAAAAAACAAAATTTACTTATAGATAAATTAGCAAAAGTAATTATATTTATGTCCTGGTTCATTTGTTAATTGCCAAGTGAAAGCATGTTTTTACAAAAAATACGTATAATCCTATTATACGTATTTTTTGTAAAAACATGCTTTCAACAAAACACAAAAAATACGTATAATCCTAACTAATATTATAAATCGGAAAGTGACTTTATTTGTTTGTTACGCTTTCACGCCTTAACTATTCGACGGATCATCATGAAATTTCAAATACACGCTATAAGGGGTACAGAAAAGGAATAGAAAATTCACGTAACCTACACTTATGCGATCAAAGTCGCGAGCAAAATCTAGTAATATATAATGAAATATCTTTCTCTTATCTGATACAATCCTTAAATACGACCGTGCTTTTATTCCTTCCAAACTGTAAAATGTACTTACTTTTTCGTTCAGGATTCGGATTTTGAGTTCGGCAGTTCAAATAAGTGCAGATGACGCAAATCGAAGTGAGCAATCCCATCAAAATGCTGTAACAACATAATAAATAGTTATTACATGAGTATTAATTACCTATTTAGGAACAAGGTTGAATATATTTTTTTGTTATAACCTAATGATCTAATGTGCCTCATTCAGTAGTACCCAATTATTTACATCTTTAATTACTTAATAAAAATAAAATATTTTAATTAGAGCAACCTGATTACAAAATTCGCCATCAAAACAAAACAATTCGAATGCTACTCGTAAAAATAACACGAATATAAGTGCTACAGTACAGTAAGTACGACTAAAGGAATTATTTTTTTGTTTTTAAATAGACTTGTATTATAAACGGTATCCACAAAAAACTATTAATTCAGTTACATTACAGTCTTAATAGAAAATATAAGTTAATATAAATCATAAAGTAACTATATACTAACAAAAAAGAATAAAACAGCTCATCGTATTCTCTCTGCTCCTTGCTGGTCTGACATTCCTCGTTGATGGTGATATTTGTGCGCATGCCTGCTGCGCCGAGGTGGCTGCGCGCGAGCATTATACCGAGCAGGCGTTCCACGGTGCGAGGCGCACACGCTGTCGGCACGCATGCGCCCCATGTCAACTCGTTCAGAGGACGGGAGTGTGGTGGACGGTACTGGAATACAAATGTGGTACAGTAATGGCTTCTTCAGTCCTGTGGATTGGCGTGGTGTGTTTGCGATTGATAGCGAAGTTGATTAACAGATCGCGCTGTGTTTTTAGATTTTCTCTTAGATTTCTCAGTCAGATTGCCTTGTGTGAACGGTAGAATAACTCTGAATTCGTTTATGAAATCTCAGCTTCCATTGACGTCTGTAATGTTATTGAGGTTTTCTGTTATAATCAAAAATTGGTGGGATGGTTTCATGGTAAAAGAACGCAGTCTGAAAATGTGCCGGATAGATGGCAATAGATTCGCTTGCCACGGGATGTGATTTAATAACATACCTGGCAGAGTGTTGTTTGCCATCCGAAATATCTAGGTGTGAGCCTTTGTACTTGTCACTAAAGGCAGTGTTATAATATGAAAAGGCACTGACGATTAAGGTAGTCGAAACTAATGTATTTGTAATTGGAAAACAGATGCGTTGAGAGATAAAATATATAATCTTAAATATGTTAACGATAATTAACAGGCATCTGCCATTCTACACATTTCTTGTGCAAGTAATTACATAATAAAACGGAGAAAAGAAATTAAAATAATAAACCCTGGTTTGAAAAGACATATGTATGTAGCATTCGTAGCACTGCCGTAGTACAATTGCTACGAATGTACTTTAAATAATTTCTAATATTTCTAGCCTGACCTAAATGGCTTTTTAGGTTCCGTCAAACTTGATGATATACATATATTATACTGGGCAAGTTTAATGCCGTTTCCTGAACACAGTTTGAGGCTCCGTGCCACTACAAAAAATTCCTTGAGAAAAGCCCAATAAGATATTAGCCGACCGGCAATCGAAACCCGAGAGCTCATGCACTGCAGTCACCATAACTATCACTGCGCTACCGAGGCAGGTTTCTGTCCTTTTTATATGGTTTGGTTGTAACAAAATAAGTAGGTAATTCAAATACTTGTTTCTATTTTGATGTGGCAACGCCTCCGGTGCATAAAGAATAGATTTTTTTCCGATGGACTACAGATATAAATAATATTTTAAATTACAATGTATTGTTTCAATCATAATTAACGTCTCATTATCGTTACTGTGATAATTATCACTGGCAGTATGTCATTAATAATGCAAATGAATGTAAGCTTCAGTAATTATATAATACTAATTAAATTTTTTTTTATAAAACACTGCACAAGAAATAGATCCTGTGTCGCGGGAATCTTTACAAACACTTAAATAATGGACGCCAAGAACACTGGGACAGTTATTTGTGGATCACACAATTTTTTGTCCCGTGTGGGGATTGAACCCACAACACTCGGCGCAGTGACAATGGCGAGATAGCCACTTAAACCACTAAGCCATCCATGCAGTCATTAGCATAAACCTACGTTATAACAACGAGATTCGATGCTTGTTATATAATAAGAAGGTATAGAAATAAAAAGTGCCGCATCGGTATTGTGTCAAAGTTTGGTCATGTAAAATATGATCCATAATAAATCCGCGTCTAAATTGTAGTGAGACTACTTTTAAAATAAGATGATATTCGTGCAATTATGTATCTATCTTACACAAGCTGTCCCCGCGGTTTCACCCGCGTTTATAATTAGCGTAGCGTGATGTTATATAACCTATAGCCTTTCTCGATAATCTTATCTTATCTTGTTACGGGGGCCAGTCAGTGCAGACCGGCGACACTTCGACCCAGTGGGATCTTTTGTGTCGGCCCCGAGATCTATACCTTAGCTATCTCCCTATGAATGTACTGCATCAATCGCAGCGTACACTTCAGAGGGAGAAGCCTGAAGTCCTCAGGGCTCGGATATGCCAACCCCATCAGACCCATCCTTAGTCCAGCCAACGTCACATTCACACAGTAGGTGTAATATGGACTCGTCCCGCTCACCACAGGCTCTGCAGATCAAATTGTTTGTCAAACTCAATCTGCACAGGAAGTCATTGGTGCCAAAGTGACCAGTAAACGCTCCTGTGAGCAGGCGTATTTGGCCCTTGTTGTACCCGCAGAACTTCCGGGTGAAGCCCGTGGCTCTGTTTGCAATGAATTTCTTGGAGTGTTCCAGACCCCTAAGGGATATTTCTTGATAAATAACCTATCTATCACTAAAATAATTTTCAATTCGAACTAGAAGTTCCTGAGATTAGCGCGTTCAACGTCGTACTTCAGTCCAAGGCCACTTCATTCCACCACTACCTTACCTGAATAAAGTCCAAAGCTGACTGGTACGGGTAAAAAGGTTTCTCCACTCGGCGTCTCACAGCTTTATCAGTTCTCTCTAGTACGATCTCTGCTAGGCAATACTTGGTTCTCAATTCTGGGTATGACTTAGACCACGGCGCCTTCATACATTGATCGAAGTTTCCCAACTGGTATCTATTGCCGAATAGCAGACCTTGTGGTTCTGATGATAGGGCATCCCAATCTGCGAAAAGAGATGATTTTGCGATTATTATATTTGCGCTATCTTAACATAGTAAATATTTTTATACTTAGTAGAACTTATAATATCAGCCTGGTATTAAATTGCTCTACTGCTGGGCACGGGCCTCTTTTCAGTGTGAGAAGGGTGAGGCCATAAATTACTACGCTGGCCTAGTGCAGGTAGGTAGACTTTACATATCGATAAGAACATTATGGAGAACTCTCAGACATACAGGTTTCCTCACCATTTTGCCGTTACAGGTAAAGCAAGCGATAATTAACTATTTAATATGCACATAATTTTGAAAAGTCAGAGATGCGGGCCTGGGTTTCAAACTCGAGACCTCTGCGTGGCAGTCCGATGATCTTCTACTAGGCTATCGCTGCTGATTTTTTTTAATACTTTGTTTAAGTTATTTCTTTTTAAACAGCAAAGTTGGTAGTCAATCATACGGCCTCCTTGAAGGTAATTGGTTACCAGGAATGCTGTAAAATTATCATTGCATTCGAATTTGCCATATAAATATTTATGAATACCACGTTATCCATTTTCTTCATACACAGCGGCATACAATAGAAGTAGCATACAGCGGTGTTTCCATCTCGCTCACATCTACTCTGCAGAATGCAATCGCTTTTTTGAGCAGTCGTTGAGCTGTTAAGACCAGGAGAGCTATCAAGGATCACCTTTTATAGGGTCCAAAACTCGCATATGATATACATACATTGTGATGCATACTGCGTAGGCCACGGTATGCACAGCATTAGGAAAATAAAAAAGGCAGTAAGGTAAAGTAAAGAATGTAATAAAATAAAATCATGAAGGTCAATACAATGTTGTTAAGGCAAATAATACTTAAGACATCAAAATAGTTTAAAAATTATAAATGTTATCTATATTTGTATATAATTGTGTGTGTTTAGTGGTGCATATACCTTTTAGTAATTAAATAGAAGCACGTGGCGGGCAAAACAAGTTCAACTGGTTATAAAGTAGACAGACAGTTGGGTAACCAAACATATAATAATTTTGTATATCAATTATGTTTATGTTTATCTCTTTATAGGGTTTTTGTTAGAAATTTATTAATATCAAAAATTCTTTGCGTTATCTATCTCCATCACCGTCAAAAAAGATAAAATCAGTTTGTTTACCGCTGAAATGCATATAAAATTGTTTGTTGAACTTATCAATACGAATATAATATATGTTTGTATAAAATGAAATATATTAGACTATATATAGGCTCGACCGGGGAAGGACTACCATCTCACAGAATATCGACGTGAAATTGCAGTATTCCTACTGCTGTGTTTCGTTCCGTGTTCCGTGTTCCGCTCGTGAGTGAGAGTGCCGGAGGCCCAATCACCCACTTTCCCCCTTCCCGCTCGAAGGAGCGGAGAGGAAATGGGAAGGAGAAGGAGAAGTCCTTCCTACTTCCTTTTTCTCTTTTCCCTTTCCTATAGGGTCGACAACGCGCAAGTGATGCCTCTGGTGTTGCAGGCGTCCATAGGCTACGGTGACCACTTACCATCAGGGGCCCAAGTCTGCTATTACAATAGTGTCAGAATCGTCTATCATTGATTTCATAATTGATGATTTTGACAAATTTGGTATTCTACTAATATAATGGCGTCATTATGACTTTCCGATGGTCAACCACTGACACTCCATTGCAAAAATGGCATAGAATGGTATTCTTGTCATAATAACAATGACTGACGTATACGGTAAATTGCTAAAACTTTGACAGTTCCTTTGATCAAATTGCTTTTAACACTAATAAATAATATGTAATAAATAATAAACTAAATCTGGCATTGATAAATGTTCAAATTTAGTAGTTGTTTTTCAAAAATGACTTCTACTAACGGGTTTTATAATAATGGCAATACAACATGTCATTCTACCACAATCCTATTACGAGACCATTGACCGACCAATGATCGACCATTATGAATTTAGCAGATTAGAAACTTTGAGTAAATTGACAATGGAATTGCAGTAACGTCGTGTCGCAATGAAGAATTTATAAAAATAGCAGACTTGAGCCCCAGGTGGGCTGTACGCTAGTTTGCCACATAAGTTGTATAAAAAAAAGTATATGGCAGAACATGTCGTGATATTGGGATTGGAACTCTGGACAGTTTAATAGTCTTTATCTTTATTGCTGACATTTTGAAAACTTAGTCGGTTCCGTAAAGGTCATAAACCAACGGGTGGTAAGAAAAGCTGATAAGAGAATCAGGAGCCAAACACGTAAAAGAACAATCAACCAATCAATTTGTTTAGTCGCGAGCATGACAACAATAATATTTAGACATCCTCTGTGCTGCCATTGACATAATTATGTTGCTATCTCTATGAGTTTTGTATGTCATTATCTTTATATTAAATGACTAAATACAATATTTTAGAATTAAAACGTGAGAATATACTTAGTACGCATATAATGAATTACAAAATTAATCCGATGGTAACTTAATTAATGTTTACAATTATGCTGATTATTATGTGCGTTAATGTTTGTGTGTGCATCTCGTGGTTTAATTGACTAGATTATATGTTTTATATTTGCCACAATAATTTACGATTTGTATTGACATGGCCAGTAAAACTCTCTTTCATATGACTCTCTTACCGTAGCTGCTTTAGAAATTTGTTCCTACGTAAAATACCATACGAAAACCAGAGCTTTAGTGTGCGTTGACTTTTAGAGACAGTATAACAAAAGGTATAATGAACAAAATAATGACGTAACTTTAAATTGAATAAGAAAAAACATACAGTGAGGTGATTTTGGAACATGATGATGGGTCACCTTGATCGACTATCAACATGTTTAGGCCAGCTTTGGATAGTCAGTTTGCTTGTGGGTCGCGATGAAGGTATCGTATAGTTAAATTGTTGCTTTGAAGCAAACAATGAAAATGGTTTTGATATTATCTGTAAACTTTACTAACTTGAATGAATAAATTAATTATTTATTTATTTGCAGAAATATTAAACTTTCACCGTACTGTCACTTATTTAATTAATATTTAACTATAACTTTTAACCAAATAACGCTGTCGCTTATGACGTATAGCTTGCTATATAATCAAAGATATTGTAGATATAGTTCTATGCAATATCTTTGACTTTAAATGCAAACGCGCGATCACGGGTCGCTATAGGTGTGCGCGGAATAATTGCAGGAATTTTTGTTTTTACTTATTGATTTCCAAATGAACTAGGTATGGCTGCACGCCTTATATCGCAAAGGCGGTCCGGGGCAGAGGATTTCCATTTAAAATTTTATTTATTTTTGATCAAGGTGCTTCATTATGTCGATGAGCAAAGACATTCTATCCAAAATCCTAAATGTTGTTATAATTATTGGAGTTTATCTTAGGTAAGGTTACAATACTTTTATTTGTGCCTCTAGTTTTTAATAATATCAACTCTTGTTTGTAATTTGTGGAAAATGTAGTTGATTGTACATTTTTTTAAATAAGATGATTGACACCGTTTTCCTTTGTATTAGAAATGTACAATTGTTTATTTTTCCGATTTTAACAGTAAAATGATGATAACAAATATTAATAATATAATCCGCATGCCCTCAGCAAAGACAAGAAACTGAAATTGTTACGCACTCTTATTCTTTAGTTAAAAAAGCTAGTGAAAACTTATCACTTATATAGGTTGCTATCGAGGATCAAGAAGACTTACCCCAAACTGCCCAAAGCGTGAAATTCTGCAAACTATAAAGCAGACGATATATGTGATCCAAACAGGGCTTCTCATCGTCACTCCACTCTTGATTTTTCAAAGCAAATCGTACATCGTCTAGATACACACTACTTTCAGCATCGCGCACTTTTTTACTGAACTCAGATTTCTTTTCACTTGATTTAGACAAAAGATTTTTTGTACCATTTTCTGATGGCATTTGCGTCGTATCACTCAATTCTACGTACTTCAAACGTTCTGTAACATGACATTTTCCTCGATCTAAGGCAATAAAAAATATCAAGTAAATGTATTTCATCGTGTCCTAATGATGAACTGATGCTTTGTCGCTTAGAGTTTAGTTATAAAAGGATAGAATTACATAATTAAAGTCGTGTATTCTATTATCCATTGTAGTCTAAGATCCGGCCGTCAGATTTTGCAGCTACTTGTTTTTAGCTAAAACTTGCTTTAAATAAAAAATTCACTGCGTTACTGCCGGGTTTCCAAAAAGATACCTAAACATTAGTTCCAATGATCTTTTAATAAGTTTAATTAACTATGTTTTAATTTATTATATTTTATCAAATATATTGTAAATCTTTGCCGAAAGAGAGAAGCTGCAGTAATCACTGTGAAAATATGTTTCATTATCATACGGTGTATATTTTATTGAAAATCCATACGTTTTTTTTTAAAGAGCGACGCGATCTTATACTATTGTAATGGTGGCGTGCGTTAAAGTAGGATAAATGTGTGTTGATTGATAATAATTGGTAAGCATGGAACAATTAGTATATTTGCATATATTTAATTTGAATCAGTAAAGATTTGTTGATGGCATTGTTGATGGCCGTATTCGTTGAGATAAACTACAGCTCGGCAAACATATTTTAGGAATACATACATGTTGTTTACAATCTCACGCGTAAATTCTCGACCGGGTAGGCAGATATAGTATATTACGCCGCAATTTCGCCTGCCTTGATTGCAAAGAGCATATATGCACCATAACTCGTGTTACAAAATAATTACTTGATAAGTCTCATTTAGTACGTATTACATTTTAACTTAAAGTGCCAAGGCTAGTCTTTTGTAAAGATCCTGATAACTCTTATGATTGCAAAAATCAGATTTAGATTTCATAAATTCGATTCATCCTAATCATGGAGGGTTGTCGCGTAGATTCGATATTTTTGATTATATTACGACACACAAACTCGAGCTGTGGTGAGCTTACTACTACATAACAAAGGTTCACGATTATATAATGTCCATTATATGGTATTAGTGGTGTATCAAATTTCATCAGTAATTTTTTAGGTCCCAGGTAATATTCATTAATCTATTTTTCTACTTGATATAATTTTGCTACTGCTTTATTTATTTTATATGCAAGTATGGCGCAAGGTGCACACGTTTAGATTTACATTTTTAATTCATTTTAGCACTGCTTAATTTTGTAAATGTATAACATGTAAGTAAAAAGTGTGTGCATACTCGGTAGTGAGGCCAATTTGACAAATAAACAAACTCAGATCTGCATTTATAATATTAGTTAGGAAGTTAGGATTAGGTTTTTGGAATTTTTGCTATGGCATAAATTTATACCATAGAAAATGTTCAGACTTACCTAACTTACCCTACATTATAATCTGAATTTTATATACAGGTTTTGTTTGGGTTTGTTTATCTATTTACGTGCCTATTACACATTTATTAAAAAAAAACTATTGAGCTAATATGTCGTAGTTCTGGCTCTGTACTTCGATCATCAAAAATGCGTTTAGTATTTTTAAATATATATAAGCGCCATCTACAGCACTACGTTAGCATTAAACGCAGGGTTGCCCTACAGGGGTGGTTCTCTACGTTCACGCTTATTACAATGTACGAGCATGAAGGGGTGCAAACAGATTATTTGCGAAAATACAGATGTCGTTACCTGTACAGTACTAAAACTTATTGTATTCAGTCTCATAAAGAGAATGTATTGTGTGCTGAAGGTCTCTAAAAAATTTAATGCCTTTCTACGTTCTTTAGGTACATAAAATAAATTATCTTATAATTTTCTCGGCTCGTCAGATTTGTAATGAGCGAAATCAAGAAATAATTTGAGATGAAGATGGTTATAATTGTTGTAATAATGTTGTTTCGATTAGGGGAACGTTTACAAAACTGAAAATAAACTTTCTTAAATTCCCCACTACAAACAAACGCAGTGTTATTCTGATAATTTTATATTGAGTGATAAATAATTCAAAACTATTATACTTTTGCAAATATAATACTTATACAATCTTAATTATATTTAATACTAATACAAAACGATAAAAGCCGTATCTGTACATTAAAGTATTTTAGAAATTGAAGGTATGTTACTTCATCTATGTTTGTTACTCAGGCTTCACGCAATAACCCCTGAACAGTTTCTGATTTGTAGCCTGGAGCATAACTTTAAATCTAACACGATTCATCTAATACCCTACAGTAGATTCAGTATCATGGTTCATTTTAAGTACCTCGTTATATTATATAACGTTGCAGGTTAACTGTAATTCACGCAGATAAAGCCGTAAGCATTATCTAGTAATAAATATAATAATAATAATAATAATAAAAACAAACTCAGGATTCAGGAATACCGGTACATGCAATTTACGATTCGGCCCCGTCTGCCTCGGTTACCTATGCATAGAAAAAATATAGCATTGGTAAGTGTCCTGGACTCGCTATTATCTAGCTATTTAGATAATAGCGAGAATCTCGCCGATACTCATTCGATCCTGTACTGTGCTGCTGTGGCGGCAAGTCGTATAGCGGGCATCAAGTTACCCACACATTTCTCTGCTATACGACAAACATCTGTCGCCCCGGCCTGGCAGTGCAGGATTGAACGGCGTATTGCTGAGGCAAGGACACTCATCGGTAAGCTGATCTGCTTCAGGGAGGGCAATACACGGCCCAGGGTAATGCGCTATGTGGGCCGGGCTTTTCTGGGGACTGGGGTCAGTCCTCATGACTACTTGTCTCGGGCCACAGAGCGCATTGACTTCCTGAAGCAGAAAGTCTATGCATGGGCAAATCGACTGCGCAGATATAAAAAACGCGTGGACCGGTATGTCATCAACCGCACGTTTCAAAGGGACCAAAGGTGGGTCTATAGAACCTGGGAACGGCCTGATCTATGTGTGACCGATGTGGGGCTACCAGATGCCGATGTTACAAATACGTTTTGGAGGAACATCTGGTCGGTACCCGTCGGCCACACTGAGGGGGAGTGGATGCGGGACGTCAAACAAGCAAATGAGCTAATTCCAGAAATGGAAAGCGTGGTCATTGATAGCCAGGACGTAATTAGTGCGGTCCGATCCTTATCGAATTGGAAATCGCCAGGCCCGGACGGACTGCACAATTTCTGGCTGAAATGGCTGCGTAGCTCACATGCTTGTTTGGCTGCTCAATTTCAATCTGCCCTAGAATCTGGGTCGTTACCAGATTTTATGACCACGGGAATAACCCACCTACTCCATAAAACAGGTAGTACCAATGAGCCCGGCAATTATAGACCGATAACATGTTTACCATCGATCTATAAGCTTCTTACATCTATTTTGAGAACCAAGATATCTAAACATATTGATACAAATTCAATAATGTCAGCTTCTCAGAATGGATGTAAGAGGGGGGCTCGTGGCACTAAGGAGCTCCTCCTCATTGACATGGCCATTAGCCAACAGGTTCGCCGTAAACGAAGGGATCTGGCAGCATGTTGGATAGATTATAAGAAAGCGTATGATTCGGTGCCACATGCATGGCTTTTGAGGGTGTTAGAGTTGTATAAAGTAAATGCAATTCTGCGCACCTTTTTGAAGTCATGCATGGGGCAATGGAAAACGGTTCTTAGCTATCCAGGATGTCGACAGATCTCTGGGAATGGCGAACTGATAAAAATTGAGCGGGGTATATTTCAGGGCGACAGCCTGAGTCCTCTTTGGTTTTGCTTAGCAATGAATCCTCTTAGTACATTACTAGAGGGTTCAGGGCTAGGTTACAGGTTACAAAGAGGTGGTGGAGTAATATCCCACTTGCTGTATATGGATGACTTAAAGCTGTTTGCCCACACTGATTTACAGCTGATGGATTTACTCAAAGTAACTGAAACTTTTAGTAAGTCTATCAGCATGGATTTCGGTGTGGATAAATGTGCTGTCATCCATGTAAAGCAAGGAAGGATAGTGGAATCCGAAGGAATACAACTTTTGGATTCCATTAACCTACGATCACTTCTTGTAACCGATACTTACAAGTACTTGGGTATGTCACAGGCGTTAAGTATCAATGAGGCTGACATGAAGCAATCGCTGCAGGAGCGTTTCTTTGGTCGCCTGAAAAAAGTTTTAAATAGTCTTTTATCAGGTGGCAACAAGGTGCGCGCTTGTAACGGTTGGGTCATGCCAGTTCTCATGTACTCCTTTGGCATACTTAAGTGGACTCAGACTGAACTGGATGCCCTGGACCGGCGGGTCCGTACACTCTTGACGGCATACTGTATGCATCACCCACGTTCGTCTGTGATGAGGTTGTATATTCCGCGGAAATGTGGGGGCCGAGGCTTTCTGAATGCCAAGGCCCTTCATAACCGCGAGGTGTGCAACCTCAGAGAATACTTTCTCCAGGCAGACGTGGGTATGCATCGTGATGTAGTTGCTGTGGACACCGGACTCACCCCGCTCAGTTTGGCTAAAGAGAACTGGCGCAAGCCTGTAGTGCTTAGCACTAGCGATCGCAGGGATGTATGGCAGAGCAAGGAGCTTCACGGTAGGTTCTACAAGGCTCTATATGGAGCCGATGTAGACCTGTTAGCCTCCGTGAACTGGCTACGTTTCGGTGACCTCTTTGGGGAAACCGAAGGTTTTGTCTGTGCTATTGCGGACGAAGTTATCAAGACGAATAACTACCGGAAATATATCTTGAGGGATGGTACGGTTGACATTTGTCGGGCGTGCCATCTACCTGGTGAGTCCCTCAGGCATATAGTTTCCGGTTGTTCTCGTCTTGCTAACGGCGAGTACTTGCACAGACATAACCAAGTAGCCAGGATTATTCATCAGCAACTTGCTCTGAAATACAAACTTGTAGATGTTGAAGTGCCGTACTACAGGTATGTAGCTGAATCAGTTCTCGAAAATGGTCATGTCACGTTGTACTGGGATCGAACTATCATCACAGACAGGACTGTTGTGGCCAACAAACCTGACATTGTGGTGATAGATCGATCAGAGCGCCGTGCAATGATTATCGATGTCACCATTCCGCATGACGGCAATCTCGTGAAAGCTGAAAAGGATAAACAAATTAAATATATCGATTTAGCTCGCGAGGTTGTCGACATGTGGGATGTGGATTCGGCAATCATTGTGGCGATAGTCATATCTGTCAATGGTCTAATTGCTAAGAGCCTCGATCACCATCTAAAGAGGCTCGCGTTAGGTGCTTGGATCAGGGGTTTGATGCAGAAGGCAGTGCTATTAGATACAGCACGCATTGTGAGGAGGTTCCTGTCTCTGGAATCCTAACCACCGGCAGCTTGGACCCTGTTCCCGATGCCGGTGGGTCGTTTCAGTTTTTATATTTTTAAATATGTATGTTTTTATATTTATATTTAAAAATGTAATAATTAGAAGAAAAATAGTAATAAAGAGAATAATAATAATAATATCAGCCCTGTATTAAACTGTCCCACTGCTGGGCACGGGCCTCTTCTAGTCTTTCTTCTTCTTCTTTTCTTCTTCCTCTTCTTCTTCTCCAGCATTATCTCGTATAGAATACAATAGTTGCAATATTAAATAGATATTAAAGAAAATTATGATCGTCTTATAATGTATCCCTTATTGAATTCGTCTTCAAAAATCTCATTATGGACCAGTGATTTTAGAATCTGCACGGTGGCGTAGCGACAGTGTGTTTTCCTTCTCAGGCAAAGAGTTATTGATTCTTTCTGTCAAAAAATTCTTAGTAGCAACAGTCTGGAACTATGCTCAGTAAATACTATATAACTATATACTACTATGTCCTTCATAGTTTTGCCCCTCATTCCACGGATCTTAAACCATAAGTGTCAAAATGTGGTTTTAATACATCTCTGCCCACTCCTTCAGGTATACCTATGTGTGAAAATAATGCTTCTTTAAGCTCTCGATTATTTTAGATTATTCGGGATAAAATGAAAAAAATCGAAATGTAAATATCTGTAGTAACGTAGTGAACAGACCGTCACAGCGTGTAGATTTCTTTGATATTTTTAAAATGCCTATAATTTTTAAAATACGTAACATAGGTTTTATTTTTTATTTTTCTGATAGCTATTATAACTTAGCCTGTTACCTGATTCCGGCTTGACGTCGACTTCTGGGACAACCTGTATAGCTATTTTTTATGTTCGTTGGATATGCTATTGAAATGACACATAGAGGCAGCAAAGACACACACATTTACACATGTATGTGTGTGTCCTTACAGAGATATCGAGTTAGATCTTATGGTATGCACCTTGCACATCTGGCTCTTCTAAGTTATGTGTATATTAATCAGTTTTTGTTTAGCGGCTAAAGAAAACACCTTGTAGAAACTTGTAGTCAACTACATAATGGGTACTGACAGGCACTGTGCGTGACGGCCTATGGTCTAAACGATTTTTATACTGAGAAGAAACGCATCGTTGGACAAAGTATGATATAGTTATGTCCTCCAGATCAAATAACGATAAGGTCCTCCAGACCGAATAGACTAGCGAACTGCGCAGGCCATATGATAGTGCACAATTGCATGCGGAAACCCAAGTATATTCTCTATTCTCTAACTCTCGTAGTCTGATGGTACAGTAATCCGACACGACTCAGAGAGAGATCTGGCGCACTAGTGTTGCATCTCCAACTGCAATTAGAAATAATAGAAAATCGCAACAACTGTTTGTTAATCCGATCCGGCACTCTAACCTTAGACCTTATGCACAGTAGTCATATATTCAGAACTGTTATTATTATAAGTAATCTGGCTAATCTCTATACCGATCTGGGTACGCCACTAGGCTAGTTGTCGTGTTTGGTTAAAAGATTGACTGGATTCATAGTGCGTCAGCAGTTTGGAAGTATAGTTATATACACCATACATTGATATCATACATGGACTCAAGTATGTATATGCGCGAATTTGTCGTAGGCAGAGTAAGTAGAGTTCCAAAGAAGCGCTGGAATTAGGGACAGTGACTCCTTTTTTGGAGAGCTGACGTCTTAAGAGTGATTCTTTTGTGCAACTTAGGTTACCATGATTTTCGGTTTTGGTTTGCAAGTTTCTCACATTATCTTCAATAGATGTCACAAATAGAATGATTACGTGATTCATACTTAAAGTGTGCAAGCGGTGACAAGCGACTGACGCAGTACTGCCAGACATATTGCTATGTTAGCAGAGGACGTAAAATTGGTTAATGAGGGGGAGGGGAGGTGACTGTCATTTCTTTACGTAATAGCTTTTCTTTATAACTATAATTGTAATAATCATTCAGTACTAACGAAATATAGATTTTAATTCCAATTAAATTACAAACGTAGCCTTGAACCTGTATTCTTGAAGAGTTGGGCAATGGTGTATTACACCTACTTTTCGCCGGCTATATTTTTAGGCCTCACGTACCTATGAGCCTATTGTTGACTACCAGACACAACTCCAGACACCATAATACCCTAATACGCTACTGAGAGATATTTGGAAAAGAGAGAGACAAGTCTTGTAACGGTTTGGCCGACCCGAGACCAGGACCAATGACCAATGCTCCATATATTATTGGGTAATTAAACTAAGAGACTTCATTTTAATGATTTATTTATTAATTCTAATAGATGTCTGAATACATAATTACATATTTCACTACAAATATTTTGAAGATATGTCACAATTATTTATTTCTAAACATTAGGTACATACATTAGTGCAAACTACATCTAGAATAAGGTACGTGAGTGCATAATGACATTCATACATACAGATTCATAATAATAATCTAATTGAACTACTACTAACAGTCAGAAATATTGAAAAATGTGTAGACTTAAGTTGCTAAATTAAGATTATAGAAAATTAATAATATTCTTTCCCCTTTTTTAATATAAGTAAATTACATAGCAATGAGTTATAAAATTAAGAATTTGATTACATTTTATGCAACCAACCGATGACAATGAATAATTTACACCCGGTTTCCAATAGGCTAGTCAACGTCTAATCAAAATGAAACTCACGTCATGTGATCTGCTTGGCCGTTGCTGATTCATTCGGCTAATCACACCCAGTTCACCTGTGTTCTATTGTGTGTAAACTATAACTAATGTTTGTGTTGATATGCTTTTAGTAATCGAGAGATAGAGCAATATTAATAAACAATTTGACCAGACAATAATGTCAAACACTCATTTAAAAGTACACGTTAAAACTTGATTTTGCCGATACAAATAACTAAAATAATATAATTTTATTGCAATTGTGCTGATAATAAATCTAAGTCCTGGCTAAAATATATGATTGTGTAAAAATATAAAGGTTATATTAAATTTGAAATGATGAAATGATATTTAATAAATAAATAAACACGCACTAAAACATATGCTACAAGAAAATTATAAATATAATTTAATTACTGACTTATAACTTAATTACATTATAAATAGGCCTAGGCCTATTATGAATATATTAATATTATTATTTTAAAATAATTATATCTACGTTAAATATTTCTTATTTTATATATAGCGTTTTATTATTTACATTTCTTTGGAACGCGTTTCGAAGAACACACTGACTAGTTTTCACTCAATATTCTTTATTTAATAAATATTTTAATGTCTATAAATAAATATATTTTGTTAAATAATTCCATTTTATGAAACTTTAACAAACGAAGTAATATATAAAATTAACTTACTCTACTTAAGTGAAATATATGTATGTATGTAATATTATAAAAATCAATTTTTAAAACTGATTAACATAATAAAATAATATGTTAAGTATACAAATGTTTTTTAGAAAACGATCACTAATTATACCTAATGTAATTAAATAAAGTAATTACTTTAAAATATTATATGCTATTAGAAATTATTTTGTAATTCGCATAATTATTATGTTCAGGGTCATTGTATCGTCATTTAAATTATATAATGTTGAGAAAATTTAACAGCTAAAGGTGTATGGCATATAAAATTATAATAGCTAAAGATTTAGCTTACTATAAATATAGTAGAATAAATAATTTAATAACTTTCTTTTTACTTTCTTTTATTTTATACTGATATAGACTAGACTGTTAAAACTGACTAGGTAATTCCTCCTATCTTCCTATTAATATATGACTAAGGTAATGACTAGAATTTATAATTGTTTGACTAGACTTGTCTACGATTAGACTAATTAATTGACCGAGTGCATCCTGCGGATGGCGTTGCGGTTTAAGTGGTCATCTGAATACTGCCACCGCGTCGGGTACTGTGGGTTGTATTCCCATACGAGGTAGATGTTCACAGCATCCCTTGTTTCAATACTTTTAAAATTTACTGCGCTACGTGGATGATCCCTACGGCGAGCGTCGTATTTTGTTTTATTAATAATGTAAAATAGAAAAGTAATTTAAAAATACGCAATGTTAGACTAGATGGTTATATCTTTTTTGACTAGATATACTTCGGTACTACAGTAAAATAACTTATGTTGACTAGAAAGTAAACTAAAAAAGACTAGCTTAAAATGAGACCACATTGTAAAGTTGGTTGTATAAATAAAAGTTCTATTAAAAATACTAGAATTATTATACAATAAGTACTGCTTATAATGTATGTATCTTATGTGGAGGCCAGTCAGTGCAGACCGGCGACACTTCGACCCAGTGGGATCTTTTGTGTCGACACTCGCCCAATAACGACTGCCATAGATGTTCATGGCAGCCGGGACCGACGGCTTAATGTGCTCTCCGAGGCACAGAGCAGGCGATAATTGTCAATCAATACGCACATAATTTCGAAAAGTCATATTACTTCCAAAAGTCAGAGGTGCGCGACGTGGGTTCGAACCCGAGACCCTCTGCATTGCAGTCTGTTAGTCTCCCCACTGCGCTATCGCTGCTTTATAATACTTATGCCTTATAATATATTGTTTAAGTTATTTATTTTTGTAAATGAGATCGCTGCAAATGCATTATAAATAAACATATTTTCATGACTGGAATAACTAGATGTACCTACTAAATTAAAGACGACTAGATAAAATCAATGACTAGATAATATAACATTAAAATCGACTAGACAAAATTTTGGTATAAGTAAGATACTTCGAAAATATATTCCTTCATAAAATAAAAACTGTAGCTTAAATAACATCTGAAGAGATCATAGCGTGCTTTATAATATTAAAATTTCATATGCCATACTACCGAACTGTTAACTTCACGATAGCCAAGTGTAGGATATTTAAAGACGCCCCAGTTACAGTGGTCAATTCCTATGAACGGTCGTCGTTGAAATAGTAATGAGACGAGGTGGTGTCTTGGTGCCTTGCCTGCTACTAGTGCATCTAAAAATATGCTGCTGATCGATTGCGGTGACCCTTCGCGTAACATTAGTCGATCGAACTGTATGCCAATACTGCCTTAGGAGTAACAAAGTTATCGTAAACGAAAACGATGAAAGGGATTTGATTAAATGTTATATGATATTAAAATTAAGCAATTTACAAATTTAAAGTGGCCTTTTGTTATTTTAATGTAAAAAATTGTGATGTTAGTAAACCAAAATTAAACCGTGACAATATCTGAACTGCAATTAATAAGGTTTTAAGAAAGTACTGAAAAAACAAACAATTATTCAAAGATACAAGCAATTACAATCAATTAAGTTATTTAAAATAAACCCTCTATAAAGTATAATGATGGTATGTCAAATGTTCCAAAAGAATAAGTCTAAAGTTATTTGAAAACCTGCATTAAAACTTTCTTTAGCTTTTAACATTGTCGGCCTCGATGGCGTAGTGGTTAGTGTAACCGACTGCCAAGCCTGAGGTCGCGGGTTCGATTTCCGCACAAGTCAAACATGTGTGTGCATGAACATGGCTGTTTGTCTTGGTTTGGGTGTTTGTATGTATAATATGTATGTATATACAAAATAAAGTATATATGTATGTTTATCCATTATCTAGAACCCATAGTACATGCTCTGCTTAGTTTGGGCTAGATGGTGGTGTGTGTATGTGGAAGAATATTATTATTATTATTATTATTGTACATAAACTACGATAAAACTATAAATCCATTTATACGAATGCTATATGTAATTTAGATTAGAACTAAGGTCTAATCCTTCTCATAATGTATAGAGTCCTATGCCTAGCAGTGGGACAGCTAATAGACAGGACTGATATTATTATATGTATATAACGCAGAATGTTAGAGTTTCAGTAACTCCTACGTCAAAGGTTAAGATTATAAACAACTAATTAGCCTACAAAGTTAATTATGCACTAATAAGAATAAATATCTACATATTATACCTAAGTATTATACATTAAAAAGCTAAAAGCTTACGCAAATGTCTGACATTCGCGCGTCTATTATAGATAATTTGGAATGTGCTGCAGGAGATCAAAGATATTTACAATATATCACTAAAATAATGTACCTACATTAGAATAAATAACTAAATTCAAACATCAAGCCTTTTTACAAACTTAATACATAGTTATATTTTCCAATAAATACCTGTCTATAGTTTTTGATATGACGCAACTAACAAGATTGAAATAGTTAAAAATGTCTATTGATGAATTTGCCTAGACATTGACATATTTACAGATTTTACTAGAAGCTACTTTATGGTTGTTTTTTAAGGTGTCTTAGCAACGAAAAGTCGAGCTGAAAACTAAACTGTGGTGTGTTCAGCTTTAAAGGACAGCTGTCCACAATAACCTGTTTATGAGAAGTACATGTGCGTATCATGCGCGTACGCCGAAGAATACGGGTAGAGCGCGGTAGCGACGGGTGCGTACGTGGGCAGCCGCGGCACGGGCCGCAGCACACGCCGTCACCCGTCCCCCACACCCCCACCTTCGTCCTCCGAACCCGTGACGTCAAGACTCCGAGAATCTTCCGACGAGCAAGATGACCCACATCGTGGACGCACACCCTCCCAGTTTAGCTCCTGTTGTGGAGGTGGAATCTTATTCCAGAAAGTGTTGAAGTTGTTGTCTCGGAGTGTTTCCTGTTAAAGAAGTTTTAGGTAAGACAATTGGATGGGAAGTGTCGTTGACGTCACCTATTGCGGCCCTTAGCAAAAATATAGAAGCTTTAGTGGTTACGGAATGTTATAATAAAAGCTTAATATACATACACCATAGTCAGACAAACGAAAAAGCATGAAGTGCTGCCTTGTTGCAAAAAACATCATATAAACATAACATTAACCCGGTCGTGGACTCTTTACTATTTAATCGATTGATGTTAAAAGTTGGCATATGTGTATAGCCATGGACTTCAGTTCTAGGGCAATACTTACCGGTTGATAAGCAGCATACTCCGCTTGGACCTGTCGGAACGCTGAAGGTTCCTTATCAGGTTCGTTCTCAGGTTGTTCATGGGCAAGCATATGCTTTCTTAGGTAGGCCTGTCTTCGAAACAGTTTGCCGCACCGCTGGCATGGAAAACGGCCGGCGTCGGCCGCCGGTGGCTCGCGCCGTTTGGTCGCTCCTGGGACACGAGGCTTGTGCCAACGGCGATGGGATGCCAAGTTGGCTGGGCAGTTGAACACCTAGGCCAAAAAAAATGTTAAATGACACACATGTTATGAATAGGCGAATATATTAAAGAATTAATTCAAATCGACAGTAACCTATGTTTCATCAATAACAACAGCAGGCTAATAATACGATTAATCATTATAAAAATGTCAAAGATTACAAAGAGAACATTTTACATAACTTTACAGTTATCACATTTGCCACAAAATAAACATTAATTTTATAATTTTTTGGAATCCGTGTTACATGTGTTACCATAAATACATTGATCGCATAGAGAATATTCAAAAACGTTTTATAAGGTTTCTATGTTTTCGTCTAAAAGTGCCGTATAGTTTTAATATTTACTTACAATTATGCAAAAAGTTTCATCTTCAGCCACTTGTACATCGTCGTCAGTTGGCTGACTTTTCATTCATGTTAAAGATCATATCCAATGAAATTGATTGTCCCTACTTATTGCAAAAATTGCATTTCAATGTACCTCAAAGATCGGTTAGATTTAACCCGCCTATTTCTATCCCGTTTTCATCTACAAACTACAGACAAAATACATATATGGTGCGAGCAATCAAGGATTTTAACAACATATGTAAGGAAAACTCTTTTGACCCTTTTAATACTAAAAGCAACGTGGCACGCGTGCAGCTGAACCTTAAATTCTTCAAGTCTTAGTAATAAGCTAGTCCTTTACATTTCATATCTTAATTGACTCGTAAGTGTGCTTTTCTATTACTATCCGTGAGAACCTGTAATTGGCTTACTACTTCATATATCAGTTACCTATTTTTATTGTTATAGCTGTTGGTTTTCCAAATGATAAATAAATAAATAAAATAAATAAATAAATAAAAATCATATGAAAGCCTCATTTCCAAAAATTTGAATTTTGTTTTCATAATAAAAAATGTATTGTACAGTTATTATTGACATAAAAATAGATACGACAGTAATAATATGTAATAACGAGGCTTAATAATAACACTATCAATCAATTCTACAATCAACTGCAACAATTAGTGAAGTATAATAGTAAATGCGTTACATAGGTAAGTGCTAATATTCTCCCGACACGCACTGCCAAACGTATCAATTAGTGGATGCCCTTGTATAAATACTGCACTACAACCAATAGCTTCCCATGGAAAAGTGCCAAGTGTTCGATGCACCCTCGTTTTAGATCCCACGCACAAAAAATAATACAGAATTATGGACCACGCACCTATCTCTAACACAACTAGATAATTTCAATTTAATCGATGATGCCAAATTTATTAAGTTGTCATAAAAATAAGGGGTTAGTATGTTATCGATAAACGGTTAATAACAGTTCACGTGGGAATACTGATAAAATTAAACGGTCGTACGGAAAAATATCGTCAACATAATCTAAATTAATGTGTTAGTAAGTGAATAAAAAAATGTGGTAAAGCGATAAATACTCAACAATTCGAGATAACGCATTGGACAGAGTATATGGAATAACTGTTCTTCTTCTCTCTTTGCCTTTATTGTTCCCAAGTCACTTGGGGTCGGCTTTTCTGGTCTAACCGGATTTGCCTGAATATCAGTTTTTACACGGAGCGGCTGCCACCTGACCTCCGCAACCCGAAGGCTAACGATACCCTAAGGCTAGACCAGTGTCAGGATATTAGAGGGTACTGACTTTCCCAATAACGACTGCCATAGATGTTCATGGCAGCCGGGACCAACGGCTTAACGTGCTCTCCGAGGCACGGAGCAGGCTATAATTGTCAATCAATACGCACATAATTTCGAAAAGTCATATAACTTCCGAAAGTCAGAGGTGCGCGACGTGGGTTCGAACCCGAGACCCTCTGCATTGCAGTCTGTTGGTCTCCCCACTGAGCTATCGCTGCTGCTATATATGGAATAACTGTTATTGCTAATAAATAGCATTTTAAGTCAATTTTGTAGTAAAATATTATGTAGTAAATCCTGCCCTTGATACCCAAATGTAATTATTTTTCAAATTTAAATGCTACAGAAATACTAAGAATTCTATTGACGGTAGATCCTGTTGAAAACTCGCATGCTACCGGATTTTTTATACGCTATAACTCAATAGACCATGTTCTTCAGGATAAAAGTTACAGTCTACTGCCTACCACCTGACATAATAGTAAATAGAAAGAAATAACAGTGTCTTAGTCCAATATACATAAAACATAAGACTCACCTTATCGCATTCTGGACATCGGTACTCAATGTGAACGATTCTAGAGCATCGATGTTGTGCCAATGCAAATGCGTCGCTGTATAGTCTTCGGCACAGCCTGCAGATGTACCGGCCTAGCCTGTTTTCTATCGCCGCGATCAAAGCCTTTGCTTCCTCAGTCACCTCTACTACGTTGAATGCCGGATCAATGTCTCCCTACAAAAAAAGCACAATTATGAACATGCAAGCACATTCGCAACTGAAACGATTTCTTATCACACTACCAATTACAGCTATTAAATAATTCTATACAATTAACATTTTTATTACGGCTAAATGAACCGTTACAGTTCACTATCTCAATTCGAAGGAAGCTTATGGCGGTATTGAAACGGCGATTTATTTCGTATTTAATGTCCGTCGGCCCACCCCTGACGATGGTTGCGGCTCGCCCTCAGAACTGTTATTAGCGCAAAACACAACACAATACCCGATTTCGTACCTGTTTAATTGCTCAAGCGATAAGGAAAGTCGTCGTGCACCCCGCTGTAATGGTATGGTAAGAACGTCTAATTAATAGTTCCTGTGCAACTTGGCCATTTATTTTAGATACGTATGTGTAATTAAGCTTTGTTTGCAGTTTGCCGTAAACGTTTTCTTTGTACACTGATTAATAAGTTTCACACAAAAGACTGATGTGATTAATTACCTTGCGTACCACTAGTGTTTCATCTTCACCTAGATCTCTGATGATTGTACCAGAAACTGGGGATGTTTTGTCTTCGTCGAACATTAGTCTTCGAACAGCTTTACTCTTTTTGGTCGGTTGTGTTGGTGGTTTTGGGGATTTTTTGGGTCGTTCTTCTACATCCTTGATTTCCACTACTTCGGGAGAACTTCGGCCACTTTTTGAAGGTGTTTCTTCTGCAGGAGGAGGTAAGCAGGTACGTAGTTCTTCGAAAAATTGTTTTGTGAATTTTAGTTTCTTAGCTTCGGGGCTATCACTGTCATTAGAGCTCTCGTCGTCCAGTTTCCGTTTTTCTGCTTTTTCTTCAACTTCTTCTTTAGTATTATTATCCTCGAAATGTCGAAATATTTTCGGTGATTTTTCTGGTTTGATTTCATCGGTATGTTTTCTTTTTTGTGATGGTGGTGGCGTGCATGGAGGCGTTATCGGTGTCGTGGATTTTAAGGAGAGATCAAGGGGTACCAGAGGTTCATTATAGTAGGCCAAATATTGTTGAAGAAGCGTAGGATGCTGTTGAGGAATGAGATCATGGAGATAGTTGGTTGAAATACGGACCGGTGGAGCTGCATATTGTTGGTAAAATCGCGAAGATGTCAATCGATGAAAATGTGGGAGAGCTGCCTCCATAGTTACTTATAATCGTTTTCTTGTTCAATTGTCCCGATCTTCATTTTGAAAATTGCGGTATTTAACCCACGTCCACATTTTATAAAATCTGTAACAAGGAAAAGTTATTGAAATAAAACGAACATCAATAAAACAAAGTGCAATGCACAATTGTTCAGGGGTCACTACAAAAGGGACAAAGGCAAGGCGTTGATTCAATTGCGGTCGAGAGGTCCATTTGTTGATTGTAACGATGTGGCGATGAGGACTTCGAAGACAATCAAAAAGCAAAAATACTTTCTAAATTTCTTTTTAGTCTGCAAAAGCTTCTTTATTTGCGAAATAACTGATGAAAAAGAATTTTATGCCGCGAATAAAAATGGAAATTTAACGATGTCGCATAGTTTCGGTTGAAAATACTTAAAACGCTAGGTGAAACATTTCTTGTGGGACTTGCAAGTGCATATTACGGAACAACATGTAAGTTCCGTCAGGCTTTAACACGCAGACTCGCTGGAATGTTTATTTGCTATTATTTTTACTATCCCTTCTCATGCATAGAAATTATTAGTGCAGTAATTAGATTTCATAAAGAAAAATAGCTCTGCATTTTTATTGCATTAATTGTTTATAATCTACATAACATTAAGCCTATTTCCTATTAAGGGGTATAATATAGATGAAGTTCCTTATTAATATTCGCGAGTCATGTCTAAGGTCCACTTAAAAAGCGGCGTCTTTAATTATCTATCTTTTTCAGACTTTACTAGCTTTTGCCCGCGGCTTCGTTTGCGTAAAAGTTAGTTAGGTTATGTTAGTAACAGTACTTTTCTGTTAATCAAATATAGCCTATGTTACTTGGTGATAATATAGCTTTCTAATGGTGAAAGAATGTTTAAAATTGGTTGAGTAGTTTTTGAGTTAAATCCATACAAACAAGAAAATAAAATATGAAATCTTTACTCTTTATAATATTAGTATACACACATAAAGTTAAATTGTAGCTGTACATATGTAATATTAGAAGACATGAATGTGAGGGCTTGTTATTCATATCAAGACCCCTCTATGGATAAAGCCAAACCAAATAATTTCAAAATTTTTGTTTTCCTGTCTGTCTGTATGTTTGTACGCATGTCACGCAAAAATGATTGCGTACGATTGAATGCGATATACTATTACTGGATGTCTCACTTAAAATCTGGTGAAGTTTCATCTAAATACGCCGCCTAAAAGTCGAGTACTATGTATATAAATCAGCCATTTCTTACATGCAAGGAAAATATATGTAGATAGATAGTAGATAGAAGTAAATATATTTAGATACCTACTTCGAAATGCCACGCGGTCGAAGTCCCGGGCAAAAGATAGTAACTAATAATACTTGTATTTTGAGACGGAAATCTATCCACATTTCATTCGAATATTTAATTTTTCCTAACTCACTACACCAAGGAGGTCGTCATAAGTATATAAAAGTAATGGTTATTGATAAATTATCATTGATTGATTTGAATTACACTGTTTCTTTGCTAGAATCATAAAAACCGCGCAACCTTATTCTAGGGGTGACCCTATAATATTTTCTAAATATTCCTGCACCAGTCATAAGTAAATAAGCCTTCTTTCAAATGTTTCTGATGATTTCATCGTTGCAGTTTACCACCGTCCTCAAGTAGACCCATAAAGTTTAACGGTAACAGAGCGTTTACCGCAACACATTCACGACATTTATTGTAAACCAAACAAAACATTAAGGCGAGGGTCTGTCCCCCAAGCGTGGGAGCTGGCGGGTAATTAGGTAACATGGTGACACCCCTGCATATCAACTAGACGAGTATTGTTTAGCGACGACGTGAGTTCACGTCGTGTTAACTCGCGAAAATTGTGAACTACGCAAATATTGTGTTTTAAGGTAATTGGTAAAGTGATTGAAAACATTTTGCAGAAAGGTCAATCAAACTCAAAAAGGTCAGACTAGAGATGTTTGGACGTAAAGAGATAGAAACAGCTTCTTACTTAAGATACGGACTCGCGATTGGGAGATCTTTTGGGATCACCCCCACTCGAAACACTATGCATTGGGTTACAAATGACTACCGTTCTTGTTAATCCCTCCGAGGTGGAATGTTTGTCCTAGGAGTGGGAATGTTTGGCACACCCTGGTAAGTTTAGTAGGTAGTACCCAAGACGTTCCATCTTTCTCGGGTGAGCCGGCATAATTTCTCCGCTCCTCTTTTTCCACGGACAGGTACGCGTAAATGCATTACCCCACGACAAAAAAAATAAGCAGTGTGGTCGTTTGGTAATGTAATAAAGGGTTTAGCACTCACGACCTAGCGATAAGGCACTGTATGCTTTATCCATAGACCTACCGCTGCTGTTTGAATTTCCATGACACGCCACGACTGCAATATAACCATTTTTCAAAGCGACGGCAATAATTTTAGGTTAGATAGGTTGTAAGAATACCTGCCGAAATTTACTCTTTACAATTATCATGAAAGCAGTCACCGTTAGAAAAACGTGCTTCTTCTTTTTTAAATAAAAGGTAAAGACATATTCTAACAGAGTACAGATTTTAAAACGTCATTTTATTCTGCTTTAACTTTAATAGATGAAGCTGCATTAAGATTATAAATCTCTAGGCATATAAATCTCTAAGCTATCGCTGCTCAGTGGGGACACCAACATACTGCAATACAGAGGGTCTCGGGTTCGAATCCACGTCGCGCACCTCTGACTTTCGGAAGATATATGACTTTTCGAAATTATGCCTGTCTTGATTGACAATTATCGCCAACTCCGTGCCTCGGAGAGTACGTTAAACCGTCAGTCCCGGCTGACATGAACATCTATGGCAGTCGTTATTGGGAGAGTGTCGACAGATCCCACTGGGTCGAAGTGTCGCCGGTCTGCACTGACTGGCTCCCACATAAGATAAGTTAAGATAAGATTATAAGTATTCTATTCAAATATATTACTAAGAATAAACACCAATAGTATAAATAGTATATATAAATAGTATTGAATAATGAATTAATCGTCAACATTTTAAAATGCAACTTTTCAACTATTACGCTAATAAGCCTCTGAATTAACTAGACGTGTATATATAGAATACAAAATGAAACAAAGCTATATTTTAACAACAGATTTGGGCGGATTGACTAATTTCGGAGGGCGGCCAATAGGAGGGGCGGAGTCCCGGCTTTACGATATTATATAGATATATGTATTTTTTATCTAAGTGTTATGTAGGTTACGCGGATAAACTAAATACAATATTATACCATAATACTGTTTAGCTTATTATTTAACTGTTAGTTTAGTTAAACAATGAAATGGCACTTTTAATAGACTACTCGTGTTCAATTAATAAATAAACACACCAACCACAAAGGTTTAAGTATAAAACAATTAATTTAAAATCCGGTGTTTAGAATTAAAACTATCCCTCATTTAAAAACAGAAAACACTTACTGCGCCTCTAACATATTATAATTACGTTCATAACAAAAACCAAGACCCGGTACAACTATATAAATATACCTAGTACATTTGCCATAACCGGCGATTGAATTCTTAACTTCCACTGGTTAAGAGAAGGTAAGGTACACAACTAAAAATAAAATAAAATAAACCTGCGTAAACCATGTACTCCAGTATCGAATATGATAAAAAGAGTATCATTTGTATATAGAGTCTATCTATTGGCCACGGGACTTATCTTTCTCTTTAAAAGTGAAATAGCTGTTCTTTCGCCAGGCAAGTGCAGATTGGGCAATAAATACCACATATATACTCACAGAAATAATTTAATATTACTTAAGACTAGCGTATATATGTATAATTAACTAAGAAATAATTAGCTAATAATATTTACGTTTCACGTACTTGACACTGACACCGGTGTGTTATTATCTGCGAGGTTAATTATAAACAGAATAATTATGTTATTACGATGCCTCTTATGTAGTCATGGATCAGTAGGTCTACCATAAAAATATCCATCAGAAACTTCAGGCCGAACAAAAAAACTTACAATGAAGTTTCTTAGAATGACTTTCTTTTAAAATGACATTACTCCGGTATTCGGACTACTTAATGAAAGGGTTAATAAAAAAGAGTTCTGAATTCAAAACACATTTCAGAATAAATGTGTTTCACGTACAAACACTCAGTCCGAGTCTACAGCATTAACATCTCATCACAGATTAACGTTAGGGACTGAATAGAACTGACTAGAATAGAACAGGTATACTTTATACCAGTTCTATTAGTCATTATCTCAGCCGAAAGACGTCCACTGCTGGACATAGGTTTTCCACACAGTAAAACACAATTTTATTAGTATCTTCCTACAAATCGAAAAGTCAGGCTTGACCTAGGTAATATATTTTTTTATATTCAATCTTACATCATACCGTCCGTGTGCTTTGATGCGCAACCACATCAACACGCAAGTGACATTGAAGAATAAGTTAGATATTTAATTTACTGTTTATAACACATATCGAGTTTGAAACGCGTTTATGATACATGTCGCTTGATTAATCAGGATTTAATACAATATTATTCTATATTTTTTTAAATATAGCGCTCATTAAATAGTTATACACAGTTCTCGATCCAATCCTAACTTAATATTATAACTGCGAACGTAAGTTTATTTGTTTGCTTGTTACGCTTTCATGCCTCAACTACTCGACCGATCATCATAAAATTTCGCATACAGGTTGTCAGGGGAGCAGAAAAGGACATTGGGTAGGTACCCTTCATCTAGAAAAAAGTACGGTAACTAACCTAACCTACATTTACGCGAATGAAGCTGCGGAAGATCTAGCAATATAATAAAGCTGAAAATGTGATTTTAGTTTAAACCTGCTAATCTTTGCAACTACCCGTCGGAGATGAAAAATTCAGCAATTGATAGCCCAATTCTTGAGAAACATTTCAGTCCAATATTATGTTACAAGCCATAATAGCATAGCAGTGATCATACACGTGGTTAAAACCATAATAATAACGTTTTTTATCATTAAAAAGATACAGACATTTGGACACATCAAAATTATATAAGTAACTAGCTGACCCGACAAACGTTGTTCTGCCATATAAATTATTTCTTCAGCTAGCGGTATGAAATATACTTTACGACCTTTTCTCATATCTAACAAATATAAATAAAAATTTAAAAATCGGTTGATCCGTTTCGTTTTGTTGCGACCACAAACACCGTGACACGAGATTTTTGTATATTATAGATTTACAGTCTACTTGTTAAACACTAGTACCCAAGCTAAGATTGAACTTGTGTTATAGGTAAGTGCGACGTGGCTGCGACGGACACCTGGTTCAGTAAATAAACCATTATACCGTTTGACATAAATATTACAGATAGGTAATAATAGGTTACACTTACAGTGGAATATTGAGCAGTGATCGTCGTGGCCGGCGATTAAGGCGGGGCACACACCTCCACTCAGTAAAGCCGAGGTGTACAATTAATTACATTTAATAAGACCCTGTTAACACTCGATACCTTGTTAATTATGACTTTAGTCTGAACGTTATAAATGAACATTTAAAAACTGAGATTGTTTTTATATTTGTAATAATAAAAATGAAAAATCTTTATTGCCACACTATAGGTTATTGTACAGAAAAGACAATCATTATAATGTTTTGCTGGTACTTAAAATAGCATAACCTGTTCTATAAGTACCAGCAACCTTTCAATGTCATAGTTAACTAATCTAAACCAATATCAATTAATCATAAAACGTGTACCTATTTATAATTAATTTTCCGTAAAAGCATACATTAATACAGTAATGGCAATAACAGGTAAGAAATAATAATGTTTTTTTTTAATCTTTAAAGATTATTTAATAAAACATTCGTATATTTATAAACTGCCTGCCTGATTTAACGGTGAAGGTAAATATCGTGAGGAAACCTGCATGACTGAGTGCTCTCTATAATGGTCTTGAAGATATGTGAAGTCTGCCAACCCGCACTGGGCCGTAGTCCACCTACGGCCTAACCCTTCTCACACTGAGAAGAGGGTCGTGCCCAGCAGTGGGACAGTTTATATACATGGCTGATATTATTATTATATAGGTATATGTATTTATAAAACAGTTTCTTGTTATACAGAGGTCAATTAATCTACAATTGTCCACTTAACATCTAAGGCAGCATGCACTGTGGATACCAAGCGGCTACCACAGATTTCATCTCATAGGCTTAGGAGCATTCATTTAGTAACTAACCTAAATGTAACTTAAATATTACTTATGAAATACCAATCCCTCATGTTCAAAAGTGTCACCTAAATGATAATATATAATTCGGATGAGAATGTAACACTTTCATTCAGCGATATTTATAATACAAAATAATTTCAGCAATATTAATTTATAATATTACTGAATATGACCTTACAAAAAGATGCGGCGGCCAACCTAATGGGTACACATATATGTAATTTGCGATCGAGAGGTCATTTCGGTTTACGGTTTCAAATCCGATCTTTTTCACTAACGACGTGACAACAAGGAAATTAGCTTAACTGGAGAGGTTAAGAAGAATATACCAGTACCTAATCGTAGTACAAAAACGTCTCCTAAGCATCCAAAAACAAATTAGTCATTGCGCCGACAGCGCGAGGTTCAATGTCTATTTGTTCCTATGCTAATAGAGAGCACGTTTCAAAAAAGTTTAAGTATGTAATACAATTAAAAGCACTAACACCCTTATAATATGACATACATACATAAATAGGTAAGCCCTATAGCCAGCCATGTATAGCACCCACATTTGACATGTATATTTAGATAGATCCCATGTCATTAAAGTCAAAGTCATAATTATATAGAACGAATAAAATACGAAAAAATCATGGGAGCCTCCTTGGTCAAGTGATAATAGTAGTTGTTATAAAACTGCACTAACTACGTGCAATACCTAACTTCGAACTAATTGCGAGACTAAGTCTGGAAACCTTACGCCAAAGACAGTGTTATTATATTTTCAAGTATAATTATTAAAGTGATAATACGGACTTAAGAGCATCACTAAATCGTTATCGTCGTTTTGATAATCATGTGATGCCGTCGGTCGAAGTTCTATCATATCTTTTCAACATCTTTGAAAGTTTTTGAAGAGTTTTTCATGATGAATTGTTATTCATGACGATATCTGAGGCTCCGGTAAGATGCCTACTGGGTTTAAAATTGAGTGACATTACGTCAGCATACGTAGATAAACAATAACGAGAACAAAAATCATCAGTATGAATCACTACAAGTAAGAATTATAATACTATGTCATCAGCATTATCATAACTGAAATATTTCTGAAAAGAAATAATAAATATTTATCATTTATTATTATCATTGTCCCATTTGCAATTCAAAATCAACCCTTAACCTGCATTTACAAATCGCAACATTTAGATCAGAGGTGCCAAGCCTTTTTTTCTCATAGAACACTTTCAAAATTTAGCAGGTTCCGGTGGACTCCCTGCAGCTACATACCTTTTTTTCTTGTTTTTTTTTTATTTCTCGGTTCTGATCATTGATAGGTGAAGTCAAACCAACATTTTAGTTCTTCACTATCGAAAGCAAATAAATATTCGTGGACCCCGGCTTACGAATTGTGGACCTCCATTTTTTTGTCACGCCGACGTAGACCCCAGTCGAGTCTCCTGTGGACCCCTGGGGGTCCACCTGGACCACTTTGGGAACTAATGATTTAGATAAAGAAAACTATCCCAAAATAGAATATATGTGTTTGGACATTTAAATACAAAAACAACTTCTGGGCTCGCTTTGGCAGGCCAACTATAAGACTACGTTAACTAATTTCAAGATATATTCTATGCAACTATGATATATAATCTTTTAATTTAGCTATATGATCAATCTATGAAGTCGTGTCCGGCTTCGGCAAACTTTAGCCATCTCGCTACAAGAGCCGAGAGTCAGACCAGCGTGTGATAAACTGGTAACTGTATACTTTACGTAGCGCGTCGGCAAACTTCTACAAAAGTTCTAACAAAGCAACCGAGACACATTAAAAATTTCACTCATATAATATTATTGATAAAAGAAGGTCCCGTACTCGAAGACATTAGCTACATTAGAATAAACACTTTAAAAATATCTCAATTAAATCAGCAATTTTAATATATGCCTAAAAACATAGTTCCAAGGTTAATTTAAATTGTCTACTATTATTTCTAGTTTAAAAGAAATTGCGATCCGTTGAATAACTTAAACCCGTTGCTGTCTTTCCAACAAGCAAATTCTTATAAGACAAATGACACGATATATAAACAGTAATAAGAAAATTGCAATGAAAATCACAGAGATGTCAATCTCACACGTGCATTGCGAACGCAGGTGCGTGCCGAGGGTGTTACTATGGCGAAAACTCAGTGACTCACCTTTGCTTGGTCCTGCTGACTCAGCCGACACCCCTGCACACGGAAACTTTAAAAACTTCTTAAGATAAATATTTTTAATTTCAAAATTGGACTGGATTTAATTTAGAAAATGGTGATAAAAACAAACTGCTGTCTATAATACTAAAAGTTTTGATACTTGTTCGTAATTTGAAATTTATCGTATTTGAAAATGAGGCGTGTTTAGTTAGGGGTGCGCGGTGGTCCGCTCGGCAGGGCGGTTGGGACTGGACTGGCGGCTATAGGGTGCGCACCCTGGCGCGTGCGGTAACCCCTGTGCAGGGTGCTGCTACTATGATATTTTTTTTTATTTGACAAGTTTATACCTGATTTTAATCGGAGTAATAATACTTATGTTTGTGTCCGGATGTAGTGCAGTTGTTTACAGTGTTACTTTAATCTAACCGTGGTACGAATATGCTAATAAATATATTTTTAGGCGTTTATATGTCAATTAGACAGCGATCTTATTAAAATATTCCAGTGAGTTTCGCGAAGGTTTCTAGTGCATGTTTCGTGCTTTTAGATCTTAGGAATTTTCTTGTGCTACCAAAATCAATACGACTGCGATGGTTTTCCAATTTCCCGTGATATTAGAAATCCTGAATATTTTGACACAACAGACTAAAGACTTTGCACATGTCTTTATTTTTTTGCACTTAAGAGACTGGCCAAAAAGATTTATGTGAAATAAAAATCATCAATAATTGTGTACCTTCCACGTAGCGCGCGAGCCGAGCGCGTTCACCGGTGCGTATCAACACAGGATCCGAACACGCACCACGGGCCCCCATGCACGCGCTACAAGTGTCTGCTTGGGCATTTTTAAACCTTCACCACATCACACGTTGAAGATAACAGATAGCGCCCCCATCTTGTGTGGTACCGCGTTCAACTCACCACCTTGTCATTGTTATACTTGTTCGAGTTTTGTTCAGCTCATAATTTTACCAATACAATTTGTATAGTCACATCATACAAAATAAAAATAATGTTTGTGAATGTTGTAAACCCTAGTGACACAGGATTGTATCCAAGGGGAAAATGCAGTTTCTCTTTAAAAAATAATTAAGAAGCACGTTTTACAATTACCACTTAAACCTGCGGGTTGTATTGTATTAATAAGTTGTAAGGATTTCAATAAACTAGCTCATATAATAACATTGTGGTTGGTTGATGTTTGTACATAGGAGATATTTAGAAAAATAATAATTAGAAAGGGCTTTATAAAAGCTATGGAACTAAAACAATTATTTTAGAATTAAGATCGGTCTTCTGTTTATACGAATGTCATTTTTACAGTTGTAGTGCTGGAGGTCTAACTTAAAATCTGGTGAAAATTTCATCTTGCCACGTGCCTTCTAGAAGTCTGGTATTATGTGTGTAGATCAGCTTCATCTTACAGGCACTTTGCCTATGAATAATATAACCTAATCTTATCTACTTCCAAAATCCACGCGTACGAGGACGTGGCAAAAGCTAGCGTAAAATAATGAAATGAAATGAAAATGAAAATGAAAAAATTGTTTATTGTTTTATAAATACAGTAGTTTCAAGTAGTGGTTGGAGCCTCCTTTTAAGCAAATAAAGCCTGTAGTAGGAGACTCCACTCTTCCAAAACAGATTCATTTAAAATTATAGCTACACAATATAGAAAATTATTGATCCACAAAGGATAGAATATAAAAAGAGGAATATATGCTTAGGTGTGTGTGTGTATGTGTGTGTGTGAATGTATATGTGTGTGTGTTTGTGGATGAGTGTGTGAGTGAGTGTTGTTTCTATAGGTAATAGCAAGAGTTAGTCTAACAATGCTTCGGTCTCATCATAGGTAAGTGGTTTTATCCAATTAGTTATGGTCTTTGTGCAGTCATGGAGTTTTTGTTTATATATATAAATGTGTTTATTTACTAAATTATATAACTTAGCAGAACGCTTTTTATATTGTCTGTTTGCAAACTTGGTTTTGGTGTGTGGGACTTCTGCTATTAGGTCTTTTCTTCTTTTCAGTGTTAAGTCGTGAACGTAAGGCAATGCCTTGTGTTTCTTCAAAATAGATTTTATTACGTATAGTTTTCTGACCGAGAGTAAGTCGCTGATTTGATAAAGGTCATGAGTTGGAAATCTTCTTGCTTTGAAGTACATTAACTTGATTAGAGCGCGTTGTCCACGTTCTAGGTCAATAAAACTGGATTTCGCCGCACCTCCCCAGATTGGGATGCAATAAGCTATGACAGATTGCACCAACGCTATATATATTTCATTTAGGAGGTTCCTGGGGGCCTTAATGTTGGTAATTGAATTTTTTGGTACAACGTGTCTCAGCGATTTAAAAATCCAGCTTAACTTTCTGATCCTCTTTGTCACAAGCTCAAGATGGGGATACCAGGTAAGCTTATCATCAACGACCACTCCTAAGTATTTGGTTTGTGAGACTTTATCTAAAGTAGGACATGTACATTGATTATTTGTATAATTACAGTTGTGCACTTTAATGTTTAGGTCAGTTTTTGGTTGAGTACGCGTAGTTATGCTGAAACACAAGTAATTTGATTTATTGGTGTTTAGGGTCAGTATATTTATATAAAATAAAATATATTATGTTATTAAGTGATAACATCTTATTACAAATATTACTTAATATGAGCTCATAATCAGGTCGAGTTGTTTTAAAGAAGCCACAATATTTAAGATATTATATTGCACATTCGTCCGAAGTATTTTAGAGTATGGGTCGCAAATTTGAAATCATATGATCCTATGATATGATAAATATATTAAAAGATTAGAAAGCTTTCAAAAAAGGTTCATTAAATATTTATGCTATCGTACTAGAATTACGTAGATCTGAAGACTATTCAAAACTGTGTGCTCAATTTCATATTCTTCCATTAGCTAATAGACGAGAAATTGCCGATGTCATATACATTTATACAAAAAATTATATCATATACTATTCGTCGGTCTCGATGGCGTAGTGGTTAGTGTAACCGACTGCCACGCCCGAGGTCGCGGGTTCGATTCCCGCACAAGTCAAACATTTGTGTGCATGAACATGGATGGTTGTCTTGGTCTGGGTGTTTCTATGTATAATATGTATGTATTTACAAAAAAAAAGTATCTATGTATGTTTATCCATTGCCTAGAACCCATAGTACAAGCTCTGCTTAGTTTGGGCTAGATGGTGTTGTGTGTATGTGGTAGAATATTATTATTATTATTATTATTATTGATTGCCCAGAACTTCTGCACAAAATTGGCTTCAATATTCCGGCAAAAGCTTTACGTCAATATATACACCACTTCATTTACCTAATGCATCAACAAACTATCGGCAAAATAGTTTTATGTGACGTGCAGGCAAGACCCTTAATATAATGTAAAAAGGGCATGACATTGACATTTTCAACGCAAAACAAGCGACAGTGAGGCGGTTGCTTAGCTAAGATATTTTCCAATATTAGTGTAAGTGTTATGTATAAATTATTTTAAGCTATTTATAATATTGTGTTCCACATTTTTTTATATGTACTATATAGCTTATAAGTGAGGACAGTATTAATGGCTGTATGCTACGAAATATTTTTGTATAAAAATAGTGATAATGATGTTGGTCTTCCATGAAAAATAAATAAATACGTTATAAAAATTACAAACCTGGAAGAATATATCATTGAAATGGCATGTTTCATAGCTTTTCTTTTGCAAGACTGTAGTAGAGATAAATGGAGACTAGAAAATACACATTTGATTCTCTGTACTGTAAGAAGTCCGTAGTACTTAGTAACCTGGTAAAATTTAACATAATTTGGTTAATAGATATATAAGCTTTATTGCATTCAACATAAATACAATACACTTTTGCCTAAGTTTTTGTAAAGATAAAAGCATGACTGCCATCGTGTATTATAAATTTTGTTTCGAGTTTGTATGGTAGCTCTTTCATGTTTTTCATGAACTTGAACAGAATTCAAGGTTTTGCACATTTTGTTACATATACGTTATGTAAATCAGGTTGCGTAATAGATAAGAGTGTCATTAGTACAAATACTTAATATAAATAAAACCATTCGATGAAACTTTTATTCAATTTAAGAGCCAGTTTTATTTTTGTTTGATTCTTGATGATCTTATTTTATACATTACAATGCAATTTAAAAATGCATAATATTATTAATGCTAACTTTGTCGATAGAGTGAAATTAGTGATGATGATTATAAATGTGATAGTATGTTTGTATGTTTTTTCCTTTTTCACATAAACTTGTTGAATAGACAGTAACATAGGTTGTGTATCCAAAAACATGAATAATTATAATTTTGTTACAGAAGGCATTACAAGTTCAATGCTCACACATCACATAATAAAAATGCCAGCAATTCTAAACATTGGTAATCAAATAAAACGCAAAAAAAGCTACAGTAAATAAAATAGTAATTTCGAAAAGTACTATCCTCATACTTCTTAAATTCGTTTTTCTTTATAAACTGTCAAGCCAATCCTCTCATTGCAGGCATAATTAAATCCACAATACACACAATGAGCACATCGAAACAAAGTTTTGCCCATGAAAGGAGACACAGAGATGTCTTTGGTTGGGCGGTTCAGTTGAGAGTCCGCCCAGCCGCCCGCCCAACGCGTTCGCCCCGCCCACCTCGCCGCCCAGACTCGAGAGAAAATAATTGAATGTAATTGAATCACGAGTCTGGAGTATTCAATTAACGCGGGACAGTAGCCATGTTGTGTAATCAGGGCAATTGTTGCGATGCTTTGAGCGCGCCGCACCGCACGCGCTTACTCCCACTGACGCGGCGACCGACGTGTCGCAAGTTTGTATGCAGCCTTTTGTTCTCAGGAACGTGGTACCGTAGAATTTAATAAGCCACTTTAATATACTGAAATGTTAGTAACTTGATTTGTGAGGTACTACGGATTTCGTTGTGTTGATTATCGCGCAGGATTATTGTTTGTGTTACTAGTAGCTTGGGTTATCCCTGTGATGTAAGGAGCTTTGGCAACTCTGTATAATGAACGCATAACGCTGTCAGACATAGCACAACTGTTAAACTAAAATCACACAAATAAATTACCGCACTCTTTAGTCTTTATGCAGTATTCATGAATGCGTCAAATGTAGAAACTGCTTTGGTGGCGCTCTCTGTTTTTAATCTCAGGTCAGAACAACAAAAAATTATATTAAGTGTTTCTGTCAAGATATTAGGAAGTTGGCTCTGTAGGTATACACAAAAGTACGTGAAGCCGTTGTCCTGCCCTTGATATCTCTTCGGATTTTATTTATTGCAGTCACATCGGACTGAGAGTCACAGAATACAGAGTGCACTTGTGTTTGCGCACACACTTGTGCACCTTGATATCTTCTGCGCATATGGCCAGTCTCCGTTAAGATTGACTACCGTTACTGACATTCGCTGTAGAGGACCTGATATAGAAATCACTCGCAACGTAGATTATTTATTATTTATTATTTTATCCACATGTACTTTTGTTAATCGTTCTGTTCTCGCCGTAGCATGCGTTGGTGCTTATATTTGCGGTCGACCGTTAAGTCTTGATTTCTTTACCAGCTCTGGCAGTACCTACAATTGCTTTTCTTAGACATTCAGTGTCCTGCAATGTATTCGATATACAGTAATAGGCTTGTCCTCCTTTTACCTAGAATTTAACTTTAGGATATGTGGGTATAATACAAATGCAAACTAATTTTGTACAATATCAATTAATAATAAAACATAAAGGCTAAAATAAGTTTTAGCCTTTATGTCGTATTCCTATTTTACTTTAGGAATACTATAGATACATAGTTGGAAAAGCAAATTAAATGTTTCCATCGAATAAAAAATTTCCGTTACATTCATTAGTTTTTCCCCGTCGTTTGAATCTCTCCTCATGAATTATGCATTGAATACCTATAACAATAGCTGCGCAATGCCATTGTGCCTACGCTTACAATGTACTAGATAATACTTAACCCTTCAAGTGTCCGGCTTAGCGCCTGCGCACCGGCCTAATTAGCCAAAAACACCGTATCTTTCATGCGTTCACAATCAGTCTTCCGTGCTAGACATTAAAGTTCGTTTTCGTATAAACTTTGTAATATATGTATACTTTGTTAAAATATTCTGTTTTTATGTGAGTCTTAAGTGTTGGTTTATAAAGTTCATTTTGGTGTGGTTTGGGTGTTAGTGGGGTGTAAGTGGACGGAACTGTGAAGCCGTACTCAGGCACGCGGCGCGGCGGAAGCGCTGCGCGGGCGCTGCTTACTACCGGTGTCGCTTACCGCCGTGACGGCTGGACGTGTAATTGAATAAGTGTACTTGCTTCTGTATCGATGACATTTTAATGTATGCACTTTGCTATCAACAGACATTGCAGTTTACTTTCAACCTCTGTAGAACTCAATTGTATTTCCAATGTTGTATGAGCAACCAGATGTTACCGCAACTTCGTCCGCGTGGCCCACGTGGATTCCAGTATGCCTTAAATTGCCGCTTCAACTGAAAGCAATTTTGAGAAACGTCGCTAATATTTTAATGGCTCGCGCGGTTAGCGTAGCGGGCAAGCAAAGTGGTTGCCTCGCTGCCATCGCACTGCGTATAGGTATTGTTGGGTCAGTCCTATAACCATGTACCCGTATTCGACTTCTACATGGGACAGTACTTTATGTGATCCTCGAATAATTATTCTGTGTCTAAGTGTACCAACTTACTCTGCGACACAGCGCTTGATTGCCAATAATACTAAAGACTAATCAAAGTCATAGTTATCGAGGTGTAAAATTTGCATCAATCTGTTTACAAATTTTTACATGAAGTGTTCCTCCTATCGTTGGGATGACTCCGCTATGGTTAGTCCTCTCCGGTAGTAGCGGTGGGCTGTCCGTATCATCGGAGCTCCAGAGATCGCCAATACCCTCAGACCTTTGCAAATGCGTAGGGAAAATTGCCTCATAGTAAGTTTCTACCAGCTATTCCACAGAGAGGTTCTAAAGAGCTCTTTCAACAGATTTCACTCTCTCTCGATTCCTATCCAAAATCACACGTGCTGGGCACAGTAGAGCCGATTAGAGTGTATACCGAGAAGTTTGGCTCCTCATATATTTAAAACTTGGCAATCATGGCAATCTAAAATTTGTGTGATCCACAAACTGATGTTCCAGGTTTGGTAGTACTTTAAAAAATAGAAAAATGAAATCTTGTCCAAAACACGTGTTTTCTTCTTCCTTCGATTCTGGGTCCTTTAAGCGAGGCATGAAAAAGCACCTTCATAGGCCGTTAAATTAGGTATTAGGGGATATTGTTGAAGGCTGTGCTTGTGGAATACACGACACGTTACCAACAGGCATTGTGTGTGTTAGTGTAATCATTTTTATTAACAATAATGATATTGAAATAAAACGATCGACCCACGTAAGCGATGCAGTAATCATATACCTATGTACGTAGGTGAAATATTATTTTTTATTAATATTTCACCTACGTATATATTTCATGGTTAATTATTACTCGGGCAAAAACCGATAACTTGATTTATCATTTAATCGATTACAATTGGATGACTTTTGAATAGTGCATGGGGTATGAAATAACGCCTCATTAGACCAACAAAGTAGATACCTCAGCACCACTTCAGTTGTAATCAGGGCTTGTGGTAAAACGCTGTAAGTGTAGAATACACGACAGCTTACCATCAGCAAGAGTCATGTCATTTGGACTAGTATCAATAATATATAATTATAATTATATCAGCCCTGTATTAAACTGTCCCACTGCTGTCGTTATTATAGTGGTTTTGTCGAGGAACACCGTGGTAGGTTTAGTCGGTATTCCGGGAGGTACATTTTCTTCTTAACATCTTTCTTTTACCCCGGAGAGTCCGACATAACCCCTCCGCCCGCCCCCGCGGAGGGGTATGCATCAAGCATACCCCCACGTTAAAAAAAAAAAAAAAAAAAAAAAAAAAAAAGGGTTATCCACCACGCTGGCCGAGTGCGGATTGGTAGACATCACATATCTTCGAGAACATTATGGAGAACTCTCAGACATGATGGTTTCCTCACGATGTTTTTCCTTTACGGTTAAAGCGAGCGATAATTAACTATTTAATATGCACATAACTTCGAAAGTCAGAGATGCGCGCCTTGGGATCGAACTCGAGACCTCTGCGTCGCAGTCCAACGGTCTCCCACTAGGCTATCGCTGCTACATAGCAGCATCAATAATAAAATAAAACGCTATGCCACGTAAGTGGTGCAGTTATCATAGACGTTAGATTAAAAACGCTTACTCGGACAAGAACTGAGAACTCGATTTATCAATTAATCGATTACGATTGGATGACATTTGAATAGCGCATGGGAAGCTGTCAAAAACAACTGGTGATCGTTTTACGAGTACTGTGGGAAACTCAGGTAATCCGTTACGCCAATTGGTTATTACGCCCTCCGCGTGCACAGTTGATATCACCGATGCACCTACGACGATTCCCATCGTACGTGTAACAACATGCGCTTTCACACGATGAGTTGTATCACTATAATTTATTGGGAGATAATTTATAGATTGTTTACAAATAATGTAAAGGTAACTCAAAAGGTATCAGGTCCTATGTCAAAGTAGAAAAACGTTATTTCTATAAAAATGTGTAAACACATCAATTAACTAATATATTTAGAGAAATTTAATTATAAACAAAAATGAAAATAAAAATTAAGCATTGAAAAAGCCTGTTCAAGGAGTTGAGGTCCATGAGAGCAAGCGGGCAAGAAGCTCATGGCCACTCTTTTCAATTGAAAATGTTTAATACAATATTTTTTTTAAATACAATTTTATATACTTCTGTTTGTTATATGAGCTGCCATCTGTAGTTTTTACTAACGTATATTACAATATTACTGTATGTCTTTTGATTTTATATTTGTAAAGTTTTTGTGTTCTAGTTCATTCATAGTCACCCGCCTCTTTCTCCGAAAAGGTAGATAAAGATGTGTTTTCAGCCACATTCTACCAACTATGATTTTAAGTCAAAGGTATTAAGAGGAGCGTCTATTGCTGTCGACCGGACACTTTTCTGGACTACGTGCTGCTACTAAGAATAATTTGACAGAAAAGTCTAATAACATTTTGCCAGACCGCGAATTGAACCCCAAAACTCGTCCACCAATCGCAATTACCGTTGCGCCATCGTGGTGATCTCTGGAAACTAAATAATGTTTAACGATTGTATCGACAAATGAGGATATCACAATGAAATTATGAATATATTTCTACTATAAGATTAGGTATAGGTTACTAGGACTAGGTTGCTTGTAATTTAAATGTTTGTGTAATAATGAGGTCCCAGGTTCGACTGCAAGGTTATATTATATAATCCAGACACTAAATTTCAATGTATAAAGAACCCAGAGTGCCAGCAGCTCATATATGATGCCCAAATCAGTTATATAATTAATCAGAATATATTATAAGCACCAGGCAATACTCTTCTATCTCTTGACTAAATACATACCTAGGTAGAAAGAATAATATATTTCATTTAAAGTAACAACAGTTATAAATTATAATACACATTATGTCATCAAGAAATTTCTCTGTTCTGTAAAGAAAAGTAAGTAAACCATTGTAGTCAAGGGTACATATATGCATATATTTGCTAGTCAGCTGATTTGATATAATTAAATAGATTTTATAGGTTACAGGGTTGAAACCTATATTTTTTTATTACGTACCTACCCACGCTCGACTCTCTTGCTTCAAAAATATATGTATATTAGAAATCCAAACCAATACTGTCAACTGCTTCTCACCTGAACACCAAAGTACTTACTTATTATTATTATATTATATTATTATTAAATAGGAAAAAAGGGAAACAATTACAAAGGTGCGGTGGCAACACTCGACGAACACACATCCTTCCGACGGCCAGGAACAACACCGGTTCGTTCCCACGTGAGCATTGTTTACACTTCGTCGAGGACTTTTGTGACTAAACTTTTAGTCACAGGACCCTATTGTCTGAATTGTTGTGGGTTAATTACTCGGTGATGAGAAATTGGGGCAGTACGAAAATATCATATAGGACAGAAATGGTTTATAAGTAGACTGAAACTAAGACGGTATATTTCTGTCTATGTCATAGAAGCGAAAATAGATCAATCTACTTTAATGGGTGGTTTTATTAAAAAGGGTGGTGAGACTCCGTGCAAGCTTTTTCCGGATCTGAAGCACTTACATTTGGCGCAATTGTCTTGATGATGAATTATAAGCAATTATATTTATATAGGGCATAAGAGAAGTTTTCTTTACATATAACTGAAGTTATATGTAAAGAAAACTTCTCTTATATAACTTATTATTATTATTATTATCTTATTCCTTTGTCATGCTCATCAGTCGATTCCATAAGTGTACGTATGTATATGTGAAGCATTTGGTTACTCTATCATGAATGTAAAATACTTACATTAGCCTCTAGCTTTAAGCATACTATAATCAATATTTTGACCAACTTGAGGCGATGATCACTTTGAAACTAGGAATTATATTCACTTTAGTAAATGTCTTATTTTTTTTAAACTCTGAATGACTAATATAAATTCTACAACGCTAGGATTATCAAGAGATCAAATTTCTAAATTCTACAGCAAATTATTATGGTGTGACCTTTTGTATTTTATTCGGGCATGGTTCTGCAGCGAATTTGAATACTCATACAATCAAAGGATTATGCTGTGCATTATCACAAAACATTGCGATAAAGCCGCACGTTATCGAATTTCGTTATTGATTCGGACAGTACTGTGGAAATCAGTGCGTAGGGTGCGCGCACGCCGCCCACGGCGACCAATCACGGACGAGGACGTGACAGATGCGCGCGCACAACTATTGTTGTCCCAAGTATTGTTCGGCGGGATAAAAGCTGGGGTGGCGTGCGTGTGAGAGCAAACATATGAACCAAACATTACTCCAGTGTAATAAAATAACGGTGAAATGATGATACAGAATGTTTGCTAACTAAAATTGAGTAGCGTACACTTCGAGTAATGCTTCAATTTCATGTGCTTTATTTATTTGCTTCAATCAGAACTTAATGGCATTCATAAACATTTCTGAACTGTCACTAAAATTATGTTTGTAAACTAGTCCATTTTTAAATGAGTTTCTCTCAAAAAATGTAATGCTTTACGAATTTCATTTCTGTCTTATGAATATTGTCAAATTACATAATTATTTAAAACTAACTTATACCTAAAGAATTATAAAATCTGACTGGTTGAAAAAATACCAACGAAACCAAAATATTTATTAGTATTATTGTAGGTTCTTGCTGTACGATTTTGATCTTGGTATTAATTGAAATTGTTCTGAAGTTTAGCTTTTGAAGTTGTTGGCTAGTAATAATAACATCTATATATAAATATATAACCAAACTAGCGGCTAGTTAGGGTTTCATACAGATGGACATTTATTTTTTAAACATTTTCGGATAAACGTAGAGTAAATGTATCTTTGTGCAGGGCATTCTTTTTTCAAAATACTATTTAAGTACATTTTCTCATATTTTTTTAGTTTTATGTACTTACGTATTTTATTTTTATGAGGTTTCAATTTCTGTTACTTCATCTTATTTTTTAAATTTTTATTTTATGGCGCAATTAATTTAATTTAGTAGACATTTACATCTTTACATATCTTTTTTAACGTTTTGGGATAAACGCAAAATAAAATTAAATACTTACAATCAGTTAAAAATGTGTTCATTAAAATGTTCATGACTCAATTTGTTCAAATATTCAACATTTCTAAATCCTGTAGCTAATTTTCATTGCAGTCGAAATAGGAACATAAAATTGTTTGGTTATTATATTTTTATAACGTTTTACATTTTTTATCCGTATAGATATCTACCTATTCTTGATCGATAAGATTTTTTATATTTAATTTAATTTATATTTTTTGTTTATTTATGTATTTTATTTTTAGGGAGTTTTTCTTTAATTCATCTCTGTTGCACAGGTCGAAAAACACCGTGAGTGTCGTTTTGTTGGATTTTCCACCATATGTTGCATATTTTCTGATGAGAAGTATACTCGGTGTCCATTCCCTAAGTGTACCGCTAAGTGTACTACGGTGGGGTGTCTGTCATGTATAGGAAACTCTAATAACCTCCATACTATGCACGGTGAAGTCAAAATCTTCGCCATCATATCCACACAATACTGATTAAACAAATCTTTGTAATAATGCAGTGCATTAAAACAGTTGATCCTAATCATTAAACGGTATCCATAATACTGCATACATGACACTCTTATTTCTTAGCGCGGCGGCGTTTATTTTTCTGTTAGTACTTTGTTTAGATTGACATTTTTAAATTCGTAATATATTTTGAAAATAATGTCAGATTTCAATAATTCAAAAAGTAATGTACAGTTATTGAAACAGTCTTGATTACGAAATGATTTATTTGGATAAGGTTTAATCAAAAAGGTTTGGATAACATAGTCTGATTTTAGTCAGCATTTCTATCAACTTTTAAAATGTAATAATAATAATAATAATATTCTTCCACATACACACAACACCATCTAGCTCAAACTAAGCAGAGCTTGTACTATGGGTACTAGACAATGGATAAACATACATATATACTTTTTTTTTTTGTAAATACATACATATTATACATAGAAACACCCAGACCAAGACAAACATCCATGTTCATGCACACAAATGTTTGACTTGTGCGGGAATCGAACCTGCGACCTCAGGCCTGGCAGTTGGTTACACTAACCACTACGCCATCGAGGCCGTCATCAAATGTAAAAAGGAAGTTATAGTTTCATAACTACGATAGTTGGACATATGGTATCGTGAAGATTTTTGTAGATATTGATATGTACTTTAATATTGTATATATATCATTAGTTTCCGCAGCGCATGCGATGGAAAACATTTGATAGCAAATTTTTATACACCTTGGGTTACATTATTAAAGTTTTAGTAGGGATCCCAATTTTTCTTGTAATAAATATAATATAATTTTTTTTTTCTTGGATTGGCTTGGATCAGTAGTTTTTGAGTTCATTCGTTACAAACAAACAAAAATACAAATCTTTCCACTTTATAATATTAGTGTAGATTACGCGTGTCTTAAACGTATAACATACCTATGTATGCGTGTGTCAAATGTTACATTCACTAACCAACGACAATCATATAGATATATATCGATACTTTACGGTGCCAAGCCTTTACCAGCCTTTTAAGTTATGCCTGAAGTATGTATTACCCTAAATTTGACGATACCCAGTTGGCTTATTGTGTAAAATATATATGGAGCATCCTTGAAACTTTGTTCTTAGCTGAACACTTAATCTTCGGCCTTTGCTCTGTGGGATAAGCTACTCGGCTAATTAAAATACTTATCAACCGAACTCTTACAAGTCCAATAATAAGAATAAAAATTAACCCTTGTGTTCGTTAAATTCAAAAAGTTGTTTATCAAAAAGTTGGTTGTCGGGGCAACGCACCCCTGATACCGGCCCGTGCCGTGCCATCCTGCAGGTGTGCGCGGGATTTAATCAACTGATTGTTACTGACATACGCACACAGACGTACACCTATAGTTACCTATACAGTACGTGGGGTAAGGGAACTTACCGTTACCAATAGAAAAATAAAACCTATAAAAATATTTAGGGTAGAACAATCGATTGACGCGTGTGTTATTCCCGAATTTTGTTAGTAAAATAAGCTCGACTTTGATGTAGGCCTTAGACCTTTTTATTAAAATGGCTGCAAAAATATAAGTCTTATAAAATTAGTATGACTTTTTAAAGTATTGAATTTGCATTTCTATTACGGATTGAACCTGTCAAGTTTTCGAATGCCAGACATCATTAAAAACCTATTGGGCCTGGCCGCCGATGTGCCGCTGCGACTCTATAGGTTGATAATTATGTTACAATGTGCAAGATACCCATGTGAACGTGAAATATCAGCAATAAACATTTTTTAATGTATTAAAATGTTGATTCTCTAGTAATAATTAATATACTTACATATTAGAGAATCTACAGCATTGTTTAGTTTTATTTCGGTTATCCGATGGCTTTACCTGGGTAATAGCTTTGTTAAAGGAATCAGGCATTGTGATATTCATAATATAATTTTAGGGTTAAAGGTAGGTCTTCGGTTAATTAGGTTACAATTTATGTCATTGTAATTTAGGCAATGCAATAACTGAGCACTATTTAGGAATACCTAGGATTCAAAAATAAACCGACGTTTTTGTCCCATAACAATACATGTTAAGAGATTTCCATAAAAATAAAGGCTATTAATAAAATCCCGTCCGCCATACTCATAAAAATATTTCATGTAAACATGAATGGGCGCTTTCTTCCGTCCCCTCGCCAATAATTCGACATAATAGTGAAGTAATTTACGGACTCATAGTCGAATCGAAGGAAAAAGAATAAAAAAGCTGCATGAGCGTCCGCCATGACAGTGCAGAAACGTGGAGTCGGGAGCGCGGCGCGTGCGGCGCGTGCCTGACACGTGCGCACGCGCCGCGCACCGCCCAGTATGCACCTTGCTATGGTCTGCACAAAAATCACACATGTAATAAAAATTATACAAAATAATATTAATTCAAAATTGTTTCTATTCATATATTAAGTATGAATCTAAAAAACTAAAATATATACCTAATTAATCTGGAAAACCTACCTCGTTGATAGACGTAAGTTTCAGTTATTTCCCAAGTCGAGCATATTGTTGTAGAGAGAAAACGAAAAATTATGTTCGAAATATTTTTCATTTTCTCCCCACTACACAAGACATGAAATATAGATCTTACAAAAAATATATGAAACGGATGCTACTTCTGACGGTACTTCGACCTTTGTACAAAACATCGGATTATTTCATTGTATTTTTAGGTGAACGGTTTCTCTTATAGGGGAGAACACCTTTATATCTGTTCTGTAGTAGCACACGAAGATTTTTTGTAAATCCATTACTTGTTTCAATATATTTTTTTTACTTTGAGAGTCAGCAGGCAGAAGCTGCAACCAGATGTATTAATCCAACTGTTGTGTATTCTTGTTCATAGAAACTTGATTTGGAATGGAGTAGTTTAATAGGCATATGTATTATTTATTTTGAGGTGCTAATAAAACTTTCTATTGCTGTGGTATAATTTTGCACTTATGCTTGTAAGAGATCGTGGGGATCATGAGGAACCCAGAAGGGTTCGATCCTCTGGTCGGGCAAACTGTTATTGGTTGACTTTTTTGTTAATTTCGCAGCTGATAGCATTCATAGCATATGAAGTTTGTTACCCGGATCACGCAAAAGGGTTATTATGTTTTTTTATATAGGTATGAAAGCTATTAGGATATTCTAAGAATAAGTGTTAATCCGTACTCTCTGTCTAGCCCTCCGATAAATAGACTGACATGAGTCTATGGTGACAGCTCGAAGCTACTACTCAAATAAGGCAGAGAGTAATCCTGGTGCAGTATGTCAACAATAAAATCGCGAATAATCTGCGTTACAAAGGAACAGCAAAGCAATTTAACATTGAAGTGTACTAAAATTCGTCGTATCGTTGTATTTAAATAGCAAAAAACTATAATAGGTTGTGGAGAGCCCGCATTTTGTTCGGTCTGTTGGTCACAGATAAGTATACTGGCTCCACAATACACGATAGCACTCGCCGTCTATGCCTCATTCACTTTATGGTACATGGAGAAAGGTGCTCTACTAAATTATATTTTTCGTACTGCTTTCTGCTTTTTGTACATTTTATTTTCTGACTTTTAGATTGTGTGGCAGCTATGACTACATAGGATATCAATTGTCTTAAAAATGGTATGTAGTTGTTTTTTTAATTGAGTTGATACAGTTGTTATACATAAAAAGTAGTGATACATCTATCAACCTTTTTGGGTAATACAATAATTATCTCAGACGTTTTCTAGGAAGAAGTAGGAATACTATCTAAGATATTAATGATTAAATTTAAATAAGTGAATTATAACATTTTAAAAATTCCGTCGTAGTAAAGTGTAGAACATTTTGAGCAAGGCATTTTTTATTTGTACATTAAAAATTATCTTAATTTATTCACTTTTGATCAAAATAGTGCGCCGACCTAGTCTAATAAAGTTCTAATGCTAACTGCAATGAAATAAAATATATTATTTTATGATATTATTGACACTGAGACTAGTTTGCACTCTATTCTGAACAGTTCTTATTACGAGATTATGTTTTCTTGTACGCTATCACATGGATCTAAATTAAAAAGTTCTCAATGACAGCACGGTGTCTGGAAGGAATAGTAAGAAAACAGAATTTCGTTTAAATTGAGCTCCGTAGCTGTGTCAAACCAAAACCTTTGCTAAACCATCTATTGGTCTATCGCTTAGAGTGTAAGTAGCGTTTAAGGTTCCTTAAAGTAGCGGTGTGCTGCCAGAAGGCAATTTTAACTAACTAGGCAGCATAATTACTCTTTTTTGAAAGGTGGGCTATGTAATATCCCTCTTTTTACGAGTAGGCTACAGTAGCCAGACACTGTCAGACGAGCCCTTAACATACAACTAACGTATAAAAAATACATAATGCTCGGACGGTTGCAATTATCATCAGCACCTCTGTGAATCGTCATGGGGATTCAGTAAACTCATCATATAATAAACATTCTGGCTATTGAGGTAACTTGGAGGTATCTACGTTAGTTAGTTATCACAGAAAAAGAGCTAAGTTTGTCATGGTGAACCCATTTAGAAGAATTCATCTGTTTGCTGTTTGGTTGAATCACTATTATCTACCCTCGTTATAATAATAAATAATTTGTTTTTATAACTAAAAATCCTATTTAATTCTACAAATATATCTAAATTTAGCAATACATTCCAGTACATTATAATTTTTACATATATTAAACTATAACAAAGAAGAGCACACAAATAGCCGTGTCACCGGTAGAGGTACACCTGCCCGTATCACGGCGGCGCATGCGCGACGCGGGCGCAGCTGCTCAAACATGCGCAAGCGACCTTTCAACTGCGCTCATATCAGAGCTAACCGGTTCTTTGCAAAGGCAGATTAACCTCTTGTTATTACTTGATAGTAGTACTCTTTTGAACTAAAGCAGGTTATTCATTGACTAGCATAATTGTGTATACCATAATATTATATAAGTGCAAACGAGTTTTATAATATAAAATATTAAAATATATTTTGAACAGTGGTCTTCAGTAGCACATGGATTATTTACCAAGAATGAATTAAATAAACGCCTGGTTTTAAGGAGACTAAATATTTCTGATTGCCCATAATTTCAGCTCAATTGTATGTAACTTAAAAAGTGGTAAATTATTTATTACCAATCCTGACATTGCTGTGCTACAATCTTACATGAATACTAGCTGACCCGCGCAACTTCGTTTGTTCTCACATAAGAGAATTTCCCCGTTTTTGCAACATTTTTCAATTATGTTCTGCTCCTATTGGTCATAGCGTGATGTTATATAGCCTATAGCTTTCCTCGATAAATGGGCTATCCAACACTGAAATAATTTTTCAATTCGAACCTGTTGTTCCTGAGATTAGCGCGTTCAACCAAACAAACTCTTCAGCTTTATAATATTAGTATAGATTATATCTAATTTAAGTTGATTGTTTTATGTCGCATTTATAAATTTATATATTTATCAATTTATAGACAAGCAAATCGTCATTGCTAATTTAAAAAAGAAACAAGTGTGTTAATTATTTCCTTATAACAAACATTACCTTTTAATTTAATAACGACATGGCATAATTGATAAGAAGTAGGTTAAGTGGACGACTAACCATCCCGATAACCATCTTTCTTGACAAACAAAGCCATTCAACCCTCTTTGTAGGTGCCAAAAGTTTAAAGTACGCATACATTATCAAGACGTTCATAAATCACCTTGCAAGGAGGCGCGTGCTCCCCTAATTTCGTGCTAATAGCGTGAGGGTGCAACAGGTTATAACGCCTTGACCTGCTTCTTGAGGGGTGGCCCACTGTGCCGACACTTGCTTCGAAACGTAGAGTTAGAGAAAGGGATCAGACTGGATGGTGCATTCTTATTTATTGGCACAATGTTATCAACAAAATTGATTGCATTTGTGAGTACGTCTTTTAACTTAATTATTTATTATTTAGATATGATAGCCTGCAATCGGTGTTTATACAACAATTATACCTTTTCATTTAACTGCGTTTGCGTCATATATTATAAAAAAGTCTACAAGAAAAGGACAGGATATATTCATAAAATTAAAATAGTTAAGTACAAGCTTTCTTTTGCTGATGATGAATAAATTATGACGTCATAAAAGTCTTTATATATCATATTTGTAAGTTTATTTGCAAGGGCAGTTAAACCTAAGAATTTATTTCCTTCTTTTAATTGTATTACCTACGATAAACACACAGATCACAGGAGATAACACTAAATTAAAAAGGTGTCACACGGACCGGTCGTGTCTCCGCGGCTGTGCTCGTGGCGCCTCTCCTTCGGCTTCCCCTCCCCAGCGGCGGCAAATAAAAACACGGCTCTGGATCAAGACTCTTCTACCGGCTTCTATCTAAGTTAGGTGGTCCACTGAGCTACTGCCGAACCTCGTAACGAAGCCTTATTCTAGAACCACGCTGTGTTACCTTTGTATAATAAATAATTCGCGTAATTGTGTAAATCTAGAATTAAAGAACGTGTAATTGCTAACTATAGTGTCTACCTTGCCAATTTTGTAAAAACCGCATTAAAGATCTTCTAATTGCGAAGTTTATTGTTTAAATTATCTCCGCTACTTAAACTTCCCTGGTCGAGCACGTTTTTAAAAACGTGACCGAATAGCACTACCTTACAAAGGAAGTAAGAGCACCAGAAAATCACTTAATTATGTAATCTTGCCCACAGTGACGAAGTACATATGGGAGGTGTGTATTATCTGTCTTTTGCTCAGAAATGTATGCGATTGGCATATGCTACGAAAAGTAAGTGTAGTAAGCCATATACGCTGTGCAGTTTATGGATACAAATCGACTCATTAAAAAAAAAAATAGTACATATATTGTAAAAAATCTCTCCTTATACCCAGTTATTGAAAGACAACATGTCAATATCTAACTCATATCAAGTGATTTGATTGGCTGTTACTAATTGAGTCAGTCAATCCCATTAGTCAAAATGCGTATGACCATTTGTTAACAAAATTTTGTGTTGATATGTCTGTCACAAACCGGGTGCTAATGCAGTATTAAACATAAGATGGCAGAGTTAATTAGCCTATTGAACACAATATGCTATGTCCTTTTCTGTATCTATGACAACGTGTATGCAAAATTAATATGACCAGTCGAGTAGTTCAGGCGTGAAAGTGTAACAAACAAACGAACAAACTTACTAACGCATGTATATAATATTATTCAGGATTTCTATATTGCTTCCAGCAAATGTAAGTCTGCGTCAACGGAGTTCTTGCACACAGGCCACCTGTTATTATTACGCCACACCGCGCCGGGTGTCGAGGTTACACACTTAATAAACACGTATCAGAAACTAAACAATAAACAACACATTATAATACTGTCTGCTACAATGTATCTTTGTACTAAATGTAAATATAGAGCAGTAGTATCAATTGTAATAAGGTTACAATTATATAGAGCTGTTTCTACGAACTTTAATAAGTAGATATTTTTGCGAAAATATTACTTCGTTTAAATGGTATTTACATTTACGGTCGGTTTGAATACCAATTTTTATAATAAAATCTGCTTAAAATAGAGTGCCCTGTGCTAATCTAAAAAACGTAAAATTCAAATTGAAATGCGAATTCTGAAAAATAAGCAATTTAGGCGAATACGAATTGTGATATAAATGGCACTAAGACTAGATGGGAACTCTATTTTAATCAGCCTTAATATGTTTCATTTGTTTGTGTAAATAATTTAATGCTTTATTTGAAATGAAGTTAAGAGGTTTTATTTTGAGAATTGTGTATTTAAAATATCTTTAATAATTATTTATTTCATTTCGTAATTGCTAAGTGATATGCGAGTTACTACAATTCAAAGAGCAGCGATAGCTCAGTGGGGAGACCAACAGACTGCAATGCAGAGGGTCTCGGGTTCGAACCCACGTCGCGCACCTCTGACTTTCGGAAGTTATGTGACTTTTCGGAATTATGTGCGTATTGATTGACAATTATCGCCTACTCCGTGCCTCGGAGAGCACCTTAAGCCGTCGGTCCCGGCTGCCATGAACATCTATGGCAGTCGTTATTGGACACAAAAGATCCCACTGGGTCGAAGTGTCGTTGGTCTGTACCGACTGGCCCCCACATAAGATACATACTACAATTCACCTACCTTCGAATCAAAAACATATGGGAATATATCCCCGGCTCTAACAGATCTATTTCTTCTCTATTATAACAAAAATAATCTTTATAATACACATATATAACACAAGCTTTTGATGTACATATGTATATAGGTATATATAACACCAGTAACATCAAGGAATTCACTTGCATATAAATTAATTTAAACTTTATTCTTCCCTTCTTCATGTAAACTTAAATATAGATAGTTTAATAATAGGGGTTAAAGTATGAAGTTGCCATTGTATAGTAATAGATACTTTGAATTGACATAAAACCTTCTTGGTGTGAGATTTTCGAGTGAAACTTTTTCACATATAAGATTCTTCTTTTAAAAAAGGTGCAACATTCGATTTACAACTTGCATTTTTTTTTATTCAGCTTAGACGGGAAAAATGGATACTTCGAAAATTCGAGTCATTTTTGAATACGAGTTCCGACGCGGAACTAACGCGGCAGAAACGGCTCGCAATATTAACGTTTCGTTTGGAGAGGAGACTGCTAATGAACGTACCGTGCGTTTTTGGTTTAAACGCTTTCGTAATTGATGGTGGAAACCGATCTGAGTCAAACTACCCAGGAATTAGCGGCATGGTTTAACGTTACCCTACCTACAATATTGACTCATTTTCATCAAATCAATAAGATAAAAAATATGAAAAATGGGTGCCTCATTATTTGAGTGATCTGCAGAAAGAAATGCGTGTTGAAGCTTGTGTTGCCTTGTTGAATTGGTACAGAAATGAAGGAAAATTGGATCGAATTGTGACATGTGACGAAAAGTGGTTTCTTTACGATAACCGTAAGCGAAAAATTCAATGGCTGACCCCAAGTCAAACGCCGCAACAATGCCCTAAAGCGAAGCTTACCAATAAAAAGCTAATGGTAACTGTTTGGTGTACTCTTCGTGGTGTTATTCACTATAGCTTTCTCAGGTCTGGTCAAGCAATAACAGCAGATGTTTACTGTGCCGAACTTCAAACAATGATGGCGAAACTGGCAGTGAAACAGCTCCGACTCGTGAATCGAGCTTCACCATTATTGCTCCAAGATAAAGCAAGACCTCACACTGCACGAGAAACCGTTGTAACTCTACAAGAGCTACAGTTAGAAACCATACGTCATCCGCTGTACTCGCCATACCTTGCTCCAACGGACTACCATTTCTTTCGTGATTTGGACAATTTTCTACGTGATAAAAAATTTTCTTCCCTGGAGGCTGTACAAAATGCTTTCACACAGTTTGTCGAATCTAGATCCCCAGAGTTCTATCGTAAAGGCATAAATGAACTTCCGTTTAGATGGCAGCAATGTATAGATAACGTGGGTAAATATTTCGATTAAATAAATATGGTACATCTTAGAAAAAACAAGTTTATTTTTCTGTACAAATCGGCAATTTCATACTTTAACCCGTAATATTTAAATATCTTAAATAGTATTATAGTGTAAAAGTAATAGTTTAACAGATTCAAAATTATGTAATAATAATGTTTGCGATAAAATCAGTATAAAGTAGTTTTATTTCAATTTAGATAAATACTTAAATCAAATCCTTAAAGAAATTTAATGCAAGCATGTAGAACATCATTAATAACAGGTAATTAATTAGATAATAACACAATTATACTTCATAATGAGCTCAATGATTATCATATCAGCGTATATTTACAGGGAACTTATTAGATCTATTACCGATACATATGATTGGGAGCGATATTCACCTCGCAGTACCGGCGCCGCTAACCGGAACCACTGGGTATAACTCCATTATCATAATTAGATACACAGCTGGTTGTGTGGCTTGTGGCCCTACTCCACGCACTGCTAACAATTTTACACTACTACATTAATTATTAAATGCTTCAGTGGCGCAGTGGTTGTGAATGTGGCTGTTGTGCGAGAAGTTTCTGGTTCGATTTCCAGGTCAGAAAACTGTTATTATGTTTTTCTGTCAGGAATTTATGTTTATTCGCACGAAATCTAGATCTATGCCTGTTAGGCGACAATAGGCTCAAGCTCTATTGTGTGGGACCTATGACTATTGTTGGCGAAATATGCCAATATTACAAGTCTGCCTACCCCTAGGGGTTCTAGGCTTGGCATATGTTTGCATATCTAACATATACATACAGTTAAATATACATACACGTAGAGTTTTCATTAAAAATAACGATTTTCAGAAGGTTGAATAAAGTTACACTAGTGGATATGCTCAGTGCTCTAACAGAGAAACATGGAGTGAGCTATTAATCAGAGTAGCTGCTTTAAAATATTGCCATCTCCTTTGTTTTAAAGCTTTGATATAGAAAGCCCGCGACCCGATGTAAGTAAAGTAAACTTTATTGTTAATTATTTAGTAAATACAGTACCCACATGATAATATTACACACATCAATCAACCCATTTTGTATTTTTTTAGTGGTTTGTTATGAAAAGCAGAGTATAATAATGTTAATCTTCGCCTTACATTATAGGATTAATCTGTTGGTTATTAAAATAACGGTGTATGTAAAATAATGTTGTTCATCTCTATCCATCTTGTTTCCTCTTATACTATAAGCTCATCAACGTAATTGAAGACATGCTCGTGCTAGATTGAATGTATTAAATGATTTAATATTCGGAATTGAATCTTCTTAAAGATAACAAGAAAAATGTTATATATACAACAATTCACACAGTCCCTACCGCAGAGGTACTCAGACTCAGAATGCTACACATAGTTTACAAACCAACATATAAAGTTATCATACATAGTAAAAATAGTATTTCAAATCCTGAGAGAAGTGCAGTGAGTAATAAAAAACGCAGCTCAGCCAACAGATCTCGCGATATTTTAGTACTTTTCATTTCAATCACGAAAAACCAAGGCGTAAAAAATATACCGATGTCTAGCAACAACAGTGTAAGGTGCGGACAAACTGCCGGGTTGATTGGAGACTTTGTATACGTTCCAATATTATTCGAATACAATTGTTTACATCACTATAGTCTCTTGCAATGGTAGTTTTAAATCTAATCGAATGATATTATCTACCTTAAATCTATATATTAATAGAAGAAGAATATACGTGAAGCAAAAACTTTGTACTTACCCCTTTTTACGAAAATTGCACAGTAAAAGATTATATGGAGAAGGAGTGGCGAATCCTATTATTTTTATAAAATATGCATTAGAAATACATTAAATTAATAAAAACACTACACGTACACAACCATGCATTTGACACAAGCAGTGTAATCCCGTTCGTAGTATTTCAGCATTGTTCGGCCGATGTCCTAGAATTCTTCGTAACTATGGTTACATACTATGTATGTGGAGTAGGTGACGAAATGTGATTATAAGGGTTTAGTAATAGACAATAAAAACTTAATAACGATCAAACTTAAAATTTAAATCAATTATGATCGAATATCGACCACTTGGCGACTGCTAGTATATATAAACGCGTCATCTATATATTAATACGTGAAGTAAATACTTTGTACCCCTTTTTACGAAAAGTGCGTGGACGGAGGAGAATAAAATTTGGCACAGTTAAAGTTTATATGAAGAAGGAGTGGCGAATCCTAATACATTTATAAAATATGCATTAGAAATACATTAAATTAATGAAAAAATACGACACGCACACAACCATGCATTTGGCACGCAGACGCATCGCGCTCGTAGTATTTCGGCATTGTTCGTCTGACGTCCGCGTCGTACAATTCTTCGTAACTATGGTTACATAATATACCTTATTTATATGAAATAAAGAAAAAGAAAACAAAGTAGCAAGCTTAGGCATGTCGTCAATGAAAGAGTATAGTTACGTCAATAATAATTTGTTTGAAAAAGATAGGTGAATTAACCTATATAGCCTTCGCGAAATCAAATGAAATGTGATTATAAGGGTAACGTTATAGACAATAAAACCTTAATAACGATCAAACTTAAAAATTAAATCAATTATGGTCGAATTTTGATCACTAGGCGACCGCTAGTACTATAAAATACAAACATCAAAAGTGTCTGGGATCAAGTAAATGTTTAAGTATAGAAAACTATTAAATTAATATTTGCCAAATCTAGTCTTCCAGACTAGCTTTTTACTTTAATTCCTATGTTTAAGTTAATAAATTATCCCTATATTGCGTAAAATTAAGAAATTTTAAATATTTTCAAAATGTGAAAAATTAACCCAAGTTAATGTATTCAAGTAAATGGGAAAAGTAGGCAAAAATGAGGATCTTTTATAATTTTTATTTTAAAGAATAATAAATTAATAGTCTGTGTTTCCACCATTGACACGAATAACACAAGCACAGCGATTTGGCATACTTAAAATCAGTTCAACAAAATCACTTTGAGGAATGGCCGCCCACGTTCTTTCTAACAAGTCAAAAAGTTGTTGTGGGGTATGTACGGCATCAATACTCGGCAGAGCTCTTCTTTGGAGTATACCCCATGCGTGTTCAATTGGGTTGAGGTCTGGAGATTGAGCAGGCCACGGCAGAACATTCATACGAGCCTCGGCAAGAGTACGTGTTACGACTCTAACCGTGTGTAGACGTGCATTGTCATGCATTAATCGAAATGAATCATCCAACGAGATTCGCAAAGGGTTGATCATGCCTGGAACAATCCTCTCTGCATAAATCTGAGTATTGAGGTGGCCCCTGATCGAAGTGAGATCGGTTCTTCCACCGATCCAAATACCGGCCCAAAACATTATTGTTCCAAAGTCCATATGAATGAACTTCCTGACAAAATTTCAAACGTTCTTGACGCCCGGAAGTCCTCCAAATCCGAGTACGTCTTGTATCTGGTCTCACACCAAAACGAGATTCATCGGAAAAGCAAACACAACGCCAGTCTTCTTCCTCCCAATTTCTGTGTTCGCGAACCCATTGCAAACGGGACCTACGATTGCAGGGTGCTACACACCCTAATGCCCTCTATATGCCCTCAGCGTCCTTCGGGAACGCAGACCCACTTCACGTAAACGATTTTGGATGATTTGGTCGCTTATCAGCAAGCCTCAAGAGCTGTGGAGCCTCGTAGCTAACATCATAGCGGTCATGTTACGATTCCGTCGAGCAGTATTATGGATGTACCGGTTCTGTCTGCGAGTGGTGATGCGAGATCGTCCTCCATGTCGCTCGGCCACGCTGCCCGTGTAGTAGCGTTTCCAGAGACGACTTATATCGCTCCGTGTAGTGCCAGGAGCGACAGCCACAGTACGTTGCCTGGAACTAGCTTGAAACATTCCGACGGCTCTCATTATCTCTTCTCGTCTTAAATGATGTCTTCGCTCCATATTGATGCAGTTTTTTTCAGTTCCGATGCAAAAATTGTAATGGTTTTATAAAAACGCTATTACACACTTTTATAGAAATTATGATTGACAGTTGATTTTCTACTTTTTTTCGAAATTTAAAGAAAATTCTTTTTCGAATAGTGAAAATCACTAAAAAGAACCAGTTACAATAAAAAAACTTAAAATAATAATCAATTGCGGTGAGCCTCTAAAACGTATTTGATCCCTAGAATCTTTTGATGTGTGCCACACGGGACAAAACTTTGTGTGATCCATAAATGGTTATTCTTAGTCTGGGTGTTCTTTGCGTCCGTTGTTTGAATCTTTGTATAGTACCCCGCGATACAGGAATTATTAAAAGAGCAGGAGTTGTCTTTTTTAAAAGAAATAAATAAATAATTCGTTGTGACTGATTATAATTCGATTCGTATTCGAATAATCATTATAATGTACTTGATTTGATGAGGATATGGCCAGCTGTAGCTTCAGTGAGATAATTATGTAGTATAGAGTATGTTCAAAGTAAAGTCAGGCTATTCCTAGTACTCACTAGCTAAACTTTACCTATCAACTGATAAAATGAAACCCTTGTTAGTTATAACTTGTGGTAACAGGACCGTGGTGTGTAGTAGTCGAGTGTCGGCTGCGCTAGAACCGACGATCTTCTAAAGTTTGAAGGACTTCCCTCTTCGACCAAACTACAACATTATTATGAATATATAATACTATAGAGCGTCCTGAATTAAAACACGATGGTGGATATATTATTTCGACTTAACATACTCACTATTTTCTGAAAATCTACACTACTATTATTATGAGAAAAGATTTGTATTTTGTTTTATAATAAAAAAGCTCAAAACTACTAAACCGATTAAAATATTTTTTTACCAGTAATAAGCTTTTTTATCTGGAAGTCACATAGGCTATATAACATCACGCTATGAGCCACGGGCGCGAACAGCAGACTTGAATGAAACCATAGAGGAAAGATAGTAATTTTTTTTTGCAAATTACTATTATTCTTGTCAACTCGTCAGCTTAACTAACAAGACTTAAGACATAATGATAACACCTGGAAGTTGGAATTTGTTTCATGATTAATGGAGCGTAGCTCTAGGGTTCACGTCTGTAGTGCAATTATTGAGGTTTCAAGCCAATGATCGACGACCTCTTGAGCCTTATCCATTGGGCAACCAACCTATATGTTTGCATATTGGCTACAAATGTCAATGCGATTTGTTAAAAATTAATACGATATAATAAAATTAATGTCTAATAAGCTGAATGAAAACAGAAGTTTGAGTTAAATACAAACAGAGCGCGCATAATCGAAACCGTTACGCACTAAATCAAATTTTACGACACAAATCAGACTTTCTCCGCAAAAAAGCCAGCACTTCCGACCCTCTATTCACCCCATTGAACATCTGACGAGGTGAATGAATCCTTGTGCATTAGGGTGGTGGCCGAGTGATATAAAATGTATGCCGCTTGTAAAGTTACGAACAAACAATTACATTCCGGCACACATCTGTCGGCGTTTAGACAATCACGATACGTCACGCGATTTTGATATGACACTATGCATTTTGATACTTTAAGTATAAAATTGATGTCTTGAATTTATTTAATAGTTAACCATGCATCAAAGTATGCAGTATTTTTGTTTTCTGACTATTAGAAGCGATCATAGTTAAACTTATTGACTAACATAATAACAAGCTTAAAAATTAAAAGCTATGACTTATGTTTAGTTACAACGTTTACTAAATTATGTTTATTATGGTTCATTATAAAACCATATATTAAACGTCATCCATTTTTATAATATTCTAATTATTAAATGCTCAATTATAGAAATTACGAATTATGTATGTATTGATATAAAAGTAAAAAGATTAAACAAGTGCTACCTTTTGGATCCACACTCATAAAAATAATGGATTTGATATCCATCATTTGAGCTTACTTTACCTAAACGGGTCAACAAGAATACATGTTTACCTATGTAAATTGTAAGAAAACTGTACAAAAGAAGAACGTACTAACAACAATGCCGATGAAAACCACCAACTGATTTACACGACATTCAAATTGAAACATTTCTGACGAATAATCTTTAAGCAAACTGCGAACTCAACAATTCAAAAAAGCCTACATTACGTATATCACTGTAACATCGAGGCAGCATATAAACTAGCAGCTATAAAATACAAAAAAAAAGATGAAATTCTCTTACACCATTAACTGGACCAATTTCTATCAAACTATCAAGTCACGTTAGGCAGTGTACACGCGCCACGACAGCTGCTGCGCGCGCGCCACGCACCCGCCACATTCATACGGTAATGCGCCGCCTTTTAATTACAACGCTGATAAATCTGCGCACGCGCGTGCCGCGGCGCACTGTCGCTCGCGTATAAGTTGCCTTATGCTGTAATAATACTAATCATGTCCACTCACCCTAACATTTTTTGGAGTTCTGGTGTGTTGCTTAGTAAAAATATAGTTAAATGTTTTGATAGAATATGCTTAAAGAAATGATGCATTGCTGTTTGACTTGTATTTGTATAGCACTTTGAGAGAAACGTTCTCATCTAGAGATTGAGAGATATAGGGATAATTTTAATATAACATCGTAATAGAACCTTTGGCCTAAAATAAACACAGACTGGATCCCAGAACGTCGTAGACCGAGGTGACGATGGCGGGACAAATTGCAAAGCTAAGGAAAATTGGTGCAAACTCGCACATAACTGAGAGTTATGTAAAAGCGAGAGGGAGGTATTTTAAAATTGATATTTTAAATATGATTAGAACTTACACTTAACACGATGTATATAATACTTATTAGAATGCTGTCTATACCACAAGCATAATAATAATATCAGCCTTGTATTAAACTGTCCCACTGTTGGGCACGGACCTCTTCTCAGCGTGAGAAGGGTTAGGCCATAGACCATCACGCTGGTCCAGTGCGGGTTGGTAGACTTCACATATCTTTGAGAACATTATGGAGAACTCTCAGCCATGTAGGTTTCCTCACGATGTTTCATTCACCGGTAAAACAAGCGATAATTAAGTATTATATACCCACATAACTTCGGAAAATCAAATGTGCGTATCTTAGGATCGAATCAAGACATCTGCGTGGCAGTCCAACGGTTTCCCACTTGGTTATAGCTGTTTTTTTGTCACAAGCTCATATTAATAAAATTGGAATTACGAGCCTAATGCATCAAGCAATCTGCCGTAAGTACCTACTAACAAACAATTTCACCTATGAATTTCACAGATCAAGATTTCGTAAACATACATACAGACATGTGCGATATTACACAAAGTGTTACTACGACTAGTCTGCTAAGCTATTGAAATTAAAATTCATTCTAATTTCGATAAAGAAGATGATTGAAATGTACTTGGCTACTAACCTGAGACCCCTTAGTTCCAAGTAAAGTGCATCTTTATTCATCTTCAGTATACTCTGTGCCTTTGCTACATTTATATCTACATATGGGGAAGGCGCTGCATGAGATGGACCGACAACCTGGTAAGGGTCGCGGGAACCGGTCCGTGTGAAAACCTTGGGAGAGGCTTATGTCCAGCAGTTCTGAATTCTAAAAGTGATATATCTAGCAATATTGATTTGTGCTCAGCAGTATTGGAAAGTATATATATAATGCAACTTAATGTAAAAAGGTATTTACAAGAATTGGATGTATACAAGGGCGCTTATCCTGATGGTATATCTCCTTTCTGCATTAGCTTTTTTTTAACCTCTTGTGGTAGGTCTTGTGGACAAATCAGAATATTTGTGGATGACACTAATGTTTTTGTAGTGTAGAGATCAAGCCCACAACACTTGGCGCATAGCCACGTCATCCGTGTAGTAAAATGTAAATGATTTAGCTGTCAATCTCTAGCGATAGTTGCTGAAATGTATGTAAGTAACAAGATGCTAAAAAATAGATCGAGATATACCTAATATCTGTAGAAGTAGATTAATTACTGTTAATGACAGTTATAATATTAACCTGTCGTTAACATCTCAGTTTAACAACAATAAGTGTAATCAGTAATATCCAGCTATACCTATTATAATTAAAATAGCTATATTATTAGTCATGTACGAAATAAGTGCACAAAATTTACCTAAACATTTTTACTCGTATTATATATAATTCTTGTATTTGCTCAAATTTTACACACAACCATACAGTCTTGTACAAAATATTTAAAGGATTCACAACAGATATAGTACATTAGGTGAAAGGCTGTAGCGGGATGGTGACAAAAATCAATTCGCTATTCTAATAAAGAGAGTCTACGCATCCAAATAAAAGGAGGCATCCTTTATCACAGCGCTATTGACACAGAAACACAAAAGAACAGGTCAGTCATAAGAAATTATTATGTGATAGAGTTTTGGGTCGAGTAAAATTATTGGACATAATTGTTGGCGAGCTAATGGGCGCTGGTATTTGGGGAGTCGCCATTTTGTGCGGCACACACGTGTGCTAATAGTCTGTGACATTCCACTTATTATTACCCCACATTGTTACCGAATATGTTCATGCAATACCGTGATTTTGTCCCTGTTGGGAACTAATTACTTATTTATTACTATGATTATGAATGACACGCATTTTACCAACTGTGACATACTTCGACAAATACAGCGGAAATATAAAGGTTCTACTTTTTAAAGATTGGATTCCTTTGTATTATATATGGTGTACTTATACGCTTTCGGTCTAAGGAAAAAAGATGCAGTTAGCTATATGCATTTGTATTTAATTTATAGCAACGTACATTCTACAAACTAAAGTTGACTAGACTATCAAAAATTCAAAAAACTAATGAGTATTTTTTAGTTTATAGTTAGTTTAATATTTCATATAAAGTCTGACACCTATAAGCAACAGTAGCCGAAGGTGTAGGTCTTGCGTTATAGAGAGTGAGCTTATTGTCGTTTACAGAGCACTGATTCAGACATCGTGGGAATGTCTAGACAGATTTTTATTTTGCCCAGTCTCAAAAACCAACCCAAAGCCTTATGCACAGCAGTCGCATTCATTAGCAGGGATAGGCATAGGATAATAAAACCACTGCGCCACCGACGCATGTTTTTATTATCCTTATTTTATTACACCTAGTAATAAAATAATATAATAAAAACATGCGTCCATTCCTTTGATTTTTATGATTACTACAGCATATGAATGTTAGCTAAATGAGACTGTTAATATAATATCATGCACATGCTAATACGTGCAAAAATGTAGTTACGAGCCCGTTCGCCCCTCAAGGTTCGCCCTCTAGTACGTATTTGTTAGGTTTTCCCTTAAAATCCACCCAAAAATAGGAACCGAAGCGGGGCTTCGTCTTTCTATGAAAGGGGCGTACGGGCTCGTAGCCAAAAATGTCTCGTTGCGAAAAGTCAGATGTACCAGCTGTTGACAACACAACGCCTCTTGTTACTCTACCCACCACAGAAACGAGTAGATACCTAGTTATAATATAAATTTAAAAAGAAATGTACAGAATTTATACTTGAAGCCAAAAAAAATATAACTAGATTATTATAATTTCAAATATCAATAAACTGTCTTACATATAAGTACTATTAAAGTGATCTAAGTGTTACATTTATGGTCTATGTACTATTAAAGTGATTTAAGTGTTAGATTTAAGAATCAAATAGCCGCATATGCTGCCAATTAATCACAATTGTAACATTAGTTTTTAACTGCTATTGGTAATGTATTATTTCTTTCAATTTCAAACAGGTTACTCGTTTCGTTTCGCTTTTAATATTTTTTGTAAACGGGAGTCAAAGGTTTAAGCTGAAAACCAGCGCTTGGTAATTCTCCGGGATCTAAGCATAAGCTGACGCTTAAACCTTTTGCTTTCGGTATTATAGTTTATTCTGTAATTAATACAAAATTGCTGTAATACTAAAACCAATAAACTTCTATTCTATTCTATTCTATTCTTCTATTCTTATAATCTTCCTAAGATTACAGGTAGATTCCCAGTTGATTTAGTTTTATGATTCGATCCTTAAAAATATGTATTATTCCAAATATGTGCTATCATATTATGTCCTGTGATAATATATACTTGACAAATAATACAAAACTCACGCAAAAATAACTTTTAATTAAAAATGACCCCGTTTTGTAAACCGAATGACAAGAAACAACATTATCTTTTGATTAAAATTTGTAAGAATAGTTTGAGAGCTTAGGTACCTACCTAATATTATACTAAATCTAAGTTCGCATCAATCTACCTTAATTAGTGTTTGGTAGCAAAGTTATTTTACATTCAGTCTAATATTTCACCAAGATTCATTAACTGCCTGGGGAGTCACGTGACATAACATGACGTCTCGATTTTAATTCCTGTATCGGACATAGTATTATTAGATGTTACTGATAGTAAATTCTCTGTGGTAATATGAAGACGGCAATAGATTCGTCCTCTATTATATGAAAACTAAAAGCAAAGTCAGCGAAATGTAGGTTGTATCAAGAATAAAACAATGCCTTAAAGTTATGGAATTTTTTCACCCATTGTACAGTTGTCACCTTAGTAGTAACGGACTGCATGCGCAAAATTATATGAGTAGAACCTACGGAACCCTTAAGCGCCTACAGCCATATCAGCCCTATATGATGAATAAATAAATAGATAAATAAATTTGGGATGCCTGCACCATGCATCCTGAAGTAACAGGCGGAGAGTAGACAGGATATGCAGGTTGAGGATAGGTCACCGCCAGTCGAGCACGGGCACGCTACGATAGTGGCGGTAAGTCCCGTGTTTGAGGAGTGGCTGGAGAGGCGGCATGGCGCCCTCAAAAGCCGGCTGACACAAGTAATGACTGGCCATGGTTGTTTTGGCCACGCCCGGTTGTCATCATTGCGACGACTGCCGCGACATTGTCGAGGACACGGCGCTGCACACTTTGGCGGCTTGCCCCGCCTGGGTATCGCAGCGCCGTGAATTGATCGCAGCAGTCGGATTGGTTGCCCTGTCGCTCCCGGCTGTAGTTCAGTCTATGATCCGGAATGAAAGGTCGTGTAACGCCGTCGCCTCTTTTTGTGAGGAAGTGATTTCCATCAAGGCGGCGGAGTGGGAAAGGGAGCGCTTAAACACTCTCCCCAACCGCAGAGCCGGGCGCCGGAGGGCGCGAGACGACCTCCAGCCACCCTGAGGAATGACCTGGGGGTGGTGGGCTTCGTGGGCTTGCCCACCATCCGATCAGCACCAGGTCCGAGAGGCGGCGTACGTGTTTCCACGCGCGCCTCTGTGTCGTGTCCGTCTCCCCTCTAGGGGAGGGGACAGTACGAATTTTAAAAGTGAGAAGTGCCTATGGGTATATCTTATCCTGCCGTTTCATACGACGGGTCGAAACCTCGGCGGGGTCGCGACCGCATGTGCAGGTAATTCGTGCGGCCCTGACGATTGAGGTTTTGTCGAGGAACACCGTGGTAGGTTTAGTCGGTATTATGGGAGGTCCATTATCATCATTTCATCATCTTTCTTTTACTCCGGTGACTCCGACATAACCCCTTTGCTTGGCCCCGCGGAGGTATACGCGTCAAGCGTCAATGCATTCCCCCACGTAAAAAGAGAAAAAAAAACCGCCAATCGAGAAAACTCAAACGACTGATTAGAGATGGCTAAATGTGTCTTGCCACAGTAAGAGGTTGGTAAGGTATTGAGTCACCCATTTTAATCAAAATGTTATAGGTATAGTATCATAACTATACATAAATGTGTTTTTTTTTGTAAAGAGAAAGTCTATTAATGTTTTTTATTCATCCCATCATACAAAAGTTGTATAGATAGATTAATTTACCGATTAATGGGTGGCGAACATCTGTTTCTAATGGCACTATCAAAATATCTGATCGTGATCGGAGGGGTGTTATGAACAGAGATCCTTCATTGATATTTTTTGTTGTTATGTTTTAAAAATATATGTTTGAAGAATAAACATAATAATATATAATTATCATCGCAGTGTTGACTGCGAATAATTTAATCGGTGCAAATGTTTTATTTTATTTAATAAATCTCTCGCAATAAATCTCTTTTATTATATAATTAATATATCACGGGTGACTTGACAAACATAAAGACAATGGACGCAAAAACATCCAAACTGGAAACAACTATTTGGTAATTACACACATTTTTATCTCGTGTGGAAATAACTTAAACAAATGCAGTCTGATCAGTAAACGTCACTTCACCTGGTGGTAAGTGCAGATGGTTTGTCCCCAGAGTGACAGAGAGATTTCAGAGATATTGTCAAAAACGCTCAGCAACCTATTGTCATTGCTAGCGGTCTATCTCCTATGACTGGAACGAAGCGAGCTTTATGATAGTCTCGTCTGTTTACATGTACGTAAAAATAATTGGTATATTACAACTAATCTCCTTCACTGAAAAACTAACAATAGTTATTTTATTTTCATCATCAATACAAATACTAAAACAGCGTATATTATAATTTATTTTATGAGCATTTCTTCATGCTGAAATAATAACAATAATAATATTAGCCCTGTATTAACTGTCCCACTGTTGAGCACGGACCTCTTCTCAGCGTGAGAAGGGTTAGGTCATAGTCCGATATGCTGGCCCAGTGCGGGTTGGCAGACTTCACATATCTTCGAGAACATTATGGAGAACCCTCAGACATGCAGGTTTCCTAACGATTAAAATTAAAATTAAAGCAAACAATAAATAATTATTTTAATACGCACATAACTTCGAAATGTGAGAGATGCGTTACTTAAGAGCGAATTCGATACCTTTTTGTGGCAGTCCAGTGGTCTACCACTAGACTGTCGCTGTCATGCTATCCATAAAGTAGGACTTTAACCTGCGACCTCGGCATACTGTGGTCACTTTGTCAACGAATCTACTTATGGTCCTACGTCGAGGATTCTGATTTATCTATGTTAAAACAAAGGTACATAGACTCGTGTCTGTATATCTCTAAAAGTATTACCAGTGGTGTATTACACTTACTTTTAGCAGTATTTTTTTAAAGACCCAGACACATTGCCAATCTCCAAGGTTTCCTAATAGTAAATTTAAGTTTAATATTAAGAAAACTTTGGAGAGAAAACCTAAGACTCCTGGGTTGGAAAATAGTAACAATTTTCGAACCCTGGAGTCGGATCCGGCACCTCACACGCAAACATTCATTCTCAAACTTTTGTCAACAAACCGAGACTGTAAAAATTTCGATCTAAATATTAAGTTTACTATACATTCATTGAATATCAATTTCCTAAACTATTTCCTGGAGTTGATCAAAGCTTGAAATTCAAATAAAGCATGTTCTAAAAGCTCAGATAAAACGGCACGTCAAAAACAACTGGAAGAAATACATTATTATCTTCACAATAAAATGGAGGACATTGAAAAAATGTACTTATAAATCTGTTGAGAGGGCCGAGTACTGGTTGGGGTAGCTATTAGCCGCAAATCCCTCGTGACTTGCGATTAGGTTACACACGCAATTTGTTCAGGGAAGGACATGCACAATCGAGATGGTAAGTCCCGCTTTGTTTGCATGACGGAGATCTGTATTGTTACGTAGATTACATTTTTATAAAGCAAGATCTTAGACAGGCTTAGGTGATACTATATATGCCTAGTTTATTATGTACAAATATCTTGTTCTTTTTATTTTCTATGTATTACTATTAGACATCTTCTTCGCTTGGTTTAGAGTATTACTTAGTCAGATAGAGATGCATTAATGTGTAGTTATTAATTAGATACATCTATACTAATATTATAAAGCTAAATAGATCGTTTGTTTAAATGCACTAATCACTAGTGCATTTCTAGAACTACCACTTCAATTTTTAAACAATATTTGCATTATCTAGATAGTTTCTCATCATTTTAACAACGTCACATTACATCTCATCCAACTTTCGTTATAAATTATAGTCTGAAGCAACTACTATTCAGTTCTAGAGTTCGAAAAAACTCTTATACAACAGCTTTGTCCGTCCGTCCGTCTGTCTGTTATACAACTCAAGAACTGTAAGTGCTAGAGACTCGCGGTCAACGCCATTCGACTCAGCATTGTCGATATACTCCCGAAATTACTATGACCTTTGACCTTTACGTGACTTTTTCATATTACTTGAACCATTTTTTCGAACTCCTAAGAGTTCGAAAATATGAAATCTTAGGAGTTCGAAAAAAGAAGAGTTAGAACTCTTAAATCTAAATTTACGGCAATTTATTGCCGATTCTCACTTGTTATTAAAGTATTACATTTTGCGGCGGCGGCTTCGCTCGCATGTAGGCTAGGTTTTGTTAGTAACAGTGCCTTGTTCAAGATGAAAGGTACTCTATGTCCTTTTCTGTTTCCCCGACAACGTGTACGCATAATTTTATAATGATTGGTCAAGTAGTTAAATCGTAAAATCGTAACAAACCAACTTACATTCGCATTTATAATTTTAGTTAGGATTTCAAATCGGTAAAGATCATTATTAATTGACATAACTATACAAATATAGTTATGGCAATTAATGATGCTTGTTATAATTAATAAGCGTACATATTTGTCTATAGCAAACCTTTCGTAGAGTATCAAAACGAGTTAAGTCGTCGCAAGTTTAAAAACATGTGACCTATGTATGGTAAATGACCGGAAAATAGAACAAACTCCTATAGGAAATGAGAAAACTACCAATAATATCAGAATATATTCCATAATACTTGAGCGCACTTGTAGAAAACTTTAGAGCTCACTGAATTATTTGAGAAGTGTAAATGTAGTAGTTGGTTATTACACTTTATACAATTCGCATACAAGAACTAAAGACTAAGGAAGTCTAAGATATCCTCTGTTTCTTTAATCGAATCATAGACGCAGTACAAATAGAGGTCAAATACAAGTAAGACTGTGTACACACTACACGAGGGGACGGAAGTAGTGTCCGCGTCGTCCGGCCGCCGATGTGTACCTTGCTTTATGCACACACTTGCATGCCTCCTACTGCGAGGAGTCTCCCATTTGAAACAGGTATGGATTTTATTATTTATTTCCTTTTCTTATTTCTGCATTAGCTAATGCTTTAATTAATATAACTTTTATATGTAAGTTTGTCTATCTATACCCGATCCGTCTGTCTTTTTATCTTCTTGTTTGTATAATGCATGTCTATGACATTTAAGAGGAGTAGAACCTCGCTGATTTCAGCATGAATAGGCCCGGCTCGACCGGGAAAGGACTACCCTCTCACAGAATATCGACGTGAAATAGCAGTATTCCTACTGTTGTGTTTCGTTCAGTGAGTAAGAGTGCCGGAGGCTCAATCACCCTCTTTCCCCTACCCGCTCCTTCTCCTTCCCACTTCCTTTCCTAAAGGGTCGGCAACGCGCAAGTGATGCCTCTGGTGTTACAGGCGTCCATAGGCTATGGTGACTACTTGCCATCGGGTCAGGCCGTATGCTTACTTGCTACCTTAGTCGTATAAAAAAAACGTGTTCAGAAACGATAATTACTGTAGACCATGTAGTTTTATAAGCTCTTCCAATCAGAAGTCCAAAGTATTTTGATTTACGAAGATTATTAAATTACCTTAAACTTGACGAAATTAACTACAAATTATTTACGTTTTATATCTTTCTGAACTAATATATTATATTGGTAAGTAAAGGGGCTTTGAAAAGGCATTAATTTTACTGCAATTTGTGGCTGAAATTCACGGACTATGGCAATAACAGCCATATTATAGAAAACACGTCAATATTATGCTTAACTACCTAAAGAATTATGTTTGGAATAGCTGATGCATTTTTTTGAGCTAGCCGGACTGTCGCTGACATCTTTGCAGCTTCCATCTCTATTTTACTGCAATATTGCAGTAAAAGATTGTCAGTTTAACAGTCCTTTTGACAAAACATAGTTGCAAATCTAACATTGTACAAACATTTTCTAAATTAAACGATGGTTGCCATTATTCTATGTTTAAATCCTTACAGTTACTTCTATCTGTATAATCTTTGTATTATGCTATCATAAAACTCTGAAGTACGTCCCTGCGTCGGCCTATTGTTTTCGACATGAATGTAACATGATATGATTACTCTTTATTGGCTTTTTGCTCGTGACATTTACCCTATGTCCTCACTCGCGCACTCAACGACTCCACGGCTCTGGGAACGACAATCAATTTCATTACCTTAAGCATCGATTCAAGGAATTCATAGATTGCACTCTATTTGCCAATGACCTGTTTGAGCAAATGTCTTATTACACGAATAGAGGAATGAGTCAAGAATAGGTCACGTTGTTTGAGACTTTAATATTGCAAATAACTTATCGAGTCGAGTTGTACTGCACGGACAACTGAACCCATTTTGTACTATTCAACTTAGTCTAAGTAAAGATTCAGCGAATTCTGTGCGGTAGAACCGGCAATATAGAGCACAAATCGAGACGCGGGTAAACGAACGAAGATTTTCATATTCTTGAATAGGATTCTACAAGTCTTAAAATTCTAAAACAAAAATACTACAAACAACCTTTGTGATTTTTATTATAATTGGCGTCTTATTCCCAATGTTATATTGGTAATCAGTGTAATGGTGATTTGGTTTACTTTTGTAAAATAATTAGCGTGTTACCTCTGCCTCTCTTCATTTTAAGCCATATAGATTTGACGATCAAACACTCTTACCTAACAAACGCTTCCCAACTCTTACCTAACAAATTCATTTAAACAATGAGCTTACAAACAGTATCTACATTTAATACAAGACTAAACTACGAACACAATTATCCAACAAATCTTTTAACTTAACCTTCAATGACTGCCAGATTATACCCAGCGAGAAACTCGGACACCGTATCGCGTCGCGCGCCGAGAAGTAAAACGTTCCGGCCTACATTATACTTGTAATAAATGTATAATTTTAGCTAATAGTCTGACCAGCACCTACGTTAAATACAATATCAACCTAAATAAGAACACCATTGGGCTGATTCCCACAGCTAAGTACCTATTATGTAATTTCCCCACTTCCTATAGATTATTGACATCCATAGGCAGATGTACAATTTAATTGCGTGAAATCGTTAAAAATATACCATTAAGTTCGTTGATCACCATAGTAACTAAGCAAGGTGACATTGTTCACACACTCCCGGAAATAGCAAGCTGCAATGCGCCCTTCCGAATACAGAGAAAATGTGGATCTACACCGATGTAGAGCCTTCGAAATTCAACCTTATATTTTATGTAATAAGGGTGTATATCTATGAGTGGGTAGGCAGGAGTAAGCTGGTGGTATACTGTGTGTGACGTCAGCAAGTTGAGTAAAGTTCCGTTGGCGTTTGGTTACAAAGTATGTTGGTAGTTGGGTAACAAAGGTGGTCCGCATGCATGATTGCTTCCTGAAAGCTATCCGTTCTGATGATCGGTAAACTCTTTTGTTAGTTCGCTAAGGTTGATATTTCGGTAACATTTTGTAATAAATGTTACGTATAATATTCATGTTTAACTGTGTTCTATTATTGTACTACTGCTTATCGAAAATACCTGTCAAAGCAAAACCGTGGTTCAGTCCTTGATTCAAATGCACAAAGCATTTAAATCTCGTACTGGAGTACGGTTCAGAATACAGCGATAGCTCAGTGGGGAGACCAACAGACTGCAAAATAAACAATATTTGGATAATGGATTACCGAAACTAATTTTTGACTCGTGTAGAGACAAACATACGACTCCCGATTTCGTATTAAGACTACATTATCCATAACTAAATTTAGAATCGTTCTACCAGGTAGATTTGTATTCAACTAACATTTCGCTCTCTTCATATGTCCTTATATAGGACAACTCTATAGGTAGTGGTTTAAATGGTCTACTCGCCATTGCCACTGCGCTGAGTGTGGTAGGTTCGATCCTCACCCGGGACAAACATTTGTGCGATCCATATACAAAAACAATAGTTGTCACAACACAATAGTTGTTCCGAGTCTGGGTGTTCTTTGTGTCCGTTGTTTAAATATTTGTAAAGTCACACACGACATAAGATTTACACCGAGCGCATGCAATGTGGAGCTGGTTTATTAAAAAAGAAAAGAAAATATAACACATTACCAAACGTAACGTAACGTACCGCTAGTAAGAATTACCTACCAGAACGAGAGGGGTGTAAAAACACAGGATTCAACCTCTTCGTGTTCATGTGACCTTGTTTCAATTATATTTAAACATTTATTTAGGTTAATGTTGTATATAATAATATAGTATGCACATGTTTTAATAATAAATAATTAACGTACTTTTCAATCATTGCCGTCGTTGAACATCATGCCCATTGCTACCTACTGCTGGGCATGATGTCCACATTTGGTCATCCAGCCCACTTTTAGGCGTCATAAAAACTGTTAGGCATTATGCCTACTGTCGGCCATTATGTCCACTGTTGGGCATCATGTCAATTGTTGGGCATCATGTCCACTATTGGCCATCATGTCCACTGTTGGGCATCATGTCCACTGTTGGGAATTAAGACCATTGTTAAAACGCAGCACAAGACAAAACTCGACAGCAAACGGCAGCAACCAACTCGAATCAGCACAACACTCTGCATATACGAGGGGAGTTCAATGTATTCTCGGTATAGGCATGAAAGAATAAGTAGAAAATTCTGAAAAAAATATTTTTTTCAATGTAGTCTACCATCACCTCAATGCACTTATTAGAGCGGGAAAGTAACTTTTCAATACAACCTAAAAATATTTTTATTCCTTGTCTGAAAAATGTTCATTAATTGCCGCCTTTAACTCTTCATCGTCGGAAAAAACCTTTACCTCGAACATCTTTCTTAAGGTTTGGGAACAGAAAGTAATCACTATGGACCAGGTCTGGGCTGTAGGGTGGATGATTGATTTCTTCAAATCCGCATTCCCGCACAGCAGCCTTAGCAACGCGCCCTGTGTGAACCGGCGCGTTGCCGTGAAGAAGCAAGACACCTGCGGTCAATTTTCCACGTCTTTTTCTTTTACTGCCTCCTTTAAATTACGTATGGTGTTGGCTTAAGATGCGGCGGTAATACTTTGACGCTTTTTTGTGTACTCAATCAGTAAAAAACCCTTAAAATCCCAAGACACTGTGGGTCATCTTCAATACTCTTTCTACCCCGTCTAAATTCACTAGACCACTTTTAAATAATAGATAATGAAGGAGCAGAATCTTAGTAAACAGTCACCATTTCTTCGTAAATAACTTTTTGAGTCTTTCCTTGTTTTGTAAGGAATTTTATCACAGCGCGATACTAGATTTTTTTCAACATTGTCGCATTGGTCATCGTATTTGCCTTTTCGTAATGATATCTTGAATACTAATGGTGACAATTAAATAAAATTTTATATTTATACCCTCAAAGAGTGTCTTTAACTAATGAGATAATTTAATTACTCTCATCATTAGTATATCATCCCGATACCGAGAATACATTGAACTCCCTTCGTAAATGAAGCCATTTTGCCATTTAAAATACATGTGACCTTGTGATACCTATATCTCAGGGGTCTTTTGACCCACAGGGTCCATATTCAAACTCGACCGAGGGATGAACATAAGATGTCTGCACACCAAGTTACAAATCAATTGGTCCAGTGGTTCCGGAGCTATGCCTGTCACTAACAAACTGTCACTAACAGACAGACACACAGACCCACAAAGTGTTTTCATTAACCTCTTTGAAGAAGACTCAGAGCTTAATAAAAAAATATAATCTACATAGAATAAAACCTCCAAACTTTACGATCACAAATTTATGCCACAGCACCGACGGATTTGTAGTTTCCTATAAATTAATATCTGTATGTTTGGCATATAAAGCCGAGTGAGGGTGCAGAGAGCTCGGGGCAAGCATTATAGTGTTAAGTTACACTATAGGTGGTGCTCTCTACGTTGCTACATCCTGCAGCGTATTGCATAACTTGATATGCAATTATGCTTCTACGTTACTGGATTTAATCACTATAATATGTTGTTGTTACCTTATTATATTCATTTTATAAATCATTTGCCGTTGAAAAGAAGTAACTGGTAAAGTAAAAGCTTATGGTTTTACTTACTGTATACTGAATATCTTCTTTACGCCTACGCCTTAAGGAAACTGGTGGGTTAAATACACAGTTTGAGTCGTTATTGCGTTTTGAAACAATCTTTTAAACTAAGACTACAAAGAAAACTATGGTCATCATGGCATCATTCATTTGATTGCAAGTGAAATCGATATAAAATACAATATTGTACAAAGATTTCCGAATAAAATAAATAGTCTATACTTAAATTTAAAGCTAATTATCTGTTAAATGTCAGGCAAACATAATAAATTGTGTTTAGAATTGTAAGTCTCAACGGATATTTTTGCAGATTTATGACAAATTTAAGGGCCTGAAGTATAACCACACCTTAAAGTTACACGCTGAATAAGTAGATGTTAATAAGTATTATTTAAATTACAATTCAGGTCGTAAGACTTACCTACATAACGGTTGACACTGTCATATTTTGAATGTTCGGTATATACATACATATCATTATAAATGCGAATGTAAGTTTGTTTGTTTGTTACAGTTTCACGCCTCAACTACTCGACTGACCATCATCAAATTTCGTTTGCTCGTTGAGAGGGGAACAGACAGGGATATCGGACATACATTTCATCCGGAAAAATGGACTGTTATTAACCTAGCCTACATTTACGCGAGCGAGATTATAGGCCACACGTAATAGTGGTGGCTATTGCCGTCTACCAGACTTACTTCCAGCTAATAAGATTTTTTTACGGCCATATCCATAAACACTTTACCCAACTCGTGAATCGTACAAAATAATAATATCGATTTTATTTCGCGTGGCATATACGCATAGATAAATACCTTATGGACTAACATACATACAATTTATGTTAGTATTTATATAACTTATTAACTATATGTTAGTAATACTTACTTAAGACCTCATGCACTGAAGTCGCATTAACAGCTTAACAAATCCAACAAAACATCGTTATAATCGAAATGTTTAAAAAAAAGTAATTCCAATCCATTCTCACCGCAAACCAAAATATTATGCCAATAGAATAAACACGAAATAAAATTTAAACTTTTCAACAAGATTTTGAAGTAAGCTTTTCAAGATACCCTTAAAATGCGAACATTTACAACAAACGGGGCACGAAAGATTTCCGAGTAACTAATTGTTATTTGCTTGCAGAGGCTAGAGAAGCACAGTTTATTAAAACGTGGAGATAATTAAATTAAGCGGGACGTCTTTGACGCCACGCCGCGCCGCCCGGCTCATATTTTTATTAAGGGATCCATAGTACCGGTGAATAGAAGCCTTAGGGATGGGATAACCTGTGTTACTTAATGATACAGACAATGTCGATAGTTCATTAAACAATCAGGTTGAATCGACGTAATCGCAGAGAATAATATTCACAAATAAAATTTTACGTTGATTACACTGGTTGCTTATTAAGCTTAGACACATTTCTATTAAGTTGGTCTAACTAATACTCTATTACACACTATCAGACTCAGTATATCATATAATATAATATATATAAATAACTCAATTAATATATGTTTATTTTCGTTAAAGGTCATTGGGCAAAATCTGACCCAGTTAACAAAAGTTTTCCTACAAAAATCCAATTAAGTGAAATTGTTAAGTATTAACCAACTATTAATTTTATGTAGTTATATTTTTTAAACCATGGGAACAAAAATTAAAAGATGAATAATAAATCGGTATTCAGTGAGCATTATTATATATAAAATGTTTAGATAAAATAATTTCAATGAAGCATTCTATTAAATAAACAAAATAAAGGTTTGCGTAGTAAGAATAACTATAAATAACTAATAATAATATAAAAAATAAGCTTTAGATAACTTCCCACAGCTAACTTTCGAAGATTTGATATTATTTACGCTAGGCACCTATCATTTGATTTACCATTATTACATTTACCACGCCTGAGGTCGCGGGTTCGATTCCCGCACAAGTCAAACATTTATGTGCATTAACATGGATGTTTGTCTTGGTCTGGGTGTTTCTATGTATAATATGTATGTATTTACAAAAAAAAAAAGTATATAAGTATGTTTATCCATTGTCTAGTACCCATAGTACAAGCTCTGCTTAGTTTGGGCTAGACGGTGTAGTGTGTATGTGGTAGAATATTATTTATTTATTATTATTATTATTTAAGGATCGCTAGATCATACGTTCACGAACACTTGCGACCAAATGGTCTGTACATTGTTGAACTCTACCGGCACCATGAATTGGTTAACAACAAAATATTAATAAGAGCAAAAAATACTACACATATATAGTGGTGAATCCAACAAGACAGGGAAGAGAGAATATCGAAAGTTACTACTGCTGTTGTATCCACGGCCGCCGCACTATTGGATGTTGCGCGCATATATGTAGCTAGCATAGTATATTTTTTGTCTTGGGCCAGACATCAAGAGCAAATAGACGCGCCTGCGGGGTTTTTAGACGATACAATTATTCCTGTAGACATTGATCATATCGAATAAAACATAAAAACTTTTCTGTTGTTATTTTATTTTTCCTTAATATATTATTTTTAATTTTTATATTTTGATCTGAATCCCATTATCTGCATTAATGCGACATATATATTCGTAAACCAGAGATGTTTATCTGAACTTCCTACTGTATTTTTTTTCTGTAGGCCGTGGATATAGATAACATACTAAGGTGCCCAATAACCTTTCCTGGTCATTTAGAAATACTACATATTTTAACTACCTACTACTTACCTTTATGCAAAGAGTGTGCAGGATTTTGCTGATTATTATTTATTTAAATAATAATCAATATGTACTAGACGATCTATTTTTATTATTTATTAATCAAACTCATATTATCTAGATCGATATCGACTGTATGCGTCCCATCTCTACGCTTTTTTCCCAAAGGTGATAATGTCGAAGTTTGAAGCCGGGCGTAATTACGCTACCCTACAGGCCGGGCCGAGCCGCGGCGGGTCCATACGACTCATAATAGAACCAATTATACGGAACCAATAAACAACGCATAATTTACTTGAGTACTTTTATAATATCGTTACTGTTTTAAATAAAGAATATTGATAGTCATTTGCTTTTTATCCATTTGATTGTTTAACACGAGAAATAAGCTATGTTACCTTATTCCTTTTGAAAATGCAATGAAGGAAAATATACCTACTTTTACTTTTCATTCCTACGAAGTTGCGGGCAAAACCTAGTTATTTACTAAACCCAATCTTACGGCATGCACCACTGACGTTTTGAAGTCTTATGCCTATTAAATAGTTACAACTATCGTTTGTTGGCGTTACAGCGATAGAGGAAAACATCGCTAAACAATTAGATGAAGCCCAATGGCCCTGTCAAATAGTGCCTAGCAGTAGAGTAGTTTATAATATTAAATAAGGATTTTGCAAAAAACAGCGTGTTCGTTCGACTGACATGAACGGAAGAAGAAAATAAGTTTTATATCATTATAAACTAGCTGTTACCCACGACTTCAACCGCGTGGATTTTTTTATACTGCGTATCGTTTTTTTTATATATATTTAATTTTTTTATATCTTAATTATTTTCTATAATAAAATTACCCTGGGTTGCTCCTTGTAACATTAGCTATCTGCCAGTGTAAGTTTCGTCAAAATTGGTCCAGCCGTTTCAGAGATTACCCGGAACAGACAGACAGACAAAAATTGTAAAAATTGATTTGTTGATATAAGTATCGTATATACTTTCATAAGCATTCAGTAAAAATCTGTTATTTTGACATTACAATCAGACACTACAATTTTATTTATTTGTATAGATAGACAATATAAAATGACTGTGTCATTGACTAATCAATAGTTTGCTTCTCCATCATAAATGCCATCAGTGGTATTTTGAGTACAAAATAACAGCTTATAATCAGGGTTTATATAAAGGTAAACCCTGATTATAAGCTGTTATTTTTTATATACATATATAATCTTTATATACATATATAAATCTTAAGTGCGTGTGTTTGTAATTCAAATCCTCCTAAACGGCTGGACCGGTTTTGATGAAATTTTTGTGTGTGTTCAAGTGGATTCAAGAATGGATCAGATTTGTTTTTTTTCTTTCTATGTACAGGACTTCGTCTGTCGGGTCCATTAGTATTATTATAAGTAATAACCGCCTTCTGTTAAAATTACCGTCGTATTTTCATGTCCATGAGTATCTAGAAGAGTCATCGGTTTCTACGTAGAAAGCATGCAAGTGTTTATAATGCAACACGAGTCTAAGGCATTTTCCAAGTGACAAGCCTCACGCCATCATACGCTACTGTGACTTCTAATAGAAAAAAAAGTAACTAATGACATTAACATCGTAATATTAAGTACTAGATCATACGCGCAAATCTAAGTTAGGTGAGAATAGTAACAGTACTTTATCTTGAAAATCATCTTATGTCCTTTACTGTACTTCTGACAACGTGTATGCGAAATTTCATGATGATCAGTCGAGTAATTAATATGTGGCGTCTTTCTTATAATAACCATTCTCTGTATATGTGTACATATACAGAATATGGTTTTTATACAAAATTGAGCCGAGTACACAACGCAGTCTTAATAAAACAGCGACTTAACTCGAAATTTGAAAGTAAGGCAATTTGAACTCTAATTGTATATGTTAAATTCTAATATTATATTTGTGTTAAATCTTTGCAATAGAGTTCAAATTTGTTTAATCCAAAATACTGAGATAAGTCTCTGTTTTATTAAGGGTGCGACAAAACGGCTAAATTCATGTTTTCATATTTGCTACAAAGACTTACGCCCCTTATGTAACCTTAAAGCAAAAAGTAATTCAGTACAAATATTACGTTAAACTTCTTGTATGTCATAAAAATAATAACTAAACTGTGTGTATTTTTCCATGACCTAAACTTATGGCATAACTTTTGTTAGGTTAGGTTAGAGTTTAACGTAAGTACACAGTGAAGTTATTATATCAAGTAAATTGCGATACAAGTACAACAGGTACATAATTCTGTTTGTTCGTGGAATTGCACGAGTCACGACAGTTACCAACTAATGACGGGAGCTTTCCGCACGAACGATCACTCGTACCCAACGCTGTGTAAACAAACATACACTTCGTTTTATGTTATTATGTTTTAAATTGCCTTATTGAGTGATATCGACATGAGTATCGATACTCTACATCACTATGTATTCGTGTATTAGTTGTAGATAAATAAGTTGTAGGTATACTTTCGCTAACTAAATGGTCTATTTTTAATAATGTATGGCTCTATTAATATAAATATAAACCAATCTCAAGTATTTAACTAAGGACTTATCAAATAAAAATCATCTTTAAATTATTATATTATATTACTGAACGTTGAGTGTTAGTAAAATAATAGTTAAGCGTAATTGTTCTTTGGTCAACCATACTTGGGCCGTAAATCCATACAACCACCAATGTGGGCCGTTGATCTAAGAGCCATATTTGGTCAGGACGTAAGAGCTATTCATTACAAAGGTAACATAACTTATTCTTATAGGTTAGGATAATACTTGACAAATTTGATGAATAAGTGAATATGTAAATTTACTATCTATAGAATTGACAATTGTCATATGAGGTAACAAACTACTAACTTACTCACTTATTATATGAATATACGACGCGGGTAATATGTGCAATTTTATATAAGTAGGTACCTATTCGTGCGATTTGCATGTAAACAACTGAAGCAAGCCATTCGCACGAGTTACTCGTACGATTAATTACGCGCTTATTGTGTGCGCCAGTTATGTGCATTGTGTAGGCGCAATTAGTATACTTACAAAACAACGCTCATTATCTCTACCCAGTTCCTATATTATCATCGTGTTAGTTAGCTAAGACACAGTACATACATATACAGTATTCTATCTTCATACAAACGGTCGGAACTCGAGTCATACCTACGCGGCTCAACGTTGGTATGCGCTTGGTTCGCAACCAGTCGCAAATGCGCCGCAGTGACGAACGGACGCGTCCGCGTGATTGTTTTGTAAGCAGTAAGCGTACGATTTGTGAATTGATTTTATTGAACACTTTCTATTTCATTCATTACAAATTTCATTTTTTATAATATAATCACTAAACTAGAAAGAAACGCAAGTAGGTAGATAAAATTAAAATACTGTAGACAGGCAGCCCTAACGGGTATCTACGAACCGCGCTGATGTAGGTAATTATTTCAAAGACAGGGCCGAGTTACAATACTGTATATGTATGTACTGTGGCTAAGATTAGCTTATTATATCTTTTAGTAACAAGTCAATAAAATTCCATCCCTATTTTAGTAAGTTAACACATCTGTGTTAACTACAAATACTTGTAATATAGAAGATAGATGGTTTTTCAAGCTGGCAAATCAAAACTGCTGAATCGTTGTTCGTTCGTCCGTCGTCCTTGGATTTCTTTTAAATCCATAAAATGTTCTAGTACATATAAGTCTTTAAGCAATTTCCATATTTTTATTGTCTAAGCGTTGCTTTTGCAATAGGCTTCTTAATGAACCAAGCGCATATATTTAGGTAATCTAATCTAATCTTCATTATTTATTATAGAATTATTTCCTTTTATTCTCTTTAGTACTTCAAGCTTAATCCACCTTCTATTCTTGCAACGGACTAAGGAATTGGCCTAACTCTTTTTCTCCCTAGCCTTTATTATTCCCAAGTCACTTGGGGTCGGCTTTTCTAGTCTAATAGGATTTGACTGGATATCAGTTTTTACACGGAGCGGCTGACACCTGACCTCCGCAACTCGAAGGCTAACGGTACACTAAGGCTAGACCAGTGTCAGGATATTATAGGGCACTGACTTCCCAATAGCGCCTGCCATAGATGTTCATGGCAGCCGGGACCGACGGCTTAACGTGCTCTCCGAGGCACGGAGCAGGCGATAATTGTCAATCAATACGCACATAATTTCGAAAAGACATATAAGTTCCGAAAGTCAGATGTGTGCGACGTGAGTTTGAACCAGAGACCCTCTGCATTGCAGTCTGTTGGTCTCCCCACTGAGCTATCGCTGCTATTAAAGAATTGGCCTAACTATTATTTAATATTGTAAATACGAATGTGAGTTTGTTTGTTTATTACGCTTTTATGCGTAAACTACTTGACCTTTCGCATACAAGTTGTCAAAAGGATACAGGGGACCTAGTGAACCCGCGAGTCAAAGTTAATATAAGTAGGTATACCTACTGATGTATTAAAAGATTACAAAAACCGAAAACAGTGTCATAATAAAGAAAGGGTTTTAATGACAGTTGATCAACAACCATAATCTATGGAAAACTAGTGGAAAATGACAGAGTGACTAATTCCTGGCCCAGTTCACACATTCGTTGAGTCATCGCGTGTCAATAATTATACGCTTATACAAAGAAAATACAATTAAAAATATAAACAACAACCATAATAAAGGATGTTGTAATACAAATTAAATCATTTAACCATTAGTCATTTGTCATTCTGTGACAGACGATTACTTGCATACATACATAATCTCACGTCTGTATCCACAAAGGAGTTAACTGAGGTAGGTACAACATTGTAAATTCGAAGATTTATAAAAAAAGATTATTAACAATTTGGCTTTCAAATTACTAAGATACTTGTTAACTCCTCCAGCTAAGCCAGAATGCTTGATGCTTTTGTTAGGAGTGGGTTCAGATCGGTAGTGCAACCTCTCGATCTTGCGATCGGCTTATCCATTGGGCTACCGCCGCTTCTATTATTATTGTATACTATTTATAGAGGTTATAAAACATGCATCAAATGTATGTAATCAACACTATAGTGAGGCCCTGGTGATCTGTAACAAAGGTATCCCGATACCTGTCGCATGAAACAGCCTCTCACAAAATTCAATGTGTAACCAGTTCCATGTACCGTCTATTTGTAATTTTGCGGAGAGAAAAATAAATGAATAATTATTATTATATAAGAGTCAGACGGCCAACACTGCTTGACGACGCTGCATGGCAGCACGTACTGCCTTGCTGAGAAACACATTCCAGTTTCTTCTAGTGGGGCTCCGCCACCATTGCAGAAATTGCAGGCCAACCGCCACACTCTTACAGCCTACTGGCTGGGCCTCCGCTTTCAGAGAGCTCCTGGCCAGCAAGCTTCAAGGGAGGTGCCTCTACCAGGGACACAATGACCGGCTCATTGTAATGAGACGCGAAGAAATCCGCCTAAAGAAGCCACGAGCTCCGAGCTTCCCCACCCATCTAATGTGGGTGTGAACAAATCAACAACTGTAACTGAGGTGTCTTAAATCTAAATTGAGCTAGCTATGGTTTTAAATCGAGGTGTCGGGCGTATTGTCGTGTACCGGTACCAGTACCCGGATCCTTGGTACTATTAGAAATATCTTGGCAAAACTAGGACTATCTTAACAAAACACCCAGCAGGACTTTGTACGATGCTGGAGTCGAACATGAGACTCCATACACAGCCATATTAGTTACCGCTGCGACACCGTGGCAGTCTACAACATTTATTACTTATCCGTGAACCCAAAGTACAGATTAGCTTATACATATATAGCCTAATCTAATAATTAATATAACTTCACTATTTTCCTTAGACACACCAATCACATTTACTACCTCTGCCCTATGGTGGCATGCTACGCCATGAAGGCGTGAAAATATAAGAAACATTCAGAATGATTATCATACCTGCTATTATAAATCGGCTTAATAAGCCTACTCCTTGATATCAAATAAACACGGAGTCTAAAGTTAATGTGCACTTAAAAACACCTACAACCCACGCATGGTTGGTACGATCGTGTTGTGAGAAAGGGCGAGGGCGCGATTCGTTCCTGGAGCAAAACATTCAAGTAAAATTGGAAGCTAAATGCTGAATAAAGTTATTTGCCATGAATGCCTCCGGGCACAAATTTCAATTATTGTCACATCCGAATAGTTTCGTAGGGGCTGACGTGCATATGGTACATTCAAACACATAGCCCAAAATATATTTTTGATGCAAAATATAGTATATATGTATTTAGCGATTCTGGAAATACCTGTAGCTAATGTAATATAGTTTATAGTATTTGCGTTGGTTGGTGGCTAATCCAAACCTGTTTTAATTGACTAATTTAGGATGCCTACCAGCCAGTAAGGAATTTGCACGACTACTTATTCACCTGTTACCACTATTCCATATTATATCTACATTGAGGGCCGAGCTGAGAAGTTAGAATTTTTGTATGATGACTGTAAATTTATTTTACAGGCCTTAATTATAAAAATACGTTGATTAAATAAATGAAATCAGTCTAGATACCTTGCTTTTCCTTGAAATTATTAGCTAAACCTTATCTCAAGAATATAACCGTGATCAATGGGAGCTTCCTCTCTCTTCTATTCTTATGATCATGATAATAGTTGTTATTTGCTAACTAGTGAAATATTTTACTCAAAAAAATATCGTTAAAGCATTGACATATCGACTGTACCGTATAGTGGGCGTATTCATCTCATAAAGGGGTCAAAATATTTTATTAGCCTTGCGATTTTAACGTCATCGCAGGGGCGCCAACTAGATTAGAGGCCCGAGGCACTGGAGGCGTACGACAAATCGACACTTCGATAAATCGCACTACCCTTTTATAAACGAACTTCATATTTCAACAGTCAAAATATCTATAGCCTTTATTACGTAAGCAATAAAGTTGAAATTTCTGTAAGAAATAGCTTTTTAAATGTATGTCAGTCGATATATTTCAATTTAGCCCATAGTGGTCAGATGAATGCAACGCAGATTGGCCACGTCACTTGCCTGAAGGTACGGTTGTATAAAGAATTTGAATTACTACAATATTTTGCTAACTATATTATGGATGGTAGGGCACCATGTAGTGCGCAGCGGAATGTGACTGCTCTGCATCAGGTCGCCGGGTCAATCCTAAGATCGGCCAAATTGTTATTACTGTTTCTGACAAAAAAGAAAATAAGTAGATAATATAGGCATATTATCTACTTCTTCTCGCACGTCCACTATATCAGAAAGTTTTCCGAATTTTCTTTTTTTTTTTTTTATTTAGTTTGCAGTTTGGTTGATTTCATGTCGTTAAATAACTTATTACAGTGTTCAATGTTCTCTTTGTAATAACAAACACATTGTTAAATATAATTTTAATAAAGCCGATTATTGTCTCGTAGTTGCAAAGTTGAAGCAAATTGATTGGGTTTTGGAATTGTTGTGAAATATTGCTATTCAAACATTTTATAAAATACTTAACTCTATCATCGAGTCCACTGTACCTTAAACTAAACCTCGTAACCTTCATTATCCAATATGGTTTACACGTAATTTAATTAAAATAATAGCAAAAAGAGATAAATTTCGTAAAAAAATTAAAATATATAAAAATCCCCGTGACAAAATAGAATTAAATATGTCTAATAAACGGGTTGCTTCAATGACGGCCTCTTGCTATCCTGATTACATCTATAACACTGAGCAAGCCCTGCATAAAAATCCCATAAAGATTTGGACTTTTGTTAAACAACAACGTGGTAGTCAAATTTGTCCGGGAAATGTTTTAAACAACGATAAAGCTCACACAGGTCCCGAAATTTGTAGCTTTTTCGCTGATCATTTTTCTTTCTTTTATTCGGCATCGGACAACGTTTTAATCTCTGATATGGGTTACTCCTTTTTTCAGTTCTCATTAAGTAGCATAGAGATTACGGAGCGAGTAGTTGAAAAATGTTAAAGTCAATTAATGTTAGCAAGAGCGCAGGGCCGGACGGAATTCCCCCTATATTTATTAAGAAAACATATAAGCAATTAACACTTCCCCTTAAAATTATTTTTGAAATGTCTATTACTTCTGGTACCTTTCCAACCGAATAGAAAATTGCAATATCGTACCCGTCTTCAAAAAGGGTGATATACAATATAAAAAATATCTCTGTGTCGATTTTAAGCATAATTCCGAAGATTTTTGAAATAATCATTTGTCCAATTTTAACACGTCATTTAGAGAATGTTATTTCAAATTTACAACACGGCTTTTGTAGACCCAAATCAACTCTTAGTAATCTCCTTAATTATGTGACAGATCTTGCATCTGGGGTGGGTAACAAAGCTCAGATTGATAGCATCTATACAGATTTTACTAGTGCCTTTGATAAAGTACACCACGATATACTTCTATCAAAACTAAAATTTTATGGGTTTCATGGAAATTTGTTAAATTGGCTGGATTCTTATTTGAGAAATAGAGTGCAATGAGTTATAGCTAGTGGCTTTACTTCTTTTAATATTATTCCTACATCAGGCGTTCCACAAGGATCGCACCTGGGTCCGGTCCTTTTTCTCGCATTTATCAATGACATTTTAGACCATATCACAAACAGCAGATTTATTATGTTCAAAGATGATTTAAAAATCTATAAAGACATTAACTCCCAGTATGATATAATTTTTCTTCAAGCTGACCTCGATGCGATTAGCAACTGGTGCTGTATTAATAAAATGACACTTAACCCTAAGAAATGCGTTCATATTACAATAACCAAGAAAAATAATTTAGTTTCATCATCTTATTGCATTAATAAGGTTCCTTTAGAGCAGTCTTCATCAGTTAAAGATCTTGGAGTATAATAATAATACCAGCCCTGTATTAAACTGTACCACTGCTGGGCACGGGCCTCTTCTCAGTATGAGAAGGGTTAGGCCATAGTCCACCACGCTGGCCCAGTGCGGTTTGGCAGACTTCACATATCTTTAAGAACATTATGGAGAACTTTCAGACATGCAGGTTTCCTCACGATGTTTTCCTTTACCCGTTATAGCGAGCGATAATTAATTATTTAATACACACATAACTTCGAAATGACAGATATGCGCGCCTTGGGATCGAACTCGAGACCTCTGCATGGCAGTCCAACGGTATCCCATTATCGCCCCAGAATACCTTACACAAATAAATCTGACCGTCCCTAGCAGTCTACCCAGACTATAGAAAGAGCTTTTAGTCCATTTCAAAACAGAACTAATTTAGGTAAACACGCTCCTTTGAACAGACTTATGAGTTCGTATAATAATATTACTTTAAAAAAATAGCAATGTCGACATTTTTCACTTGGCTGACATTGATAAGTTTAGAACTCTCTGTATTCAGGTATTGTGTAAACCAATACATTATGAGCATACATAATATATTAGGAATATATTATGTATGCTCATAATGTATTGGTTTTTACAATATTTTAACAAAAACATTATTTCTACTTTCTTATTAGAACTATTGTTAATCCGTTTTTAATTTCTTTTTTAATTTATCATGTATGTTTGTTTTTAAACGTAAGTACCTGTAAAGGCATTTCACCTTGTACCATTCCCTAACTGTTTTAAATTATAATTGTATATTAATGTGTCGATGGTGCAACTTTAAATTACTTCGTAAAGTATTGTATTAATCGTTTCGTAAATAATTGTGAAAGTAGATAAGCCTTTTCGTAGCTAGATAAATCGATATGAAAGAGTAACCGGCTCTAAGAAAAAGAACAAGATAAAAATGTAAAAGCTTTCTTTTTTTACCTACAAGGATGCATACATTTCTTACCGAAATACTAAGTATCTACTGCAAAATAATCACCTTGCTATAATGTCATAGTACTGGCGGTTATAGAATCTAGTACAATCTGTCTTAAAGAAAAACACCCTCTTCCAACTTGTCAATCCAGCGATTATATAGGACGTCACAATTGAACTGCAAATATCCTTGATTTCACTGACCATTAAAAAAACCAAAAGCATTATAAAATAATTTAAATACATATGCATACGTGTACATATAGTATCAGCAACCTGGTTTTTGATAGTCACGCTATCTGCCGACATAGGCCTCCTCTAGTTCCTTCCATACACTTCGGTCTTGACCTATTCTTCTCCAATTTGGTCGATCTTCCACCTGGTCCTCCCACTTGTGTTGTCTACCTCGTTTTTTGTGTCCTTTTCTGGGGTACTATTCTGTTTCGTTTTTGTCCATTTATCGATGTAACAATGAGATGAGATAGAGATTGCCAATCGTCTTAGTCTTTTTATTTTGACCCTTTATATCTCTGGCTGGTAGCTGAAAATCATAATAAGGAACAGAAATCTGTAGTTTTATTTCGAGTATAGTTAGTTTTATATAGCAGTGATTGCCTAGTGACCATGAGACTGTCACGCAGAGATCTCGAGTTCAAACCTAAGGCGCACATCTCTGAGTTTTCGAAGTTATATGTATAAAAATAGTTAATTATCTGAGAGTTCTCCACATTGTTCTCGAAGATATGTGACTATGACCTATGGACTATGGCCTCTCCCTTCTCACATTGAGAAGAGACCCGTGCCCAGCAGTGGAACAGTTTAATACAGGGCTGATATTATTAATTTTACATATTTATATATATAGTTAATTCCACATGTAGTAGCACCGTGACAATCGCAATAAGTAATGTGACCCTCCGAAAAACAACCATAAGTCTTAATAGGTTTTTATCGTCAGCTATCGTTATTCCACCAAGAAATCAATTTGTAAGGAGACAAAATTTATTAATAACTCCACTCTGTTAGACATAATCGGATCTTAAAATATTCATGAATGTCTCCCCTACGTCTGGAAGATCCCCTTGCTGAAAGCTAATAGTGCGTTGATATAGAACATTTTCTCCTTGGTTAGATAGCTTATTATGCAATCGAACACATATTAAGCTAGAGCTACTTATATAACATTTGTATGAAATAAATACAGCCTTTATTTTTACAGCGCATAGGGTATTGTTTAATTAAAATCCAGCTTAAAGGTACACAATTCTGAACATTATTTTTTGCTTTGTTTATGTGTAAATATTTATGCCCGTTTGGTGTATAATAAATAATATATATATAATATACAAAATAAATATATAATTATGAACTCAGTTAATTAAGCTTTTGAATTTATTAATTTAGATTGCCGGATAAATTCTGACTAGCCATTAGAACCCGCGAAAGCTTACCCTAATATGCATACTACGCATACAAATCAATTCATCTATATGATGAAACATTCGGTATCATTCATATCTATAATTTGCCCTAAAACTTTTTCTGATTGTTTACCTTTACTTATAATGTAAAATATAACACCTTAGTGTGGTCACACTAGATATATTTTCGTTAAATTGTTATCCTATTTTGTATTAAAGATACTTGTTCCGATAAGAGTACATAGACATTCAGAAGTCTCTTGCAAGCAAGGAATTTTGTCTCGCAACAAGATTATGTATTATAGACCGTGTTTTACTTCTTTTTATTCCTTTGGTATTCTTAATAGATAAAAGGAAGGAGAGAGAGGGCGGGTGATAAAAGAATATTAGGCCAGCACTATCCGGATTAATAATACTTAGCTAGTTGTTCTATGTTATTATTTCGTAGTGAAATGAACACGACAAAGGGATGTGGCTTTTTTTCTTTCAGAATTCTCAAGACTGAAAATTTAATATCTACAATGGTTCCCAAAATTGGTTCGGACTTTATTCGATCTCGTTATAATTAATACGAAAGACATACAATTGTATTTTTTTAAAGTTCAACGTGTACAAATATTCTATACTATTGTATAACTCGGACGCTACCAAAAGTTGCCATGAGATATTAACACTTATACAGTTCTCCTCACTGCTTTTTAAGCGTATAGGATCCACATTAGATAGTTATCATACATTCGATGAGGTCACATTTCTTATATGCTATTTCATAAGTAGTCATAATGTTACGCCTAATAACAGTTTCCTCACAATATTGAAAAATACAACCTTTTTACAATAACCTTTGTTACATTGTCATAGCTATAAATTTTTTTTTTAACAATATGCTTAATATCGCAACTCCTTCCACCTTCATTAGAATAAATTAGCATAATAAACAATAGAGCCTGCAGACAATTAGGTAATTAATCGAAGCTAAGAGCCTGAAGTTTGTTGACGCAATATTGCATAAATTAAGATTGCGTTTTGCAAGGTACACTTACAAATTAATTGAGTATGAAGTGGCTCTATTAATTTTGTATAATAGTTCTGCTAAGAGTTATATCGCGTGGGCACAGTTATTTGTTAGACCGTACCGTTGGCATTGGCGAATGAGAATCATTTGACATATTTGTACAGTAAACCCAGCAATCTCAATCGCTTACTTGATCGTTAGACTTTATTTTATTTCTTTAAAGGTAAATACATATATCTATAGTGGACTAATGATTCATATCAATACTAAAGTAGACATTATTGGAATGTGCTACAGAGCAATTTACCCAAAGTGACGTGAGATTTATTATATTATTATTTAAAATATAAAATACTAATAAAAGGTAGTATCTACGTCATATTTGGGGGGGGGTTTGTATATATGCTTTAATAGTTGCACTGCCTAGCTTGCTTTTTCTGCTCTTTAGCTTCACTGGATCAGCTGCTTGTTTAGTATAGATGCAAACCTGCTTTACTCGACTCTTCAAGACGGGTAAAGTGCTAATGGTCTTAGGGGAGAGCGCAACAGTCGTGTAGATCCCTAAGGCAAGTCTGGTGAGGAAGCCTTCACGTGGTTGCCCCCTGTTATTGGTCTAGTTCCCTCTGAAATAGACGTAACTAAAACCACCAGACGACCACTGCCTGGGATGGAGAGGTCATGTTCCGGCGGGTTCATCGTCGAACAACAGACGATGGATAGTAATGATCTCCCGCGTGTTTGTGCCGTGCGCGGGGACCCGTACGGAGGGATGAAGGAGTCCTGGGGGTTGAGTGGTGATGTGGCGATAGTGGTGCCGCTGATCTGCAACACGCCCCTTTGGTCCGGATTTCCTCTCACACGGGAGGTCGTAGTCTAACCAGCTGCGATCAATCGGCTGCGGTGTCCGCTCATGCGGCCGCCAGGTGAGTGTCCTTGGGTGAAGAGGTCTCCAGCCGGCAGTGCTCGTTTCCCACCTCAGTGGTTTGGGGTGGAGCAACTAGTGCTGTACGTCTCGGGGACAGCTCACTTGGGGGCGCTATACCTAGCTGGTAGCCCTGGTGCCTGAACAAGGCACCCCCAACGTTGAGGGCTCCATGGTGGGTGGGGAGCCAGCAGGTGAATAACTTGATAGACCAAAAAAATGAATTCTTTCACAAACATAACCAAGGGCTTGACCGATAAGGGCGAGCAACATAGGACCTCTGGACCCTTAGGGGGAGAGGTTATTGCTAGTGTAGGAGCTGCACGTGGGAGCACCTACATACCCAAGCTGCATGGCCGTGATGGCCCTAGTGGCCGTCCGAGCGTGAGCCAGGGGAGTGGTGCTCACACGGGTTCTAAGGGATGGAGAGGGGGTAACCCTGGAAAGGGCTACCAATACAGAGGGCGTGGCAGCCACAGAGGGGGTCAGATTCGCAGGGAATACCCAAAAGGGGATCCCAGCGCGACAACCTCGGGGAGTGGGTGTCAACCCTCCAAGATCGGGGAGGCAAGCAAGGAGCAGTCGAGCGAGGCACACCCCAAGGGGGAGCCAAACTCTGCTGCACACTCTGCAGACCATACCCGGGGCAGGAAGAGGCGCAGCGGGTGTGCCAACCGTAAGCGGCGTGAGCTGCAGCGGCAGGTGGCACTGGCACCCGATGCAGCCAATTCTAAAAGGGTCAGGGAAGCCAGCGATGATACCGTTGCTCAGGTAGGTGCAACCAAACGAGCCAAGACCCAAGGCGACTCCTACAAGGGAGGCGCTGACGGGGGTGAAAATGGCCGTTGTTGCCGACAGCTTCCCTGACGTTCTGCTTGATGCAAAACAGGTGGAACTTGTAAGGGTGGCCATTTGGGACGAGCTAGAGGCCACGCCGGATCCTCTACCGGCCATTAGTGTTGGTGCACTGCTTGGAGGAGCTCTGCACCTGACTTGTGAGGGTGAGAGAGCCGCAGAGTGGCTTCGCGGCCTCAACGGCAAAACCGTTGGAAACATGAAGCTCAGAGTGGTCAGCGCCAAGGAGCTTCCAAGGCCAATAAAGATGGCCTGGAAGACCAGGAATACCTGGTGCCTAGATGCCTCCAGGGTGCTGACCATGCTGCAGCGCCTCAATCCCTCTCTGAGGACCTGCGAGTGGAAGGTGCTGGGCACGCAGGTTGAAGAGACGCACACCAGGCGCATCGTTCTGGTGGACAGAGTGTCGGCTGCGGTGATCAAGGCAGGCGGCTTCTGTCTCCATGCTGGCATGGACAAAAGCACGTTCAAAATCCTTGAGGACTTGAACGTGCAGAAGGTGTCAGCGGATGCCGGCGTGGGGGAGGGGGCCCCAGCTGCGACACAAGAGCCACAGGTGGGGGACGGGGAGGAGCCCGTGAACCCAGTGGTGCATGAACAAGATACGGCTCTCTACTCATCGTCGCCATGCACGTCTCCGAAGACCGACGACATAATCGGACACATTGACTGTCTTTTGTCGTCGCCGGAGGCTGCGGAGGCGCTGATGGAGGAAGGGAGTGAGGGAGAGCGGCCAGTAGTGCCTGCCACAATTGACGACACCATGTAGGCAGACCAAATGGCAGGACTAAGGTGCGTACAGATAAACCTTCATCACTGCATCGGGGCGATGGCCGTTTTGGCTCGCCACCTGCGGATGAAGGAATATGATATTGCCCTGATCCAGGAACCTTATGTTAAAGAGGGAAGGATTAGAGGTTTGGGTGGGACGGGAGGTGTTATTTTTCACAACTGTTCCACTAATGATTTAAGGACATGTGTGTATGTCAGAAATGGCATAAATGCAATGCCTTTATACAATTTCTGTTCTAGGGATCTTACGACAGTTAAGATCGATGTGCGAGGGAGCGGAGGGCGGGATACTGTAATCCTGACCTCTGCATACCTCGACTATACGGAAACTGTATCTAGACAGATAAAGGACCTTGTTGAATATGGCAGCCGGGAGAACCTGGACATGATCCTGGGGTGCGATGCCAACGCACACCACACAGTCTGGGGGAGCACGGATGTGAATGTAAGAGGGGAGAAGCTACTGGAATATGTGGTAAGTACCTCTTTACAAATTCTAAATAAGGGAAACAGGCCAACGTTCGTTAACTGTAGGCGAGCGGAGGTAATTGACATCACGTTAGCTACCAACAGGGCTAGCACTAAGATTGTCGAGTGGCATGTGTCTGACGAGATAACCTTGTCAGATCATAATTACATATGCTTTAAGTACAGGACGCTGGTTCCAGCTCCTACAGCACGTAGAAGGAATCCTAGGAACACTGACTGGAACTCCTTTAGGAGTGACCTCAGAATAGATCTGGAGGATTCTAAGGGTAAGCTTAATTCTATACTAGATATAGAGTTTACAGCCGACAAATTGGTCCAGACAGTGAATACGGCCTGGACTAGTAACTGTCCTGAAAAGGAACTTAGGCCCAAGAGGGTACCGTGGTGGACGCCAGAGTTGGTCAAGCTGAGGTCAGAAGCCAGGCGAGCGTTCAACAATGCTAGGACCAGCAGGGACTATAGTGGTTACGCTCGCTGCTTGACCAACTACAACAAAGCTGTGCGAAAAGCCAAACGGAAGGCTTGGAGAGCCCACTGTGAAAACATTAGTACTATTCCTCAAGGAATGAGACTCTCCAAAGCAATCTTGACTGTCAGAGCACACCCATTGACATCCATTAAAGATAACAATGGGCAGCGAACCGGGTCTGGTAAGGAGACACTAGCAATTATGCTAAACACACACTTTCCAGACTGTAAGATAATAGAAAAGGAGCAGGAGGACCCGATCAGCCTGGTTGAACTAAGCTACCGTACAACCAAAGCAGATTGGGACACTGCAAGGAAGGTAGTGGATGAAGGGAAGATCGGATGGGCTTTAAATGGTTTTCAACCATTCAAGTCACCTGGTCCTGACATGGTTTACCCCATTATCCTACAACAGGGAGCTGCACTCTTGGTTCCGCATTTGTGCAGACTATACAGAGCCTGCATAGCTTTTGGATATATTCCAAAGATATGGAGGCGAGTTAAAGTCATCTACATACCGAAACCAGGCAAAGCTGACTACGAGGAAGCCAAGGCATACCGACCTATCAGTCTTGAGTCGTTCTTCCTGAAAGCCCTGGAGAAGTTAGTAGATAGACATGTCAGGGAGGGAGCATTAGGGAAATTCCCCCTCCACGGGCTACAATGTGCTTACCAGTCGGGCAAATCCACTGAGACGGCACTGCATTTTGTGGTAAACAAGGCAGAACATGCATTAGATAACCGGGAATTATGCATTGCTGCATTCCTGGATATTGAGGGAGCTTTCGATCGGACCACCTTTGATGCCATTAGTGTGGCATCGGCAAATCACGGCATAGAGCCAACCATTTGCAAGTGGATCGATTGTATGCTCAGGGGAAGAATTATTAGGTATGAGTTGTTAGGGGATGAAATGATTGCAACGACCACCAAAGGCTGCCCTCAGGGTGGAGTACTCTCACCACTCTTATGGTGCTTGGTGGTTAATTCACTCTTAGAACAACTCAACAAAGGTCCGTACTTAACGGTCGGATATGCGGATGACTTGGTGATACTCGTCAATGGAAAATTTCCGAGCACAGTATCCAGTCTCATGCAGAGGGCCCTGACTATGGTAGAAAAATGGTGCAGTAGCAACCATTTATCGATCAACCCAGGGAAAACTACTGTTGTGCCGTTTACTAGGAAGAGGGATCTGACAGGGTTGGAAACTCTATCCATGTATGGTACACAGCTAAAATGGTCCACGGAGGTGAAGTATCTAGGCATGACCCTGGATAGCACGCTAACGTGGAAACCTCATGTAGACAAAGCCATAGTGAAGGCCCAGCGGGTCTTCGGCATGATTCGTTCTACTTATGGGAAGACCTGGGGCCTGAAGCCCAAGGTCATCAAGTGGCTATACACGATAATGATAAGACCCATACTCACATATGGAAGCATTGTCTGGTGGCCAAGAACTAAACTAGCAACATGCAGGAAAGCGCTGTCTAAGGTGCAGCGATTGGCCTGCATGGCTATAACAGGGGCGTTCCCGTCTACGCCAACGGCTGCGTTAGAGATCCTGCTAGACCTAACGCCGCTACACATTGTTGTGGAGTTGGAGGCGTTGAAGGCGCTACATAGACTGTCTGTGCATGGGCTGTGGAGCGTCAACATGCCGGTAACTCGACACACAAAACTGGAGATTTCAAAGGATCTCAAAGTGATTATGAGCATGGGATGCGACAAAATACAACCAATGCACATATTCAAAAAGAATTTTACAATAAAGGTCCCCACAAGGGAGGAATGGAGACAAGGTCTACAATCCCCTAACAAGGGTTGTCTCATCTGGTACACCGATGGTTCCAAAATGGAATCAGGATCAGGCGCTGGTATTTAATGCATGGGCAAATATACAACGGTCTTCCAGGCGGAAACCTATGCTATAATTGCCTGCGCGCAGGAGAATATCAACAAAAATGTCACTGACAAGACTGTTTATATTCTCAGTGACAGTCAAGCTGCTCTTAAGGCTCTGAACTCCTGTAGGGTGGATTCCGGACTAGTCCTGAACTGTGTTAAAGCCCTTAACAAACTTGGCAGGAAAAACACAGTCAGGCTTGTGTGGGTTCCGGGGCATGCAGGTGTGCAGGGTAATGAGGAGGCTGACGAATTAGCCAGGAAGGGCTCGGAGCAACTATTTGTTGGCCCCGAGCCATTTGTAGGACTCTCTGAGAGTACCGTCAAGGCAGCTATGAATGCACATGGCAATGATAAACACAGGCGGGAGTGGATGGCCCTTAGGGGTCTGGAACACTCCAAGAAATTCATTGCAAACAGAGCCACGGGCTTCACCCGGAAGTTCTGCGGGTACAACAAGGGCCAAATACGCCTGCTCACAGGAGCGTTTACTGGTCACTTTGGCACCAATGACTTCCTGTGCAGATTGAGTTTGACAAACAATTTGATCTGCAGAGCCTGTGGTGAGCGGGACGAGTCCATATTACACCTACTGTGTGAATGTGACGCGTTGGCTGGACTAAGGATGGGTCTGATGGGGTTGACATATCCGAGCCCTGAGGACTTCAGGCTTCTCCCTCTGAAGTGTACGCTGCGATTGATGCAGTACATTCATAGGGAGATAGCTAAGGTATAGATCTCGGGGCCGACACAAAAGATCCCACTGGGTCGATGTGTCGCCGGTCTGCACTGACTGGCCCCCGTAACAAGATAAGATAAGATAAGATCTACGTCATATTGGAAACTAGTGTCCAAAATAATTCATCGATGATGGCGTTGATTTTTACTACTATACCACACGTAATTAAATCTCTTTGTAATTCTCCATAAGAGTTATCTAATTATCAATATAACGTTATACAGTGCACCAGCGCAACAGTGTAATTTGCGTTGCTGCGTTGTAATATAACGTTTTTATATCAATAAAAACGACATACTAAAAACAATAAAAAATACATAATAAAGACATTGTATCAACAATGTCTTTATTATGTATTATTTATCTTATATTATCTGTTTTTTATTATTTTCAAGGTACTTTTAATTCTATATGTATGTATACATATAAGTATTATATTATATAGATACCAATATTATTATTTAGTATGAAATTACTTTCTGCCATCCACCTTCTGCCTAATTTATTTAAGTTACTCTTTTTTTTGTTTTTTGATATTTTGTTTTTAATTGAGTTGTATGTATGTATGTTACTGCCTACATGCACCGAAATCATTCAGGGTCTGCGAGAATACCAGCGTTGTGGATATACTGCAACATTGCTGACGCAGGACCTTATTTGTTCTATATGTACTTTTGGTTGTGTTTTCTGTTACCTTATATAATGAGCGTGGAACAAATAAAATTATTTTCTTTCTTTCTTTCTTTAATTTAAATATATTTCACGGCTTTTTTGAAACCAATTTGAAAAGCACAGTCCGAAGAGAAAGAACCAGGGAAAATATATTGGTACAGATCTAAAACATTTGATAAGATAAGTAAAGACTACCCTAAACTGAGCATGGTGAATGTAATGCAAGTAATTAAAGCAAGTGAGACATGCAAGTGGGAGTCCATAGTCTCTGCCAACCTCTCAGTAAAATTCAGCATTAACTTATTATGATGATATTATGATTTAATTGATCGTCCCCACTAAACTCGGCCTCCTGGTCTGCCAAAGATTTCATCTCAAATTAATAACTAGCACTTTATAAAAAAGGACTTACTAAAACACACACTGCGGATTCCGACGTAACTGATATAATCTAATCTTTTATAAAAAGCAGTTTAGGTTCTGGCAAAGTGGCAGGACTTATTAAAATTACAGGCCCATCCGTGCAGTTAATCATTATTAAGTTCCAATTCCACCTATGATGCTATTGACATGAGTTACCATCCGAATATTTACCTTTGATGCTGTTATTAATATTAGATTCAACCTACTTACATAAAAAAAAACTGCTTATAACAACAGCAGCTACATAGCAGCCAAGCTTAAAAATATAAGTTTTATTTTAAAATGTAATCGCTTGAAATACAAAGGGAAATATTGAACATGTACATCTAAGATGTCAGTAACAGTTCGATAATTAGAGGGCTTGGTGACGCACGCGACAATGGCTTAGCTCAGGGCAACATCACGCGTCACTAGCACTCGATACCTAATGATCGTACTCGTTACGACTTTAATATTCACTAAACATTTTTATTCTCATTATATTTTTAAAACTGTTTTGGGCCTGTCGTTTGCAGTTCTGAATTAGTGTAAAGTCGTGATTAGAGAGGCGTGATTGTCTATCATCTAAAAAATAAAAGATATTTGTTATTCTTTCTAGTCGAAGCAACTGAACTAAAAAGTGGAGTCATATTAATAGGTAACATTTGACAATTCATCAAAATTCAACAACGTAACCTTGTAACAGCGGGTATAAAATAATATATGTTTTCGTTTTGTTAGAACTGCACAATTGCTTAACTTTTTTCAATTACAATTACATATTTATTGTAATAATGACCGATACGAGTAATTTTACGATTTGCTTTCACTAATAAACCATTCTAAATATAATAAACAATTTCTGATCTAAAGAATTGAATGTCGTTACAATGTTCCGTCAGTTAACCCTTTTTCTTTTTAAACACTAGGGATGTTACTCTAAAAATCGTAAGCTGATAAGTAGAATCGAATGCAATGATTACTTGTGAAGAAATATCACCATAAATTAATAACCACGTTGTGATTATAATAAAACATAATTATATTTATTATTCTTTTAACTAACTATAAAAATACTAAAAATAACTAAATAGAAAAATCATTGATGTTAGGTACAATTTAAGTGGGATGTTGCTGGCAACACCAGTGCCTGTCGATGACGCCATGTCACGTCGCCATTACATGACGCAGTGTTTTTAAAATTCATATATGTTTCAAGTCCATATTGATTCATTCACTTTAATCGATGTTCTGACAGACGTCAAATGTTACCTATTAATATGACTCCACAGCAACCAACCTGATGGCAAGCGTTAACCACGATTTTGACAAAATCAATGATATACGCAGCCATTATGTATATTATATTATTATATACGAGTACATGTATACATGATTATCATGCTAACCATTGCGTACCAAGATATTAAGGTCTATATAATAATACTGTCTATGGTACAACTAGATTTTGTCAACAAACTTTACCCCTTGGGAACAGTACTTTTTGTGGATGAAACTTGATTAAATGGTACTTTATGTCCTGTGCATACCCCTGACAAAGTGTATGCAACACTTCATCATGATCGGTCGAGTATTTAATGCGCGAAAACGTAACACACAAACTCACATTAGCACTTATAATATTATTTAGGATTTAGATATTTAGTATTAAAAATTTAGGATTAGGGTGAAGAAAGTTAGTATTATATTAGAAGTGACTCGATAATTTTTCAATTCCTTATTCGAATGTCAATTTATTTGTTGTCACTAATTAACATTCGGATCGGATATTTGATCTATTAACCACACATTAATAGAAACATAATAATTCTTTGGCGTGTTCATAATCTGCACAGTAAACATATAGGCAGTTTAAGGTCGTGGTCGATTAGGTTAATGCCTTTTTTGATTGTCATTCGATTTTCTGATGTCGCCATGCTTTTTTTTACGCAGGACGAGGCAGATTACCTATTTTGTTGGTAATTAAACGTTTGAATCTATACCCCGTTATTTCCTAATTGTCTTATTTTTTAGACCTTTCAGTCACTGCTTTGAGATTATATTCGTAGTCCAATAAAATTTGATGACAAATGTATAACAATGCATTGATAGAGATGGGTTTCTATGTATTCTCTTTAGCTACCAGTCAGTCATATTTGTTTTCTAGTAAGACAACAAAAATGGACTATACATATTCGTCTGTGCCTTAGTTTACATACCACTTATGTATAGATTATATTTATCAATTAACTATACTATATTTATACTTTCAAATAACCTAAACAATGGCCATTCCTTTACCCACTCCATACTTACTTGTAATATTCCATTGCTAAGAAGACACGTGTTTCGTCTCTACACAAGGAATACCATTTACAATGTTGTATTTATTAAGATAATGGAGAAAGTTGTAAGATAATATATAATTATGTACATATATCTAGAATACTAAACTTCTTTCTAGAAAACTTATCACAACAGTGTTTTCCTACTTAAGTTTACGCGTTACATTGACCGACTTACGTTTGGATTCCTACTTCAAATACATTCGAATAACCAGAAAATTTTCAGCATAGCGACTCGAAGCTTGCGGGGTATAATTAAATTTAAAGAATATAATTGGAATTGTGATAATTTAATATTGTAAAGATAGTAGGTATTCGATGTCAGGTTATTCTTTAAAGTAAGTTGAACAGATATGCTAACTAGTTTTGTACCCAACCACAGTTCCTTTAAGAAAATAATTGATGAATCACTTTGTCGCATTTATTTGTAACATGTACGGAAAATAATAAGTATAAAGCTATTTCAAATAAATAACAAGGTGAAGTATAACATTTGCCGTCGTTTCCGTGCCATCGACGTCGTCGATTCAATCAATGTGACCGTAGCACAGTGCGAACTGAGAGGCTTAGCTCTCCGTCCTCCGTAGGTGTTCAGAGCGCTCCGACGCATCCTCAGGGATTCCACCCGCGCCGCTTACTTGAAAAATTCAATGTACGAAGACACGTCGACGCTGAAATGAAAAGCCTGATATAAAGTGAAAATGTCTGACAAAATGCCGACAAGAAGCGCGTTACACACTCGAATGTTTGGAGAAATGTAATAGGTTTTACACATAGCAGTGCCTGAAGGAAGTCATGGAATACGTAAACATTGAATCACAGTCGTCGCCAATATATCAAGAGAAAATCTAAAAAATGTACGAACGGTGAAGAAAAGATGTCCATTAAAAAATCATAAATAAAAAATCTGTTCGCATCAAACAAATAGGCCATCTCAACCCTAAACAAAATGTTTTGATGTAAACGGGAAAGAATGCTCGACGGATCTCCCCTGATAGTTATTTGATATGATTTATTCATACGAGCACGACGCCGGCGTTCGCTGTGCACCACGTCAAATGGAAGTTTATTTAATAGAAAATATTTTCCGAAATCTATTTATAAAGCCATTATGGGTGCTTTTTTATTTTAAAGCTGTTTCTGACGCGCGCCTATTATGCAAATAAAGCAGGGGTTGCGGCCTACTCAACGATCTTTATCCATCCAACTATAATGTTTACACAGAGTTATATTGGACGATTAACTTTGAAACTTCTCGTGGATTATTCTCGTATGTAATAGAGTAAACCTTTACGCATATTTGCTTGAGTTAATATTATAGATTATAGGTAATTAAGCTTATTAGTTCTGTATTATTTATGACTGGCGTGGTAGTGCAATGGTTAAATTAGTAATTTTGCTCTAACTCCTTATCACATGTATAGTGAGCCTAAAATGGTAGAAATATTGCTTGCATTTTTATACGTTTCAATCTTTCCGCTGGCGTTGTTGACACTACTTACTAAGATTCGAAAGCGGAACACATGTGTCATTGGTATAGGAGAACATTATGTTTATCATAATCTTTGTAGGTTAGAGACATTGACCTGTGCTATCGTCGATGATATGTAATGTTCCTCTATTGTGGTGACGGGCGCAAACGATGGCTATCTTAGTGATATAGTTCGCTACCAGTTTCGACTTACAGGTTATTCAACAGTAAGTCTAGAATAAATATAAATAAAATAATCCAATATATATATTGCAATATTTTGGATGATTTCTGAGTGAATCCCTCACTTTCTAACGGTGTGTCGCTCTTTATATCGTATTACGGCCGGTAACGTTGTTAGGAGAAGCAGGCTCCTAATAATTAGTTTACAACAAAAGACACTAAAAGATAAAATGAGACAATTTGTTAGTAATCTGATATTTATTAATTATTTTAATTATATTTCTCATGTTGTAAATATAATTGTCACATATACTTTAATTATATTACCTACGCTTTTTCATAGTCATTCATAAATAAATTACATTACGCAACAAGTTATATTAAAATAGATTAAAACAAAACTACTCGTTTATATAATAATTTATTACAACTCGTTAATAATTTAGGAACTATGGATTGGATATTTATCCAATAATTATTTAAACATCCTGAGGACAGAACATAGTGCATGATCTACAAAATTAATGATCATTATTGTAATTCACCACATAGGTATATTCTATAAAAAAACAGGTTTCGGATAGTCATGAAACTAAAAAATATTATATTTCCAAGTCCGAAGACAACTTTTTCAAATATTTTACTAGAATATCAGTAGGTTTTTTATATTTCTAAGTCTGAAATCAACTACTGAAAAGACTTTATAACAATATCAATACTTATAACATAACCGTACAAACGATCCACCATCCATTTCCCGGCGAGGGATGTAACAACTTAAATATGCCGACCCGTGTACCTCGCAAAGTATTTCGTAAAGGACAAAGGACGTCGTTTGATAAAGTATGCACAAACCGCCCACACCATCTGAGTGGAGGATCGTGGCAATCCGCCCCGCCCATTACCACAAGCCGCTTACGTTCACAGTTCTTCACAAACATACATACCTACATAAACCGATGTAACTGCTCGTAATACGTGTGCCAAAATTAATGGCTCATCCATTATGCATCCTGAAAGGTTTCACTCGAATAATTTCATGATGTTGGTTATTAATTCCCTTTGTTTGTTGCGGGAATCCGTTAAGTAGTTCTGGTTTTAATTCCATCGTCAATATTGTTCGTAATGTAATAATATATAATGTAAATAAAATAATGATATGAGTTCTTTTTGGGGGTTTTCAAATGAAATGATGCATGGTAGATATGGATATATAAGCAGCGATAGCCTTGTGTGAAAACCGTTGGACTGCCACGCAGAAGTCTCGAATTCGATCCCAAAGCGCGCATATAAATTAAATAGTAATAAATAATTAAATAGTAATATATAATTATATAAAAACTATTAAATAGTTAATTATCGCTCGCTTTAACGGTAAAGAAAAACATCGTGACGAAACGTGTACGTCTGAGAGTTCTCTATAATGTTCTCGAAGATATGTATGTGAAGACTGCCAACCTGCACAAGGCCAGCATGGTGGCCTATGGCCTAACTCTTCTCACACTGAGAAGAGGCCCGTGCCCAGCAGTGATACAGTTTAATACAGGGCTGATATTATGGTATATAGATACATATTCTTTGGTACCAGTTACATATAATAAAATATATATTTAACTACGAAGTAACTGTGTGGTTGCGAAAATAAGACTGCTGCCGCGAGGCGCTATCGCTTACTTGTGTCTGACTATATAAAACTAAAGCGACAACAGTGTCGCTACAGTAATAGAAAATGTAACAATAAAGGCATTTTAATTTGACTAATCCCATCTGCAGTCCCACCACGGTAATAGCTGTGTAATCGCGGTTCATAGTCAGGTTCAGCAGAAGTGACCATAGGAAACACCGAGTTTTGAGACTCGTGAAGTCCTGGGGTAAGTTAGACTGTATTGGAACTCGCAACGAATTTAATCAGAAGATTGTAGGTGGTGTTGCAAAAGATAAGATATAATAAAGGGTTGTAACATACTTGAACACACCTTGAATAAGATCCTAACAGACAGCAGTAGTTATATTAATGAAAGCTAACCTGAGACGGTGAAGCATTGAATTTAATCATAAGTGTTCGTTTTGCCAACAGATTCTCCTATAACGAATTAGGACAATAAAAGAACTTAACACTTCAGGGTCAAATCAACATTTCACCTACTATGTTTTTAGAGCTCGTTTAAATGCGGAAGAGACTGCTGTGAATTTTCTAAAATAAAATCTGAAAAGGGTTCAGAGTTGATCACAATCACATCTCACGATCGCATACTTTTGCCTTTGGACTAAACAGGTAGCTGTAGTGCTGTACGTAATAAATATCGTCATGACAGCCTCGAAAAAGTTTAAATAAATTTTATTTCAACGTGAAACTAGCGATAGGTTACACATTACTAGTATTATTTTTACACCGTTGGCCAAAACTATCATGCGCCATGTTTTAATATATTCTATTAATATTACGTGTGTAACATGCAATCAGGTACAATAATATCTAGTAATTATAAAATACGAGCTTAAGTTGCGACTTTATCGACATATCTTTGAAACACGTCTTATATCCTAGCCTCATGGTTCATATTGTCTCCACATTAATTTTCATAAAATCTATTTAACAATTCAGGCCTAAAAAATACCTCACCTTGTTCATTTGCCTTAATCTTATTAAGATTTATAGCTTTCTTAGTAAAATCAACAACATAAATGTACCGGTAGATCATAAAACCAGCGCTATAATCATCTGTAACTTTTAGACACATTGGCGCAATCCTTTACTATTGACACTGCAACATATCGTCTTTAATTAATTGGTAGGATGACCACTTATCTAATGCACTGAAGCACTTCACACAGCCACATCAGCTCATAGCATTATTTGGGCGGGCGGCGCAGCGCGGCAGTAGCGTACGTGCGAGAGTGCGCATGCATATTTAATACGCGCTCTAATGCTGCGCGCCAGTAAGCGGATTGCGGCGCCGCTAAATGGTGGCACTCCCTTTGTCGCTTGTTTGCTAATGCGCCAGACGCCAGCCGATGTTGCGGACTCCGGCTTTACATATGGCCATTTACTTCGGCAGGGTGGACGTGTATTTAGTACTCGGTATATGATTTGCAAATGCTTTAGAGAAATAAACCTAACCGGATATATACTATCGACCAGAAGTTTGACAAATTAGAACTAGATGTATGTAAATTGACGAGTACGAGACTTAGTATAAAGAATTTTAACGGAAAATTCTTAGTAGTATGAAGTCTGAAATTTTATTATATGAAATATTGGTATGATTTCCAAAGTATGCCGATTGAATATTATATAAGCGCGTTACAATAATATTCTATCACATACACACAACACCATCTAGCCCAAACTAAGCAGAGCTTGTACTATGGGTACTAGACAATGGATAAATATACATATATACAATTTTTTTTTGTAAATACATTCATATTATACATAGAAACCCAAACCAAGACAAACATCCATATTCATGCACACAAATGTTTGACTGGAATGGAAAATAAGTACTCATCTGAGTACCCTAAGCATTATGTCATCTATAATGTTGTACACGTATATCTTAAACACACAAAAATGCCGTCTACCTTTGTCATAATATCTAACAAAACAGATCTTAAAGATTATTCCAGTTCATTTCGCTACCCGTATTCAAAGAGAATGCACTCAAAGGACCCAAGACGGCTGGTATAAGTAATACCTATGACAAAATTAGCCGCGATGCCGTGAGCTGAGCAAAGAATGTCCCACTTTATTAGATTCCGTAAGCCCTATCCACCCATTCATCGTTTTTTCACCCCCGTCATAGGGAGCCTTTGAAGGCATCAGTACGTATTAGTGAATAATGCGATCGAATCATTCGATCTCGCGTATTAGACGCGCTCTTCGTCTGTAATGTGCCCAATGATAATAGGCTGCTATATTAGGCGATTATATCGACATGTGTTGCTCAAACTTATATAAATATTATTTATATGGCAATAATTTTGAGCACATATAGTGCGATGTTTCGGAGTTTGCCTCGCCAGTGTCAATGCGTTCAGTGATGAAGGGTTGACTACAGTACAGGATTCAAGCGTGATCACATTGTATCAAAGCTCAGCGTGACCCAGTCAATTACAGAAAGTGTATTGTATTGATTCGTGCAACAATCTATAGCCAGCAAGACAAGCTGAATATTTTGGTAAGCTTAGCATTTAAGATTTTAGGATGACAGATATTGATATTCTTGACACAAAGCTGTTAAAAGTACTCTTTGTTTTGCGATAGTAGCGAACATTAGGGTGGGAGTGTTGGAGAAGAATCCTAAATTATCCAAATTTATGATAAAGAGGTATGATATCTTTTGAAAGGTCTGCTTAGACCTAGACATACATTTTATTTTTCTATGATTATATAAGTATTTGAAAATATTTGTCGTTTGGTCATTGGAACCATACTAAAACTTGTAAAAGAATTCGACCAGGGAATCGAACAACATCGTCACACAAGGATGTAAAAGCGTCGTCGTACAATGAATCAAAGTATGCTAGGTCTATACACGAATATTTACCGAAGCAGTACGTCAGAAAATGTACGCCTGTGAAAATATCTATAGCAATACATACATCTGCGTATAGCAGTTTGGGAAACATTGATACAGAGAAAATATCAAAAAATGTTTGTTGTTGATCACCTGTATGATTCCATTAAGGCTTATGGGAGATTAGTGTAAAGCTGAAGAGCACAATATACTCACTGAATTTAACCATACTTATTCGTGAACAGTTATTTGATGTTACGCTAAGCCTACACAGAGCAGAATAAAAATATTACAGACTAGGTTTTTGCCGCGACTTCTCTTGCATTAAAGTTGATTTTGTCAAAAAATTGCCATTCTTTGCCTAACACATATTGCAGAGTCATCCGAAATCACGTTCCCATTTGACATAATGTAGTGTATAATATGCAATAATTTTAGTAAGCTTTTGGAAATAGTTCTACGACAGATTTTAATTGAGGTTGATTTTGTTGGGCACAAACCGGTGGTTGTAGTTGTGTCCCCAAAGAGTACAGTATCATCTTATCAATCGCTTTTGTATTTAACGATATGAGTTTAAGTCTTTATTTTCGTTTTCAATCAGATTGTAAACTCCTTGACGACCAACGCAATCTACTACTACGCCAGTATTTAAATAAACATTCTTATTAATGCAGAAGCCTCACATTAGTGAGGTTACGAGATGAGGAAAGAGTGTCATCGATGGCTCGTAAAACCTACCTATTGCCTACTATTTACTATTATACTACTATTATATACCTATACCTATCATACCTATTACCTACTATCTATATAACAACCAATTAATACGTAAGATAGATATCTAGAAAAAGGCAATTCAGGTCAACCTCTTCTGCCTTAGCCTTTATTATTCCCAAGTCACTTGGGGTCGGCTTTTCTAGTCTAAACGGATTTGACTGGATATCAGTTTTTACACGGAGCGGCTGCCACCTGACCTCCGCAACCCAAAGGCTAACAATACCCTAAGGCTAGACCAGTGTCAGGGATATTAGAGGGTACTGACTTTCCTAATAACGACTGCCATAGATGTTCATGGCAGCCGGGACCGACGGCTTAACGTGCTCTCCGAGGCACGGAGCAGGCGATAATTGTCAATCAATACGCACATAATTTCGAAAAGTCATATGACTTCCGAAAGTCAGAGGTGCGCGACGTGGGTTCGAACCCGAGACCCTCTGCATTGCAGTCTGTTGGTCTCCCCACTGAGCTATCGCTGCTTCAATTCAGGTCAACCTATTCCTAATCAAATTATAAGTACATATAAAACACGAATGCAGTCCTAAATCTTCTGTGACAATGCTGGCAATGTTTACATTTAATCGATCGACAAAATCCTTCGAATCTTTTCGCGACAATGCCTGTATTAGAGATGCCCATACAAAGCCTTGACAAAACCTTAGCTATACGGTGACCGACAGAATGAGTCCTTATGAGATTACGGCGCACAAAGGCGGGCTTATTGCGGCGAACTACGATATTTAGGGCTTAACTTGCGCCTTGTCAATGTGCAGACGTCCAGACAAAGCCGGGCAAGGTTTATTGAGGAATCTTCGGTGAGTTGTATTGTATATAAGGTATATTGGTGTATAAGGTACGATGAGTAAGGCTTCTACACTCGAGGCTATGTTCTTTAAGTAAGAATATCTGTTATATTTGTTCTAGAGAACTAAAGGACAGAATATCAATATAGGTACTGTGACGGAATACTAATGCTATCTTTATAAACTAACGAACTAGCACCGAGCGTAAGAAGCACAGACCATGTCCGAGCACTCCGTTGTTACTTATACTTTAATAATAGATTTATACAATCATTCAGACAAATATACGTATAAAACTATAAACTCACACATAAAACAGTTCCAGTAAAAGAATGAAATGACAGTTCATCACACAAAATGTAGTTGTCATCTGGTCAACGCATGTCAACTGTTAAGATTGGCTGACTTGATTAAACTGTTGCTAATCACTTGCTTTTGACTCATTGTTGTTTAGCCTTATATTTATAACTATCGGTGTAGTTATCGCTGACACGCTTACACTGTAGATCATTTATCGCCACTCATATAATCATGAAAACTTCACAAGTGATAGGTTAGCAAGTCTTCGGCCATCTGATTACATTAATGGTGGTAAGTATCTCCGTTTTTATATAGTTACTTGCATTAAACAGTTGTTTTAGAGCATATATTATTAAGTGCTGATTTCCAATGACCATGTTACCAGTGCAAAATACCTTTTTTCCCCTTTTTATTAAATGTATAAATCAGTGTTAAATAAATTATACGAGTAAAAATTTACTGTAATGGCGTTAGATGAAGCAGTACTCGATCACATATAACTTTCTTAAAGGTAAAAATTTTGAACAAGCTGAATTCGCGTTTTAATTATTTGCACTCAAGTCAGTGCATTACGATTAAACGAGATCCTTGGAATATCAAATAAGATACTGATAAAACGATTTTTTGTTTATTTGTGTTGCTATCTTGAATAATACGTATGTAACTGTATTGATAAATGGTCAAAAGTTATCGATCATCGACAACGACAGAGCTAAAATGAATTCGTTTTTACATTAGCTACGTAATTTTAATGAGTAACTGTATAACAAAAGCCTTGTTTACCAACAGTTCCACTGCATGGCACGTGCCTCTTCTCATTATGAGAAGGTTTAGGGCATAGGCAACACGAGTACGAGTTGCTAGACTTCACACATCTTCAAGAACATCCTACTAATATTATAAATTTGAAAGTTTGTGAGGATGGATGAATGGATGAATGGATGATTGTTACTCTTTCACGCAAAAGTACCGAATGGATTTTGAAGAAATTTTTCAGTATTATTGCTTATACATCAGAATAACATATAGGATCCTAAAAATTCTATCTTAACATAAATCTACATTAAAGCTAACGAAGCCGCGGACCAAATCTAGTATTGCATAACTCTTAAACATGCAGGTTTTCTCACGATGTTTTGTTACACCGTTACATAGCTGGCTATTTAGTAAGCAAACAACTTCGAAAACTCAGAGCGGTACGCTCTGAGGTTTACGTTTTGCTACCTACAGTACCTACTTGAGACCTACATTTTGCTAGCATGAATTTAGGTTCTACGTAATAATGAGTGAGTCCATTGTTATTGTTACTGCACGGATCTACGCCATCCGTGGTTTGAGTAGTCACCGCGCCACTGTCACTATGTCGACGGTTGTGGTTTCAAATCCCATACGGCACAAAAATTTGTTTGATCCATGAATTTTGAAGGTTTGTAAGGTCCTCCGCGGCACGGGTTTTATTCCTAGTGCGAGAGATTAGAGAGTTTTTTTTAAAGAGAAACAGAATGTATATACCAGGCAGTACGTACAGCTACTGAACATTTCTTAACAGAAAAATCCAATAACACTTGATGCAACCGAGGGGACCCGGCAAATCAAGCCCAAAACCTTACACACAGCAACCTTATTCTCTACTGTTAAACTTTTGTTTTACTTTTGGTAAATTCTTAGGATTCAATGACCTCTGGTAATAAGCCCGGTAGTCGGCGAACAAACAAATGAGTAAGACCTAAAACAAAGATAACGAATCGTCTTTTTTTTCGGCGGTGGATGACGGCCTCGATGGCGTAGTGGTTATTGGTTAGTGTAACCGACTGCTACGCCTAAGATCGCGAGTTCGATTCCCGCACAAGTCAAACATTTGTGTGCATGAACATGGATGTTTGTCTTGGTCTGGGTGTTTCTATGTATAATATGAAGGTATTTACAAAAAAAAAGTATATATGTTCAGTACACAGAGTACAAGCTCTGCTTAGTTTTGGCTAGTTGGTGTTGTGTGTATGTGATAGAATATTATTATTATTCTTTTCTTTATTTCGTTTAAGGGTTTTTGTACACACGACATGCCAACCCTATTATCTATAATAATATTATAGGAAAGATTTAGATTTTTGTTTGTTCGTAAAGGTTTAAAGCTATATTATCAGCGAGTAACATAGGCTTTATTTAATTTAAAAGCAAGTACTGTTACTAACTTAGTCTAACATACTTTTATGCGAGCGAAGCGGCGAGCAAAAACTATTATATTATAATATGATTGCACGCAAAAACAAAATATTATATAGAGTTAAATACATACATTATTGGTGTATGACATTTATTATATTTTTATTTTATTTTATTTATTTATTTATTTATTATATTTGCCAACAACACAATATTTTCGCTTTAGTCTTTAGATATAAAGGATCACAGCGTATCGTGAATTTGTAAAACACCGCCTATCTCTTCAGGGCATATACAGACAGCTACGAAGCTATGGCTGTATGTAAGTGTATCATCAACCATCACTACCATTTAAAACAGTCACGATCGCTCACGTTTCACACACATGTAACACTCTGCTTATTACAGCATTATGACTTGTATTACCTTATCTGTAATATAATTATTGCTTATTACAAATACCAAATTGCTTAGCAGATAAAGAAATCAGTAGCTACTGTCATATTCACCTGTTTATTTCTTGTCTCTAACTTGTGCGAAATAGATTATTACGTATTAATGTGTATTTGGAGCCTAAGATATGGAAAGACTATAATCACTTGTAATAGCAGTATCATTAATGCGCTACTGATCCTAGAGAAAATAAATTACAGATAGGATAAATGAAAAAATGGGCAGTATAAGTATGTCCTATCTCTGGGAGAAAAGAGGTAAACATATTAGGGGTTAAAGTATGAAATTGCCTATTTGTACTCTCTCGAAATATTTACCCACAATATCTATACGTTGCTGCCATCTAAACGGAAGTTCATTTATGCCTTTACGATAGAATTCCGGGGATCTAGAATCGACAAACCGTGTGAAAGCATTTTGTACTGCCTCCTGGAAATAATGTTTTTTATCACGTAGAAATTTTTCCAAATCTCGAAAAAAATTGTAGTCCGTTGGAGCAAGGTCTGGCGAGTACGGCGGATGACGTATGGTTTCTAACTGCAGCTCCTGTAGAGTTACAACGGTTTCTCGTGCAGTGGGAGGTCTTGTGTTATCATAGAGCAATAATGGTGAAGATCGATTCACGAGTCAGGGCTGTTTCACTGCCTGTTTCGCCATCATTGTTCGAAGTACATACATACATACATAGATTCAGGCCTGTTTCCCAGAGGGGTAGGCAAAGACTACGGATTTCCATTTGCTACGATCCTGACACACTTCTCTGGCTTCATTCACAGTAAACATCTGCTGTTATTGCTTGACCAGACCTGAGAAAGCTATAGTGAATAACACCAAACAGTTACCATTACCTTTTTATTGGTAAGCTTTGCTTTAGGGTACTATTGCGGCGTTTGACCTGGGGTCAGCCATTGTATTTCGCATTGCATTTCGGTTACGGTTATCGTAAAGAATCCAATTTTCGTCACATGTCACAATTAGATCCAATATTCCTTCATTTCTGTACTGAATCGGTACAGAAATGAAGGAATATAAGGCAACACAAGTTTCAACACGCATTTGTTTTTGCAGATCAGTCAAATTATGAGGCACCCATTTTTCATATATTTTATCTTATTGATTTGATGCAAATGAGCCAATATTGTAGGTAGGGTAACGTTAAACGTTCGATATCAGTAGAAGTCGATTATACGTACGGCATGACGCTGCAGTTTGTCTAAGTCATCGAGTAGGTACTTAGCGGAACCATTCCGAAGGTGCGAACAGTACTCCATGCTGCTACGGACTTGGGTTTTATATAGCAAATACCGCTGTTCAGGAGTAAAGAAACGCCGCACCTTGTTTAGAATCCCGAGTTTGCGTGCAGTTGTGGTTATTACACCCTCGATGTAGTCCCTAGAGTTAAGGTCGTGGCGGATATCCATGCCTAAGATGTTAAGACTATCCTGTAGTGGCAGGGTGGTGCCCCGAAGAGTGGGGTGCTATATAAATAAGGCGTTTATCGGTATGTTATGTCCCATGCGCTACCGAGTGTATTACCGTAAACAGATCTAGCGAATCGCGTCATTGCAATCGTATAATACCGACTTGTTTGATTAAGGACACAGCACGGTACTTATGTTTAGTTACTGTCTTTACAAGTACAAACAAAAGATTGTTATCAACTATTTCAGCCAGCGGTGTCAACCGCATCCATTCTACGAGAATATCTACCGAGGTAAAAATTATCCTATGTGTTACTTAATTCAAAACAGGGTCTATCTGTGGGTCGAATTTCATCCAAATCTATTCAACAGTTTACGTCTGTCTGAGTATACAACATCACAAGCTTTTACATTTATAATACTAAATTTCCGTCCCGTGACATCGTCTGCGACAATCCGCATTACCGACATTAAAATATCCTGTACCATCTTTTGCCTGCGGCTTCACTCGGAAACAGGTTTTTTTTCTGGATGAAAGGTACACTATGTCGATTTCTGTACCCCTGACAACGTGTACGCGAATTTCATGATGATCAGTTGAGTGGTGAAGATGTGTAAGCGTTGCATACAAAAAACTCACATTCCCATTTATAATAATAAGTTAAGATTAATTCGGGACGTGTTTCATCTGTTTGCCAAACTGCATCTAAATCTATTCAACCGCTTAGGCGTGATTAAAGCACAATTATCTTCACAATCTTTCGCAATTTTAAAGATATTTCTGCTATCAGCACCTTAGAAGTTGGAAGAAAAACTGCCTTTCGAATATATAATATTAGTGCGTATAATGAATCCACGGGTGGCTGGTCCTGGCGGGTGCGGGATGCGAGGCGGGACAGTCGCCCGTACGAACGGGCACGAACCTATTTCCATGGAATTTTTCCATTACGCCGACAAATTGCGCCTCGGCTCCATAATATACACCCCGTACAACACTTTATTATTTATTATATAACAGAAACGTTGTTGTTTTATTTTGTATATAATATATTATATTAAATTATGAGTACACGTAACTTAACCACTTGTTACTTAAGTGGTTAAGTTATGTAACATATAATATGTACCCTATTGAAAATATATGTTAAATACTATACTAAAACTGCCTCGATAAGAGTCGGTGCGGTACGGAATGTCATTGTTGTGCATGAAGTCTCAGTTTTATTTCCTAGGTCATGCAAAGTGTTATTGATTTTTACTGCACGGATGGCGTAATGGTTTCATTGGTTGCTTTACAACTGCCGCCACGCCGAGTGTTGTGGGCTCAATCCCCACACGGGACAAAAAATTGTGTGTTTCATAAATGGTTGTTCCGAGTCTGGGTGTATTTTGTGTACATTGTTTGAATGTTTTTAAAGTTCTCGTGACACAGGAATTACTCATAGAGAGACAGCTGTCTATTTAAAAAAATCTAAATTATCAACACGTATAACATCCGCTGGAAGGGTTCCTACAAACATTGGTCTGGTCACCATCAGGTGCGCCGTTAGCTGGTCTGTCACTAGATACAATAAAGAAAATCAAGTAGAGTACTCACCTGATGGTAAATAGTCACAATGACAACTAGTAGTACGCCATGGGCTACAGCCTATTGACGCTCGCTACACCAGCAAATGACTCACGCATTGCTGGCCGAAAAAGACAGAAAGAAGTGGTTCTGCTGCCAGCGCAAAAGGCGGAGATACAAAATTCTAACTAATATTATAAATGTGAATGTGAGTTTGTTTGTGTGCTTGTTACGTTTTCACGCCTTAACTACTCGACCGATCATCATGAAATTTCGCATACACATTGTCGGGGGAACAAAATACAAACGTACCTTTCATCCAGGAAATTTAAATTAGTCTAACCTAACCTACATTTACGCGAACGAAGCCGCGGGCAAAATCTAGTATCCCATAAAACTTATTCTATAGCTTATCTTAGTTATAAATTTACTAAGCTGATGCTCTCAAGAGGTTTTCTAATATTTCACGAAATCGTCCTCTGGCATGTTGTTTTGACTAATAATTTTACAAGATCATGTTGGACTAAATTTATACTTAAATACTGAATTTACGACACAGAACTGACTGCTACATATATTTCTAACAAAACAAAAACACTTTATTTCGAAGCGAGAAACATTTGACTAGCTGGGCTTTAACAAGGTGTTACCGCAAAACTGCTCGTCAAAGACGCTTCGGAGTACATTTTCCACGTGGACGGACCCATTGTCCTGTATTATTGTCAGTAGCCGGTCAACTTGTCCTTTGCCACTGCTGGACAAAACTAACGATGTGGTTTTCTCTTACACGCCTCAGTGTTATCGTTTTAATGGGGCAACTTGAGAAAGATGTGTGCATGTGTTTTATTAAATTATGTGTATTCATAGTACAAGCAATAAGACTTTATTTTTAACACATAATATGTAAGAATTCAGCTAATATCAGCAGTTTTGGGGTTAAAAAATATATAAGACGTACTACAGGAACAATTAATTTACAATAATATATGGTCCTCCAGACTGAATTTCCGTCATAGCGTCTAATCTTAGCAGTAGTTAGCCACCTGCACAGGAGATATTATAGAGCACAATCTTAAGACCACTCTCAATTATTTTACTATAATTGAAATTAAGAAATGAAGTCCCATGGATCAAAAGAATCAAGGGAATTGTTTGTAACATTGTCTAATGGGATGCTAATTCGAAGCGACTAATGAGAGATCAGATCATATTATTATAAATTATTATTATATACAGCATGTGTTAGACCTATCATGACGTACGCTAGTGTAGTATTCGCACACGTTAGACCAAACAGGATCCATACGCTACAAACACTACAAAATAGTTTCATGCGCAGGGCTATGGAGGCACCGTGGTTCGTGCGCAACGAAGATCTACACATAGATTTAGAGCTGCCGACCACCTAGCGATTCATGAAGCAGTGCTCCCGTAGCTAACTTCAACTTAACTAACTTTGACTCTGCTCCGACACACGACACACCCCAACCCGCTAGAGGTTGCGGCGATAAATTACGCTCCATCTAGGATATCGAAAGCTAGGAGACCTGGGCACATATTAGACGAACCAGATGATAGGACTACACGCGCTCAAGACAGAGCATACACGAAGCCATACAAAGGTGTTCGCGGTTCCGCTCTCGCTGCAGAGGTCGGAATACGCGTCCCGTTAACGTTAATCCCGTAGATTCCACGTTGCCTACAACGCCCCAAGCAGAGGTCCGTGGTAGTCCGCCCTTGGGGGTTAACGTTGTCTAGTATACCTTATAACGGGTTGGGTGTCTTCTGCGCTCACCCATAGTCTGCGTAAACTTGTCAAGGCCATCTGAGATCAACAACAAACACAAAAACAAAAAAAAACAACAGACACGTTTTGCTCGGCGACCACGGGACAGACACACCTTACCAGTCAGCTGTAAACTCGAGATAAGTATAATTTATGTTTGTATCTAAAATGATGTACCTATGTTAGTTTTTATATGACAATAGTTACTAATATGTTTTGTTGCTATTTAAAGTAATACTTAAGCCCTTAGTAACGTACAAACTATCTTAAATAGTTTATATAAAATTAGTATACGTATAGAAATATACACGTAAGTATAACAAACTTAAACATATATATATATATATATATTAATATCTTGACAAGCTCAAAGCATCAAGAAATCCAGCTGTGTTTTGCTTATTCTTGGGTTTGATCTGAATCACTAGCACATAAAAAAACCACGACGGTCTGTTTTGTGTGAAAGAAGGACAATCCAACAAACACTCCGTCACATTTATAATATTAGTAAGGATATATTTATTATATAGACAATGCAAGTTAAGCATGTTAACATGTCACTTCTATCTGTGAAAAATGTTTACATTACTGACGCGGTATACACAACGCGACCTTTGCCACGCCCTATATTTAACAACTCATCGTTGACAAAATTATCTTATTTATTCTAAAACTGTGTTCGATGATTAAAACTATGAACGCACCGTGTTACTAAGATTTCATCAGTAATCTTGCCGCGTCACGATAAGTATGCTATTAAAGAATATTATTCAATGATTTTTACTTTTTAATCTTGTGTCTTTGAGATTTCAAAATATTTATTTTGTTTAAACACAATATCGTTGAGAAATCGTGCATAAAATAAGCCACTGGTTACCTTTAGCCATTATTTATTTTCTTGCTAGAGCAGTAACTATTAGGACAATCAATTATTGAAAAATATTTGTCTAATCCACAAATATTTGTCTTAGTCTGGGTGTTTTTATGTACAATATGTATGTAATTACAAAAAAAAAGTAAAAAAAGGAACTGGATTGAGATGAATTAAAAATCAAGCAATGACTGGGATTCGTACCCAAGAACTCTCAATCGTAAGTCGTCACTGCTAAAAATAATTATACATAATGCATAATTGAATCTCATTTGAATACATATAATCATCACTAACGTGCAGATAAAATAGTATTAACTACCTGCCGCGGTGTAGTCCACTTGACCTGTCCATCTTTAAACTTGAGCATTACAATTATTACAGTCTAAATGTGTATCCATTATTACACAGTCAGGCTAACATTTACGATCAGTTGGACCTTGGCTTAGTCTGAATGTGGCTTTAATAAAAAAAAAAGGCAGCTAGCCATCATATTTTCAAGTGTCTTATGCCCGGTCAGGTTGATTATAACCTCATTTATTCGAAGAACCTGCTCGTTCCATGGAGTTCGTAGTGTATGCTAGGTTTACAAGATCAACTAATTGTCTCTATAACAATCTTTATTCTAGTCTTATTATGCCACTTAGACTTGGATTACTAGCCTAACCAAATTTAGCTGCATATCAGTTTTCCACTAATCTGACCAAACTCCACAATGCAGAAGAATAGCTTTATTCCTAATCAAGATTAGCAATATAATTAAGGATTTATTGCGGGTTTTAATTGCTATCATAAATTATTTTATCAAACTATTTCCATAAAACATACTTCATATTGTTGAAATCGATAGCCAATATTCAAAGTTCGTCATAAACTTGAATTTATTTGGCATTCTCTATTAATTTTACTATCCTGACGGTGACCAATATGGGCCTTTTAGTTCATAGAAACACAATTCCCAATATCAATGTAAAACCGACTCTACTACTTTACAAATAGAGCTTATATTGCTTGAAGTTAGTGTAACGTGTATGAACATTCGATTACACACGCCGGCGGTCAAGTATTTAACAATTAACAGAAAATTTAATAGAGGAGGCATCCCTCTCGGCGTGTTGGGATGAATTCCATGTTAATAAGCCACTGAATGTAGGCCCGTTGATATTAAATGCCTACGTGTCACTGTTAATTTGTCTCAGTGGGTTAATAGACTGTGAAGATACTCAACTGCTCAAATTATGAAGATACCTGAGGCGAAAATTAATTGTGAAGTACTTTGCGCTGCCTACATCAATTTCGTTATACTTTGAATTCGGCGCAGAGTATTATTGACTTTTAAATACAGAAACTAGGTTCTGTCATATGGTTTGTTAATCAAACGCTTTATTTTTACGATATTCGGGTATGAACCGTAACCAATCAGAAATTTATTTTTAATGGCAACCGCCGCACTTGCAATACCTCCTGTGTCTCGAGAGACTTTACAAACATTCAAACAACGCACACAAAAAACACCCAGGCTTGGATCAACTATTGGGACCACTCAAAGTTTTGTCCCGTATGGGATTCGATCCCACAACACTCGGTGCAGTGGCAGTAGCGAGGCGACCACTCAAACCGCAACGCCATCCGTGCAGACTAATTTAATATAATTTGGATCATCAGATTACCTTTTGTGGTGGATGAGTGCTATATCAGTTAGGTATATAAGGTACCGAGCGTTCGACTGTTGTAGTCTGCCAAGTCCAGACATAATTAAAAATATATTGTACCTGGCCACCGGTATGTCGCTGCGACTCAATTGGTTAAACGACAGTAACTGTTTGATCACACACATTGACACAAGCAAGGTAGGTACAATTATCGCCTTGTTAATTGTTATGATAGTGTGTTTTGTGTTTTAATTCGATCGTAAGGTTCCACAGTTGAGGGCCCAGTAGCACAACGTACGTACGTTTACACGGAGTGCCAAGAATACAGAGAAGAGAAATCTCACAATAGCCGCGACTAACCTATCAGACGATCCATGATCAAAAATGTAGCTGGCGAAATGTTAATGTAGTATAGTTCTAATTCGGCCTTTTTCAGTTTTTTAATTCAGTCGGCCTCGATGGCGTAGTGGTTAGTGTAACTGACTGCCACGCCTAAGGTCGCGGGTTCGATTCCCGCACAAGTCAAACATTTGTGTGCATGAACATGGATGTTTGTCTTGGTCTGGGTGTTTCTATGTATAATATGTAATATTTACAAAAAAAAAAGTATCTATGTATGTTTATCCATTGTCTAGAATCCATAGCACAAGCTCTGCTTAGTTTGGGCTAGATGGTGTTGTGTGTATGTGGTAGAATATTATTATTATTATTATTAATTACCTCTTAGACAATACACTCGTGAGACTATGCATGTGACAAAATAGGTTAATAATTATTGTTTGATTATCCACTTCAATGTTGCCAACTGTTAACGGAAGTCAGTAATTTTTGCTCATTAAAATTAATTGCCTACTGTTATTTTTAATATTTTCGCAATAGAAAATATTGATTGTTTTTAATTTACTTGGATGTTATTAGTAGATCGGTTGACTTATGAATATGGTATAAAAACAAACACTTGAAGTGATCAGTTCATAGATAAGACACTACGTCACTTCTTGTTTGGCCGTCGCCGTCGGAGGCGGAGGAATCACTTCTACACTAACTTAAGTATATTCTTATTTTGTTGGAATTATATATATATATATATACAGGGTGTCCCAAAAATCAACGTCAAGCCGAAAACGGATGACGGGCCAAGGGACGGTGGTTCTCAAAAAAATATGAAAAAAAAAATTTTCTGCACTCTAAAAATTATAGCCATTTAAAAAAAAAATGAGAAAATTAACACCTTGTTATGATTTTTCAAGTACTATGACTACAAAATGTTTACTTAGCTTAATTATTTTAGTGAGGATTTGTTACTGAATAATGCTAGTATACATTACAATTCAAAATTTGAACACAACTATCTTCATTTCAGAGGAAATATCCCTAATATGCCCAAACATGTACTCAAAATTATTATATTATTCAACTTTAAATGGCCGTGCTGAAAAAAAAATGTACTACACCATTTCAGCACGTGGCATCAAAAGATGGCGCATTTAATGGGCTTTCTAAAATGCTATAACACTTACTACATTTTATCCTAATTATGGATTTTTTTTCTAAAACAACTCGGGTCTAACCTTTTTTGTTTTACTCAAAAATGTTGGTAATGACATCTAGTTTCCCTCTAAGAAACAAATTAGTGTTATACATAACCCTCTTTTATGGCAGTCAGGTAAAAACTACTAGTGACACTGTTTTGCGAAGCTACTGTGAATAGGGCAAATACCTAATTTATTGATAAACCATATTAGATTCCTTTGGTCATTGTGAATCATTATGTGTTCAATTTGAAATAAAAATTCAACCATTCAAATCAACAGTTCATTTTATTTTGTTACAATAAATATTCAAATTGTTTGCCTTCAGCTTCAATGCATGCCCTACATCTCTTTAAAAACGAACGCTTTATTTTACGAGCAAAACTTCTTGAATTGATGTATTCAGCGGCCCCCGCAATTCTTTGGCGCAGTTCCTCTACGTTTGCGATAGGCTTAGAGTAAACTTGATCCTTCACTGCTCCCCAGTAAAAGAAATCAATGGGGTTTAAGTCTGGTGATCAGGCCGGCCACGAGATCGTACCAGACCGACCGATCCACCTATCCGGATATACTTGGTTAAGAAATTCCCTTACTGAGCGAGCATAGTGCGCAGGGCAGCCATCTTGTTGGAGCCACATACCTACGTAAATGTTGAGTGGCACGTCTTCCAATAAATCTGGTAGATGATTTTGTAAAAAGTCTAAGTAAGCCTCACTGGTTAAGGTGTCTGGGAGTTCGAAAGGTCCAATAATTCTACCGTTCAGAATACCGGTCCACATGTTTACTTTGAAGCGATATTGTGACCGATCTTCTCGCATTAAATGTGGGTTTTCCACGTGCCACTCATGCACATTATGTAGATTTAAGTAGCCATCTTTCTTAAAAGTTGACTCATCCGTCCAGAGTACTTTATCCAGGAAGTGGGGGTCTTCTCAGTGTCTTTGTAACATCGTTTCACAAAACGCAACCCTTGCAGGATAATCTTGAGGTGATAAAGATTGAACTCGTTGCGCATGGTACGGGTGGAGCTGGTTTTGCTGCAAAATCCGGTGTGCTGTACTCTTCGGCACTCCTATGCTTGTCTCAAGTCCACGTACTGAGACACTCGTGTCTTCTGCGACTGCTGCTAAAACTTCTTCCTCGTATGGAATGCTGGATCTTCCTGTACTGAACATTTGATTAGGAAATCGGCCTTCTGAGAGTGATCGGTGCAGATTAATAAATACTCTATGATCCGGATGACGCTCAGAATTGGGGTATCTCTCACGATAGAGTCGAGCTGCAGCATTAGCGTTGCACCTGCACTCTCCATAAATGAGATGCATGTTTGCATACTCCTGTGCTGTGTATCGAAGCGGCATGGTGGCGATCATAGAATACACACAATTACACGGTCAGCGATGACGATAGTCCAAAAGAAAGCCAAGTTAGTCACAAACGGTCAAATCACAAATCAAATCCAAGTAGCACGTAATCAAGTCCAATAAGCAAAGCCAAAGTTAGTAAGTACGAAAACGACACGAAGGAATACAGAACGATGCGCAGTAAACGAAATAACGTAACGTACTGAAGTATTGCAGTTCGTGCGCAGATGATCCGGTCTTGCTATCTTTTTCACTCGTGGCGTCTCTATCCGTCTCATTCTAACTCATGCCGTAGATGATGCTAAGGCTTGCTATCTCTTTCACTCACACTCTCACTAACACGTTGAAGTGGCGTCTCTCTCCGTTTCACTCTAACTCGTGCTGTTGATGATGCTCAGGCTTGCTATCTCTTTCACTCTCACACGTTGAAGTGGCGTCCTAATCTGTTTCACCCAAACTTGTACTGTCTTACTTTAATTTAAGTAAGCTTTAAATAAAATATGCATCGCATTAGAAGCATAAATCCAAGTTGTTTTAGAAAAAAAATCCATAATTAGGATAAAATGTAGTAAGTGTTATAGCATTTTAGAAAGCCCATTAAATGCGCCATCTTTTGATGCCACGTGCTGAAATGGCGTAGTACATTTTTTTTTCAGCACGGCCATTTAAAATTGAATAATGTAATAATTTTGAGTACATGTTTGGGCATATTAGGGATATTTCCTCTGAAATGAAGATAGTTGTGTTCAAATTTTGAATTGTAATGTATACTAGCATTATTCAGTAACAAATCCTCACTAAAATAATTAAGCTAAGTAAACATTTTGTAGTCATAGTACTTGAAAAATCATAACAAGGTGTTAATTTTCTCATTTTTTTTTAAATGGCTATAATTTTTAGAGTGCAGCAAAAAATTTTTTTTTCATATTTTTTTGAGAACCACCATCCCTTGGCCCGTCATCCGTTTTCGGCTTGACGTTGATTTTTGGGACACCCTGTATATATATATATATACTGTAGTTATATAAAATAAAGTAATTTATATGTATCTAATATGTAATTTAATTTTGTTTTTATGGTTATAATAAACAGACTTGATTTGTTTGTTTGTTTAAGGTAATATTTATGATTTATAATACTTAATAAATGGTAAATATAAAACAGTAAAATGTTATTTGTAGTTTCTTTCATTAACACACACTATAAATTGCAATAACCTTCATTTAGTCCAGCCAAAGTTAATGAATTGTCTATTGCTTATATTTTCCCTTTGCTGAATATAACACATGTATGTAGATATCATGTTTATTTTATTACCTAGGTCATATCATAAGTAATATAATGTACGAACATTGTGTCGTCTGTATGAGCAAACAATGGAATGAGGATATTCTTTACGAAGTGCATATTGTATTAAACGAATTATTATTCATTGAAATTAAACTACTATATACGGATTTTATCGCGTTGTTTATTTGACACTTTATTACATAATTTTGAAAACTGTTACACTACTTTTACTTTTAAACTTTACAAATGTTTAAGCTAATTATATTATTATTAAAACTATTTAGATATAATTTAATTTTACACTTTCTCCGACGTTTCGGTTGCTTTTCAGCAGCCATGGTCACGGGGAGATTAAGATGGTAGTTGTCTCATTGTTCCAGTGTAGTTATTTCAAAGTACCTGGACATAATTTAATCATTGGTGTTTCTATTTACGCAGAATGAGCTCAAAGTATCATGAAGTCTAGGTGTGGCTTGCTTCTTTTTGGGTTTGACTATTTGTATTACTGGATCCCAAGCTGGTGGTACATTCCAACCATCTTCTCTATTAAAATTAGGATGTTTTTTGATTTCAATAGCCTCGCGAAGCATCCTTGGTAGGAATCGGTGTTCTTTAGCGAGAATCTGTGGTTTGTCAAATCTCAGGTAGTGGTTGGGTTAGTACGTCGGGAAAAGTGTAAAATGAAATTAAATCTAAATAGTTTTAATAATAATTTAATTAGCTTAAACATTAGTAAAGTTTAAAAGTAAAAGTAGTGTAACAGTTTTCAAAATTATGTAATAAGGTGTCAAATAAACAACGCGATAAAATCCGTATATAGTAGTTTAATTTCAATGAATAATATTCGCGTAAACAGAAGACAATATTACGAATTATTATTGATTATAAAATTAGATATTGACGTCATATACATAGATAACATTATAGACTGTAATTATCTCCTAAATGGAATTTGTCGAAACGTACTTCAAATTTTGAGTTAAGCCCTTAGCTACAAAACTATTAGGCGAACAGGCAGAAAACGCTATAAAATCTATTGTTTTGAGTTCAGACTATTCTATTTAGAATATACGTTTTTATTTTCTAAATAATCTAATATTTCCAATAGCGCAGTCTCGTTAGTTTTATTATAAATAATTTGATAGATAACAGTACGTATGTATACATGAGTCTAATTTAAGACAGGAATAGCACAGCGGGCTACATATTATACTCAACCTTTAGCCTTAATGGGAAAATATACCAAGGTACTCCACTCGTGAACATAAACTTATAGAATAGAATAGAAATTTAGATAACCCTTTAGCGTTCATCAAAACTTTTGTACATAATAATATACCTAATGGTAGATACACAAAGACAGTTATAATTTATCGCTAAGAGCGATCTCATCCATACCTAAACCTTAGGATGGGTAGGAATTCTTCTTTTTCCTAAGCCTTTATTATTCCCAAGTCACTTAGGGTCGGCTTTTCTAGTCTAACCGGATTTGACTGGATATCAGTTTTTACACGGAGCGGCTGACACCTGACCTCCGCAGCCCGAAGGCTAACGATACCCTAAGGCTAGACCAGTGTCAGGATATTAGAGGGTACTGACTTTGTCAATAATGACTGCCATAGATGTTCATGGCAGCCGGGACCGACGGCTTAACGTGCTCTCCGAGGCACGGAGCAGGCGATAATTGTCATTCAATACGCACATAATTCCGAAAAGTCATATAAATTCCGAAAGTCAGAGGTGCGCGACGTGGGTTCGAACCCGAGACCCTCTGCATTGCAGTCTTTTGGTCTTCCCACTGAGCTAATAACTAATTTATATAAAACTAATAAATAATTTATCAGGTAAATTGATGGTGTATTTCAGTCATACTATTACTTTTAATAGATTTTTACTCAACGTCGCGGAAAGTATATTATATTTCAATGCCTAGGTACATAAGTTCGTTACTCAATTAAACGCAAGCGTTACGCGAGCGAAGCCGCGGGCAAAACCTAGTTTTTGATATAAAAACCTAATATTATTCACGTTTGGATTGTGTTCAGCGAATGGGCGTGATTCCTGCGACCCTTTAAGTTTGTCTGGCTAATCTAGTCGAGGGTCCGAATGTTGCAGTATAAGAGAAATTAACCGATAAAAGATCAATTTTCATATTAGGAATACGAATTAATCTCTTTTCTTTTCTTTCTCTTTTTTATAGAGACAATTCTCGCACTAGGAATAATTTCTGTATTGCGAGAGACTTTACAAACATTCAACGAACGGACACAAAGAAAACCCAGACTCGGTGAAACTATTTGTGGATCACACAAAATTTGTCCCGTGTGGGATTCAAATCCACAACACAGCGCAGTGGCAGCGGGGCGAGACGACGCTTAAACCACTACACCACCCGTGCAGAAAAATCTAAGAAAAAGTATAGAACACAACAGTACCAATTTTAAAGTCACGAGCATGATCGTGGATTAGATCTAGTATTAGGTATTATGTTTAAAATATGTAAGTTGAATACTTTTCTGAAATGTGTTCTATCTTTATTTTCATACTGATTATCTTATCTTATCTATTATATAACAAGTATTCTTGAGTTAATCGATTAATATGAGGCATACATTTTCGTCTCCGTTTACGGTTTGATTCTTGAATATGGCAAAGCATTGTTGGGTTTTCTGACAGTAAAAAAGCACGATGCCTAAATTTAACCGCTATATTGTAATACGCTTGCCATCTTGTTAATGGAATACACCTTTATTACATCAATGCCTACCTATCAGTACGTATCTATGTATATACAAGAGCGTAGATATCATATATAAATATAATTAAGTATACATATAAACACCAATATATACATATACTTAATTACGCAGCGATAGCTCAGTGGGGAGACCAACAGACTGCAATGCAGAGGGTCTTGAGTTCGAACCCACGTCGCGCAACTCTGACATTCAGAAGTTATGACTTTTCGAAATTATGTGCGTATTGATTGACAATTATCGCCTGCTCCGTGCCTCGGAGAGCACGTTAAGCCGTTGGTCCCGGCTGCCATGAACATCTATGGCAGTCGTTATTGGGAAAGTCAGTACCCTCTAATATCCTGACACTGGACTAGCATTAGGGTATCGTTAGCCTTCGGGTTGCGGAGGTCAGGTGGCAGCCGCTCCGTGTAAAATCTGATATCCAGTCAAATCCGGTTAGATCAGAAAAGCCGACCCCGAGTGACTTGGGAATAATAAAGGCTAAGAGAGGAGGAGATACGTATAAATACCTGTTTATATGTGCATATACCCTAATCATAACTATAATATTATAAATGCAAATGTAAATTTGTTTGTTACGCTTTCACGCCTCAATGAATCAACCGATTATCATGAAATTTTGCATACTCGTTGTCAGGGGTAGAGAAAAGAACATGGTGTACAAATTGACATTTACGTGGGCAAAATCATGTTAAGTAAATATAAATATAAATTGTATTTTCTTAATAGCTATAATCATATGATTGTTGAATGCCACTTCTGTTTTTTCTACGTATACTATGACAACGGGCTTCACTCAAATTCTTTTTCATGGTCAATTTAAAATATAATATAGTTGTCGGCATCGAATAGGCCCTTGCGAATCTAATTTGCGCCTCTGAGTTGACTTATAGAGGGTACCTACTGCACCATAGAGTATTAGAGAGGTGAGTGGACAGAGTAATAACAAACTAAGTTAGTAGAGACTATTTTAGAAAAGATTTCATTTTATTGGCTTTTCATACAATATTAGCTCTGTTTAGTTATTGCCACATTGTCAGGCTTACATCTCTTCTCAGTAAGAAGAATTATGCCATAGTCCACCACCTGGTCCAGAAAGGATTTGCAGGACAGATTTAACAAGTCTTCGAGAACATTATTGAAAACTTTCAGATAATGTCGAGAGATTTTTGATGATATCTGACAAGCTCATTTTTCATCACCAAACAGTATAATATACATAATAATATTAGATCTTAACTTATAAATGCGGATATGAGTTTATTTGTTAAGCTTTCGCGGCTTAACTACCGGTCCGGACCGGTCATCATGACATTTCACATACATGTAGTTATGAAAACAGAAAAGGACATAGGGCACCTTTCCTATAGAAAATAAATACTATTGCCGAGGAATATAGATTTATAGACCAAATCTAGATTAAGGCAAGAGAAGCTACGAGAAAAATAGTTAGTATAATTATAAAAAGATTGACTATTTGACTTCTGACATCTGCATAAATATATTTGACTTATAATTATTATTAGTTTCTCAAACTCACGGCAACGCATACTGGATTTAATAGTGCCCTACGTATTATTCCACGACATAGCCTACCTGTTTGCCAAGTTTCGTCCAAATCAGCCCAACTGTTTATACCTGATTGTTTGATAAACGTCCAAACAACGTCACAAAGATTCTCGTTTATGGTATTAGGAGGATAACATTGTATTCGATTCAGACGAAGACAAACAAACAATACAGAAAAACAAGACTACCTTTTTATCGAGTAGCTTACGTAAACGACTGCGGATCACGAATCCGGTTTCGAATCCGAGTCGGACCAACACAAAGATGTTAATATATTTGTCAAGATTTTTTTCATAACGGCCTGGGCTGTCCAATGTATTCATCAGTTGATCCTGCGCCTGATCTCTCTCCAGTCGTGTTGGATTGTTATCTCTTGGAACATAAGTGTAGAAGAACCAAACATGAGAGTTTGAATGCACGGATGGCATAGTAGTTTAAGTGTTTGCCTCGCCACTGCCACTGCGCCGAGTGTTATGGGATCGAATCCCACACGGTACAAAACTTTGTGTGATCCACAAATGGTTGTTCCGAGTGTGGGTGTTCTTTGTGTCCTTTGTTTAAAAGTTCGTAAAGTCCTCCGCGACTCAGGATTTATTCTTAGTGCAGGAGTGTCTTCATAAAAAAATAAAGGACACAGATTATAAATGTGTTTGCGGCCACTTTTGTGCAGTATGATATCTCCTGTGTCAGTTGGCTCGTCACTAATATTGGCCTGGATATTATTAAATTATCAGGTTTTACATCTCCTTTATTTTCCAATAAATGCATGCTGCATGCAATTACAGTTCCCCAGTTGATTAAGTGTAGAGTCGATTTTCATACGGCATAAATATATTTTTATTTTTATTGCTTTGAAGTCGGCAAAGAAGCATACGGCCCGCCTGATGGTAAGTGGCTATCGCAGCCTATCAACGCTTGCAACACCAGAGGCATCACTCACGCGTTGCCGATCCCGAGACATTTGTTCTTAAGTTTCATAGGCACAGAAATTTCACAAGCTACAGTACGATTCAAACCGAAACATGCACAATTTGCACACTACTACTTGGCGGTAGAATATGTGGCACTGTGGTGGTACTCACCTAGACGGCTCTTGCAAGTTTTCTATGATCACCACTGCCGAATCTGACTCTCACAGGTGTTACAGTGGCGGAAGCTTGGGTTGAGACCAGTCCCAAGAAATAAATAGCGGTAGTTGCTTTTAGTTTCGTCGTATTTCGATACTTGTTTCGATTGACTGCATTACGCAGATGTACTAAAAGCTAATACTGTGCATGAGGTCCTGGTTTCGAATTCTGGATCGGACAGTTTGTTTATATCGACCTCGATGGCGTAGTGGTTAGTGTAAGCGACTGCCACGCCTGAGGTCGCGGGTTTGATTCCCGCCCAAGTCAAACATTTGTGTGCATGGACATGGATGTTTGTATTGGTCTGGGTGTTTCTATGTATAATATGTATGTATTTACAAAAAGAATGTATAGGTAGTATGTTTATATATTAGTACAAGCTCTGCTTAGTTTGGGCTAGATGGTGTTGTGTGAATGTGATAGAATATTATATTATTACCTGTCAAGGAAACCTGAATAGGTTTTCTAAACAACAAGGAGTCTGGAGCAATACACTGTAAAAACAATAGGCTTGATCCTATTACGTGACACTTAAAAGCCATATTTGGCTGAATAAGGCTGTAATGCACCTCTTCCTTCCTTCGGAGATATAAGTGTAACACTGTCGAAAACTGTATATATATATATATACACATATATGTATTACGTCAGCTGTAGCAACTAAATAAACACAGATAATAATTCAAAACGTGTTTATTACTTATCTATCTACAGTTTACATACCCGAATTACGATTTGCCGGTTCAATTTCGCATAACACTCGCAAAAATACATAAATATTTTCGAACGTCTGCAAAGTCTGGCAATCCACAGCTGGCCAGTGTGATCGAAAATACCATAAAAAATTACTAATAACAATTTCTTGGCTTACAATGAGAGAGTTTATAGTCGGCATTAATAACATGTCACGATATCAGTTAATTCCTCAGCAAGGTCAGGTAACAATACATCGTTACACGAATATTCGTTTTTATTAGAGTTGTCAGATAACCTGTAACTTGCTGTAAATCACAAAATGTGCATTGCTTCGAGTAGTCATCTCGCTACTAGCACTGATGAGTTGTATGTTGTGGTTTAATACTTAGTGTTCTTTTTTTAACAACACCCTCTCTATTAATTATTATTATGGCTCTACCGCGAGAGACTTTTCGTCCCGTGTGGGGATCGGACCCACAACATTCGGCGCGGCGGCAGTGGCTATGTGACCACTTAAGCCACGACGCCATCTGCACAGTCAAATTACACGAAGTCTGCACAGTTTCAAGGAGTCATTTTGCTACTGGCACTGCCCCGAGTATTGTGGTTCAATACTATAGATGCTTGTGTTACAATTAATTAATCAAAGAAATTAGAAATCAAATCAATAAAAGTTGTCCTATATTCTGAGTGGTTGAACGAAGATACAAATAATTTAATGCTAGAAAAATAACCCTAGCATGCAGGAAAAATAAAGAAAGCTACATTAATAAAATATGCTAAGGTATAGAACATTCTATAAGTAAAGGACGGATAGATATAGCGTAAAGTCTCATTAATAGCTTAGATAAATCAATAAGAAGAAAAAGTACTGTGATACAAGACGAAAATGGTAAAATACTTATAAACAATAAAAGTATTGTAAGTAAATGGAAAATGTACCTAGAAAAATTATATGATGGGGAAGGTTTGGATGAAAATGATTCAGAAAATGAAGCAGAAGTAGACTTAGATAGATTAGGGCCCGAAATAATTAGATCCGAATATGACAAAGCTTTGCAGGAACTTCAACTCGGGAAAGCAGCAGGAAACGATTATATGTTAATAAAGGAAGCTAATGATGAGATCAAGAACGCAATTTTTAATATTACCAAAATTATATATAACACAGGTGAACTGCCTTCTGACTTTAAAAATCACTAAAACCATAACTCTACCTAAGAAACACAATACCACAAAATGTGAAGAACATAGAACATTAAGTCTTGTATCTCAGGCATCAAAAATTATCCTAAAGATTATACAAAATAGAATCAGACAAAAAACAGAATTTCAGCTAGGTAATGATCAATTCGGTATTAGAAAGAATAAAGGAACAAGAGAAGGAATTTTTGCTTTACCACCGATTCTAGAAAGAAGAGTTGATCTGAATATTTATACCTATGTAGCCTTTATAGATCTGGAGAAGGCATTCGATAAAGTGAACTGAATAATAATGATGGAGCTATTGAAACAGATACTATACAGAAATCAAGAAACAGTTATAGAAATAAATGATCACAAAGAATTTGCAAAAATAAAACAAGTTGTAAGACAAGGATGCTCTTTGTCTCCACTTATATTTAATATTTTTATTGAAGCAGCCGTACAAAATATATTTGAAGACACCCACAAGGGCATCAGCATAAATAGCAAACGTATCGCTTTTGTACAATTTGCGGATGATATTACAGCACTTGCAAATAGTAGGGACGACGAAAACCAGCTTAACAAAATGAATACAGTTTTTCTAATTTTCGTGTGAAAATAAACATTAATAAAACTAAAGTCCTTGTGGCATCTAAATTGCCGCATAAAATAATAAACCGTATCAAAATTTACCAAGACCATCAGCCAACATAAAAATTTGAATAGCGATTGCAAAACAGGCCTTCCACAAAAAGAAACTACTATTCACTTCAAAAATTTATAATGATATCCAGGAAAAACTAATTAAGTCTTATATCTGGAGCATTGCCCTATACGCTTGCAAAACGTGGACCTTAAGACAAAGAGACCGAAAAAGGATTGGAAGCTTTTGAGATGTGGTGCTGGCGTCGCATGGAGAAAATGCCCTGGACAGATAAAGTTACTAACACAGAAATATTGACAAGAGTAAATGAGTAAATTAAAAAAAGGGTAATTTTGAAACACATAGAACAGAAGGGGTAAAATGATAGGACATCTAATTCGACATGATAATTTTATCACAAATATAATGGAAGAGAAAGAAAGGAAGACCAAGAAGAAGGTACACCGATCAAATGAAAAAAGTTGTAAAAGTTGAAACTTATAAAGAACTGAAAGAGATGGCATTGAAAGAGAAAGATGGAGATTGCTACATCAACAAGTGCAAAGCACTTAAGTTTTGGATGGATGGATTCTGAGACTGAGCACGTTTCTGCTTGTTATTTCAAAGTTTTAAAATACTCACGAAACGAGATTACCTATGCCTGTAATTGGAGGCTCATCTATCTATAAAAAATACTACTACTAATATCATCTATCAATAATAAAATTGTAACCAGTCCATGTCTGTGCATACTTATATATTTAAGATTTATGCGAGGCGTCTTCATAAGAGCTCTAAAAGCCAGACACATACCTATTATTATACTTAGAATTTTTGTATGTCTACATGTTTTGCGCGCTTTACGCAAAAAATATTTTAAGACTTTTCTTACGAAAATAATACTTTACGAAATCCGTAGTCTCTGCCTACCCCTCTGGGAAACAGGCGTGAATCTATGTATGTATGTATATATATTTTACGAATTCGAACGCTGGTTTGGCAGGTTGGTTGGTTGGTTGGTTATATAACCAGAGCTGAACTTAAAATCTGGTGCAATTTTGATCTGAAGCTACCGAAATGTCAGATAAAGTGTAAAGGGCCCACTACCCATAGTGACTTTGGCTACGAGTGCCCATATTTAAATGATAGTATGCAAAGTCATTAAATGATTAACCGGTCGTATACCGCCGGCTCGCATACCAGCCGGCAGATTTGTACCCGTCGTAGGCCGGTGGCTCGCATGCGAGCCACCAAATTGGCGCCAAAACGCCGCGCGCCGCCTTCGCTTTAGCTTAAGCTAACGTAAAACCAATTTGGTGGCTCGCATGCGAGCCACCGGCCTACGACGGGTACAAATCTGCCGGCTGGTATGCGAGCCGGCGGTATACGACCGGTTAATAAAGGAAATTAATTAAATAAAAATTACGATATTGAGATAAAATATTTTTTATTTATACCGATGACAAAATTTTATATAAATGTTTTTCACACACACTCTCGTCACACATCATCATTATTATCATGCACAATTAAAAGATTGTCTAAAAACTAAGCATTATCAAGCTTTTTTGTAAATAAAATAACAATATCACAACGAAAAAAACACAATCACGAAAACCGAGTCAACAAGAAAGCCGATTTGTGTTATGACAGTTGGTTTCGGTGTGGCAAGTTAAAAAGAAAAAATCATAGATCAATATCTAATCGATATTATTCTTTTGCTTATTACTGACATAATAACATAAAATAATATAATTGCTTTATTATTTGTGGATTATAAACATATAATAATAGCACTATCCTATTTCTTTATCACTTCTAATATTTTTATTCAATAATATTAGGCTTCTTTTTACGTTGAAATTATAACGTGGCATCATTGGTGATTATAACAAGACTTATTTCCGTTACGATATTTTTTTTATTATATAACTATATTAAAATTTCTAATAATTTTTCGTACTATCCATTTACTGAATGAAAAGTACGAAAAATATAGATTTTACTATCTTCTTTCGGTTAATGAATAGTACGAAAAATTATTAGAAATTATGATATATTTTTTATCATACGTGTAATCTTGGGCGGCTAAAAATTACACGTTAGCGAAAAATGGGCATTCCCCTTTAATAGTAACTAATTTAATTAATTTACTTTTCTTTTAAAAGTCAGTTTTCTAAATAAACTTTAATTAGTAAGTTCATCCATTTATGTCACAGAGTAACATATTTTATAAACGTCATATTTACACTTGTAAATTCACATTTAGGTAAATTTCGCTGTTACCGCTGTCAAACAATTTAAAAAATAATAGCGTAAAACCGTTGAGAGGAACTGGCCAGAAACATACAGCCACTCTTTTTAACCGCCTATTTTACAGTATTATTACTTTAACAAATCAGATCTATAGAGAACTATAACCACTACAGGAAAACAAAACACAAGCAATTTAAAAGTTAGTCTCGCAAGTAGGATGTTTCAATAGCGCCCATTTGATTAGGCTATCAGCTACAAAACAAAGCCTACATATAATCGTTAACTGCGCATTATAGTAAGCAGTTAGCGTAGCCTATTGATTTTCCCCTCTATTAGCAGCACAGCGTTTTCCAAATAATGTTGTATTTGTCGTTTTCGTACTCTACCTGGGCACAGAGAGTCTCCTCTTAAACCTCCAGCAACCTGACTGTGGTGATATCTGCATACTAAAGCAATTTGCAACATATCAGAGAACCATATGGCATGTTCCTACTGAGGCTGTTACTGGGTTCTAGTCTCTAGTTAATCACATTATCGCATTGGGTGTAAACCTGTTATGATAGTGGAAGATTGAAGAAGAAGAATGCTAATGTGCTGAGTATTGTTGATTCGATCCATTTCACACGGGACAAAAAATATGTAATCCATAAATAGTTGATCTGAATTTGGGTGTTTCTTGTGTCACAGCATTCGAATCCGGTACCGTTGCATCAATAAGGCTATTCTATATAAGGACCTAATGTGTCGTAATGTGATAAGTGATCAAATAGGGCTCATGTTAAAAGTATGTTGCGGTCTGGTTGATGCCCCAGACCTCCATAATGAGCTGGTTCGACTTAATGTGCCAAACAATTTTTACGAGCCAGAAAACACAGACTGCTCACTGTGCCACGTGCCACACGGTTGCACGGGCTTCATCACCGGTGCCGCATGTACTCTCTGCGCTTAATACTCTCATGGAAGCCAACTCAGACTGTGATATTTTTGCTGATGACTTGAAAGTAGTCATGATTGTATGCAATGCTTTTTGTGAGAAGCTAACTTAAATTTATATAACTTAAATATGTGTGTTAAATATATACTAATAAATAGTGTCATTGGTTTATGTAACCGTTCTAATTGTATTAAATAAATAAATTGTGACAATCTAAAAATGGTAGAAAGGAGACTGGCGGGTTTCTTAGGAGCGTTCGGCCTGGGCACCTACACGGATAATTTCAATATTTCCTGACAGCATTATTGATTAGAAAACCATATATGATTGTAACTTTTTCCTAAAACTTGTCTGAATGTAGATATAAGACATTAACTTATGACATTGACATAAGGTTAAGCCATGCACGAAAACCTCTAATATTGTATGTATGTATGTTAATTCACTAATATGACATATTATACTTTATTTTATTATTGCATAGGTTCCAAGCTTAAGTCTCAGGTTCAACATGATTCAGGAAGCAACTGTGCTTGTAACATATGTTTGTAGTTTAGAAACGACATCGTCAGATAATGACCTACGGATGACAAGTAATAGTTTGATGCCTATCTAAAAAAAATATTTACTGTTTTTTTAGTATGGCAACAATCATGAATTATCGATTACAGATATTGAGTGAATAATCGATTTCATAAACCTGTAAATTGAATTGAAAATCTTATAAAATATCTCATTACCCTGGGCAACACTTGCCTCTATTTTGGGATATAAGTGATAAAGGAAACAATCTCATTTAATGTACAAAGTGGGAGTGTATCAATTATATGCAAGTATCGTTTTTTCCCATGTAGCCGCTAACTTGGAAATTACTCTTCTCCACTTAGACAAGTTTTCTGAAATAGTACTGAAGAAAATAGTTAAGAGTAAATATCAACGTTTTCCAGTAAAAGTTTTATTTGTGTAGGTGTTCAGGCCGAAAACCGCTAGTCTCCTTTACCTACTGAATTTAAATATCGCACAATTGGGATGTAATCAATAGTTATGCTTCAATAAAAGAATAAAGGCCTAAATTACTATCTTTCAGAATACATATTAAGAACTAACTTTTTATATAGCATCATGAAAGATTGCGATCGAAATCGAACCCTCTGCGTGGCATTCCAGTAGTTCCCAATAGACTATAGATGATTATTTATTTGTCTTATATATAAATCTAAGTCTCATTTTAATAATCTGGACTACCTACCCAATGCGCCTAGTGCAAAATACTTTCATTGTTTTCCTTTTACATACATGCATATTCATAATTATAATGCATACCTTATAACTGGGCTTTTCATAAATGAATCATTTACCTACGTTTAAAACTATGTAGATGTGTAAAATCAACATATTCCCGTTGGGTAAAACCATACGGGATATCACTCATAAATATGATTAACTAATTACTAATGTTTGAGTATTGTAAACATGATATACTTTATTATATTGTAGTTCAAATACGTTATACGAGTGTTTGTGGTCGAGATGTATTATATAATAGGTTAAATGTCGAAACACGATACGAAGTGAACCGGTATCTCACACCAGTTTCGATATGTTCCTTTAATAGTAGGGTGTTTGTTGAATTATATTAAATTAATCAAAAATGTACAAGTTATATGTTTTTATTACATTGTTGTATATAAGTTGTGGCTACAGTACTAATATAAAGGTAAGAATGTTATCTATATGTGTGATGTTTGTAATCCTCACGTGGGGTGCAGTGCGAATGATAAAATTCTATCTGTTAAAGTGTCTGCCGTCAAAATATATGTGTAGTAAAATTTGCGTTATTTATTGTAAGGTAATAATATTAACGATACTATATTGAAATTAACAATAAACTTCGATAAACAAGAAATTAGGTACCTAATTCATAATAAGTTAAAATTATTTAATTGGGTAATTAAATAATTTTACTATTTTATACAATACTACTGCGGTAAAATCAACAATCAGTAATGACATCACTCTCTCAATAAGTATTTATTATAATAGTCAGCCTTCACAAAAACAATTTAATTGTAGCTATCTATTGTTTTTGACGTTTTTTTACCAAAATGTTTCTTACATCAAATAGTACGAGTAATGATGAAAGCGTGGTAATTAAACGACAAAGAAGAAAATTAAAAAAGAATATCTTTTTCTTTTGATGTGACTGATTTCTCATTTAATGATAAGTTTAGGGTAAGTAAGTCAACCATTGAATATTTGTTGAGTAAAATTGGACATGACCTAAAACATGACACATCAGAAACACATTACTACACTACCTATTAATTCTTGAAACTTTGGAAGTACTCTCCCGGAAAGGTTATAACGCGAGCTAAGTCGTTAATTTTTAATTTTATTCAATTGTATAGAAAACCGGCCATGGTTATCTTCCCATGTCATCATTGTGTCTCTAAGATCCAGGAAAAATCCCAAAACAATTAATTGACTCGCGATATTTTCCTTCCACTTATTCACTTTCATCTCATAAGTCAATTTCTCACTAAACCAGCCAAACAAAATATCTCTGTTGTTATGTATAAACGACAGAATAGTTAATTTGTTGTTATGCTACATTTTTATTCTCCGCAGGAAATATGTATTTCCCCTATATAGAATAAACCTAAAAGTTTTTGTTTCACCCTCATTACTGTTTTATATGTAAAATTACAATAATATGTAGAAATGTAAAATACCATGACATATTTGTAAATGTTTAGAATTAGTGAGTTTTATTGAACAGAGTTTACAGGCGCAACAATTTACAATTATTTGTCAGTAATTTTTTTACATATTTGTAGGTTTTATTGAACAACACATGTAAGACAATTTGACAATTAAGTCACTTATTGACAAAATTGTCGGATTATAAGTTTTATTGAATAGGGCCCTGGCCTGCTTATGCCGCCCAAAATGTCCCGAAGGTGGAATGTCAAATTTGTTTAACTAAGTCTAATAAATAGGAGTTATAAATTGAAAATAATTGTAATTTAAACAATATTATGTCGATATTTAAGTATAGACTTACGCCTGTTACCGAAAATGGTAGTAGACAAACGAAATCGATTCTATTACGTAGGTAGCCAAGAAAAGTGCAATGCGTCTGATTAAATTTATAACACTGAATAATTGAAACAGCTCCCATTGTATTTTATTATGGAACAATATCGTCGAGATAATTATCATAAGTTTATTGCAACTGTAGGTAATAGAGATAGTAGGGGAAGATTGGCACCATTCGTACACGGGGAAGCTTCATACAGTCACTACTACAGCTTGTTAGAACAGCGTATGTATTACGGCTTTGCGTGAATTAGTAGACGCGGGTGATCCCCAGATGTCCACGAAGTTAGCCACCAGTGCGGCCGCTGCGAGCGACACGAGAGGACGAAATGTATTTATGCACGCTCAAAGTAAATATTACGTCGATTTTTCCGGATGTTTCATGCTTAAGTGAAGTGTCAAATCCTATAGGATTATTGCTCAATCGTAAGTAACTACGATCACAATATTAATAGTGTATCTATTTTGTGGTTTTTTTATTTTGATTTATGTGTAGGTCAAAAATGAGTGATTTTCTTGTCTAGTCTACTCAAGGGGAACTTTCGTACGCGTATGAATGTGCCTCAGACTGTACCCACAACGTCAACATTTATTAACAGGTTTGTTTTTTTTCTAAAACGATTGCAAAAATGATGCGGAATTACACGAAGAAAGAAACTAGGTCCACATTAATTAATGAAGAATATAATGACACACCGGAGAAAAATAGACTGGAAGATTTGCACAATGCAAAGCAGTTAAAGAAAATAGAACAAGAAAGAAAAGCAAAAGCGAGAGAGATGAAAAGCATTTTGAAAAACACCACACACTCTAAACCAAAAAGAAGAAGAAGAAACTAGTAATTCTGAATCTGAAAATTCAGATTCTAGTTTACAGGAAAGTTCGACATCAATGGTAGATTATTCTGATGATAATGAAGCTGAAAATGTTGATGGTACAGTGAGACCTGAACAAATTAAGGCCAATTGTTTTATATTAGTCAAATTTGTATAAAAAGATCGATTGTCCATTACGCAGCAAACGTTATAAGCCGATATCCTAAAATGAAATTAAAGGTCACGTATTTAAAAAAAGAAAAACAGGTACTTGGTCGTTTGTGTATCCCATTATTGAGGACGAACATAGCGTGGATATTTCTGATGACGCATTAATTCTTCCTAAGCCGAAATCTCCAGAAGCCTATACCTCCAGAACTTTTAAGTTATACACATTTCCTATTAATGTTACCACGTTTAATGTGCAATAATTAATGATTAAGGCTTGCTTTATCTTGTATTCATTTTTAATGTACCAAATAACTAAAAGATTAATGTCTTGTTGACTGATTAGAATTAGCGTAGTGTACCTTGTCGTGTTTTCCTCCTAAATGTTAATTGTTTTGAGAAATGTATGTTTTTTGTGCATAAGAAATTTTGTCATTTAGTTTATTACATCTTTGTTTTTTTTGAGGCCAATTAAAACGATTTTTGATAATTAATTTGCTATTTTATTTAACCTGTATTAAGGTACCCCATACCGCCTGAATGTTTCCCTACCCGTATACGAATGCTCCCCTACAGAGGGTAGATTCAGACATTTGACAGCTTTTACCAAAAATTGAATTCATTCATTTATTTAATAAGATATTCACTTCAAACCTTTTGACTACGTAGCAAAATGTATGCAGAATGTTTTAATAACTGATTGAGCAATCTAACTTTAATATCCTAATTTAGAAAATAAAATTCTAGAAAGTGTACGAATGGTGCCAATCTTCCCCTAATCTGTCAACCGCGCGGCGTGGCGCTTACGACGTTCGGCACTCAGCAATAGTCGCAACAAACTCGTCATCCTTAACACACGCGTCAATAGCTATGATAAAAAATCGCGCGACGTTTTTATTAAATTTATCTTTACAATCTGAAGATAAAATCAATTTATAAATTGTCCCACGGTATTCAATAGAACGGACGCTGTTGCAAAATAATAGGGAGAATGGTAAGGCATTATTTGTTTTATATTTACGTACTTAGAGCTCATTCATTCAGTTCATATATCACAAATATTTACTGCTAAATGCTTATTAAATGATCTAACAAATTATAAATAGTGTTTTATTTTTTTGAGTATTCCGAATTACAACAAATCATTGTATTTACATATAATATGACTAAATATACAGTACTTGCTCAGCTTTAGAAAAAGTAAACACGCGACTGACATTACGATGCACATTTCCGAAGTCAGTCTTATAAACATGTTGTGTTATATTTATATTGCATTAATTTTGCAAAGTCTATGCTACTTTTAGTTCTTCAATATAACGTAAACAAATATTCTATGATTAATTTTTATTATAACAAGAAAGCTAGTATATCTTAATAATTATTTATTTCAGCCGAAGCGAGTTTGCGTCATCGGCGCAGGGATAGCAGGACTATCCTCCGCAAGGTATTTGAAAGAAGAAGGTATTAACTTCACAGTTTTGGAAGCCACGCGATATGTTGGTGGCACTTGGCGATATGATCCACGCATCGGTACCGATGAAAATGGCTTACCATTACATACAAGCATGTACAGAAATTTAAGGTATGAATATCTATGAAAAAATGTTAAACACTCCATATATCAATAATTATTATAAGTCTAAAACATTACACAAACAATATTCTGCGAGCTGTTTTATTCCTATATTGGAACTGTTTACGAAGAACGTTTAATACATCATAAGATGACACTAAAATGCAAATGTACTTAAGAAATATGATATCAATCATTAAAACGCATTCTATTAAGCCGCTTAAATATTTACATTTAATTATTTTATTTAAAGTGCAATTTATCAATGATTTTTATCAGACAAAGTATTGTCTGATAAAATTCATTGACAAATGAAGTCAACACTACAACGCGTGAACACTTACGATTCCACGCGTTTTAGTGTTGACTTAATTTCTATGTAAACAAACAGATGGCGTGATTACAAAGTAACATCGTGTATAGTTATAAATTAGTAAAATTGTCGTTGTAAATGGTCTTAAACCAAAAAACAATAATCTGTTTTAAATATATAGGTACATATGAAATGAACCTAAGTAGCAACACAAAGAACTGTTTTGAGAGATCAGTAGCCTCTGACTATACTGTAACTGTGATTATAAAGAAACTAGCTGACCCGAAAGTCGTAGTCCTGTCAATTTATACAAAAATACATTTTACGTAATTTATCAAAATGTCAATGAATTTTTTCAATATTTCCCGTGGATTTGTCGCAAATTTTCGTTCATTCAAACCTTGTCTTGACAAATTACAAACACAACAAAAAAAGAGCCAAATCAGTCGAGTCGTTCTTAAATGATGTTCCGTCATACATATAGGCAATTGATTTTTATTTATATACAGATTTGCTGTAGATCTTTAACTAACGTTGTTACATAAAGAGTTCGATGTTAAAATGAAAGGAGAAAACTGTCTGTCTAAGTTAAGTAGCAGTAAGTAAGATAGGGTTAGATATCAAACACATAGATTCAAAGAGATATTACTAGCACTGTATTTTACTAGGTATAGCACAATTATTTATGCTGTATAGTTTTATTAGTTAACTAGGTATATAACTTGTCTATTGCTGGCATGCTAGACATAATTAACAAATTAACTTATGAGATTAACTAGCTAAACAGCTTATTTTTACTACTACTGCAGCACTAAACATATGGCGCGCCATGTACTAAACTGTTTCCGTAGCCTTTAGACATTTGTTACACTCGCGCTTAGCTGATGCTAGAAAAGCCTCATTGTGCTCTATTTGAAGAATAATGTATTGTAGTTACTATCTTCATAAAACCGTAGCAGATTGTAGTTGACTGTAGATTCTACACACTTAACAATTGCAGCCGCTTGCTATATAATAAGTTTGGATCTGATGTGTGATGGTGAGCGACACGGTGATAAAAGATAGCCCTGAATATCATCTGAAATAATTCCTCAAAACGCAGGTCTTTATATAAGCAGTAGAAGACACAGCAGACTACCTCTTCGGTCCCGCTAATCTTTCTTTCTATCTTTCTTTCTTTTCGTGTGGTTAGTGGCCAACCAGTTGTCAGAAGTTGTTCAAGCCGCCTGTAGGCCTCTGACATGGCTTAACGACTGCTGTCAATTTGGCAACAACCGGGACCGACTTGACCGATAATGACCACGAATAATAATATAATAATATTCTACCACATACACACAACACCGTCTAGCCCAAACTAAGCAGAGCTTGTACTATGGGTACTAGACAATGGATAAACATACTTATATACTTTTTTTTTTGTATATATGAAAATATGAATGATCGTGAGGTACCGGTATCGGCACCCGGGTGCAGCTGGCCTATCTCTAACTCGCTGACTGATTGACTATTTACTTCCAGAACAAATCTCCCAAAACCAACAATGGAACTCAGAGGATTCCCGTTACCAGACAACCTACCGTCATTCCCCAGTTGGCAAGATTACTACTCTTACCTACAAGCATATGCGAAACACTTTGATGTGCTCAAATATATACAGGTAAGATACATATTAACAATTTACAAGTTATTAGAATTAGGTCACAAGTGTCTACAGTCTTAGAAAATACTTGTGAACCAGCGCACCTAGAGCTAAGTACATTGCCATAAGTGCTTGCCATCAGATTAAACAAAACGTAATACTCGCACGTGGCCAACCCTAAGACATATTCAGCCTTCTGAATATTCGTTATGCAGTCATTGCAAAAGGCAAAAACCATGTAGGCCGCCCTGCAGCCAACAAACCTACTTAAAATCTTTGATTCCTCGAATTGCGTGGTGGTTTTAATGGTTGCCTTGCCACTCCTGCTTTGCTCAGTGTTGGGGGTGGAATACCACACGGGACAAACAATTGTATGCTCCACAAATAGTTGTTCCGAACCTGGGTATCCGTTGTTTAAATGTTTGTAAAGTTCCTTACGATACAGGAATAATTACTACTACGAGAGTTGTCATTTTAAGATAAATAAATAAAAGTGCCTTAAAAGCCTACTGATTTTTTCAAGCTTCTTAAGAAATCGACGGTGACAACATCAATAACACACATTTATAATAATATATAAGGTACCTAAATCGTCTACTTACTGTGAGCCGAAGGTAACCTTCTTCTTTAAATCTATCTATCTATCTATCTTCTTTAAATCTCTGAATGATTTTGAATATAAACAATTCTAAATCTGCTTTTATTTTATCCGCAGTTTCTCCACAATGTGATTTCAGTCAGAAGAATAGGTGATAAGTGGAGAATAAAGCACGAACACGTAATTACAAAGGAGGTGTTTGAAGAAGATTATGAGTTTGTCATCGTTGGCAACGGACATTTTAGTACGCCTAACATGCCGAACATTCCCGGTGAAAGTCTATTCAAAGGTAATTTAATGGTATTATATTACTTTTTATGTTTCTTGTGTATTTTTAAGACTACTACAGATAACAGACCGTAGTGCCAAACCGATTCGATTTGATTAGCAATTGATAATTTCCTATTATTATCTAATCCAGAAATCAAATCTACGGTACGAAAAATACATCCAAAAACAATAAAGTAGCAGCATAGCAGAAATCGTAGTAGTTCTGAACGAATTAGACCTGACTGTAAATTTACACTAACGTCCAAGTCATAGTAATTTAGAACATACATACATAGTATTACCGAAATTGTAAAAGTGATTATATTAAGTATATAATTATTATCATTATTGTTTATTTTTCATATATACTGTTTACAAAATTACGCTGCCGACTCCGTCGGCATAGACGATGCACTGTTACTCCGATATGCCGAACGGAGAACTGAACGCAATTAAATGAAACGTGACCTTAATTTTAGGCTCTCTCCTAATCTACTAAGGTGTAAAATACCCCATTCCGCACTTTGGTAGATTAAGAGAGACAAGTAACAAATGTTAATGTAAAAAAATTACAAAACATAATGCAAGTAATTTCAAATTCAGAAACTCCTTATTAGTTCTATAAAATATAAAACATACTTTCTATTATAAGCAATTCTTAACTTAGTACTGATATACAGTTATTAAAATCAACTGCCCGGTGCTTCAGCGCTTGTGAATGTGTATGCTCCCCAGCACACAGCACAGCACTCAGTCTCAGTTTACATTCCCAGGTAGGAAAAAGTGTGATTACATAATATATACGTCAAGACATTGTTAGTAGTATCTGATACTGCTGGGTACGGCGATAGGTTCGTCCTCTAATACGTGCAACTTATAAACAAATCTGGAAAAGTATGGATGTATTACACATTTGTCTACTCCTCCGAGGATACAGGTGAAAGACTATGCATGTATGTATTATTCATATATTGTTTTAGGTAATATTATACACAGTCACGACTACAGGCAACCAGAACCATTCAAAGATCAGCGAGTGCTGGTAATAGGTGCTGGACCGTCGGGCATGGATATAGCGATAGACGTAGCAGAGATTAGCAAAACCTTGGTCCATAGCCAACATACTAAAGTCAATTTCAAGACAGAATTCCCATCGAACTACATGAAGAAGCCAGATGTTAAAGAATTTAATGAAACTGGTGCCATATTTGTTGATGGAACTTACGAAGAATTGGACGATGTTATTTATTGCACGGGTAAGTGGATAGAGCCTCGCGAGATGACCTCCAACCACCCTGAGGTTTGACCGGGTGGCGGGCTTCGTAGGCCTACCCACCATCTGATCAGCACCAGTTCCAAGAGGCGGCGTGCGTGTTCCCACGCGCGTCTCTGTGTCGTGTTCGTCTCCCCCTTAGGGGGGGACAGTAGGGCTTTTAAGTAAGTAGTGCATATAGAGTAGGTCTTGTCATGTACTGGCCTGCCGTTTCATACGGCGGGCCGAAACCTCGATGGGGTCGCGACTGCATGTGCAAGTGATTCGCGCGGCTCCGTCGATAGCGGTTTTGTCGAGGAACACCATGGTAGGTTTAGTTGGTATTCCGGGAGGTTCATTATCATCATTTCAACATCATTATTTTACCCGGTGAGTCCGACATAGCCCCTCCGCCCGCCCCGCGGAGGGGTAAGCGCCAAGCATTCCACCAGGTTAAAAAAAAATTGCGTAGCGCCTGTTTAACTGCGTAAAAGTCATGCGAGTGTGCAGTACAACCCTAAAGTCACAGATTTGAATCGTAGATATACCCTTCATCGTTCTTAGATCGCAAGAAAGAGTGTCCACACGAAGAAGAGTGAGCTCACTCATTACGTAGAGAATGATACGGAAAATATTTTCAATATGAGTAAGCGTGGTATTTGTACTAGTATACTTAGGATTATATTATCTGTGATAATGTTTAATTCAGATATTCTATATACATATATATGATTGTGTTTTAGATGACAAATTAAGACCGGTCCAGACCATATCAATCGTTTGTTTTCTGTGGTCCAACCGTCCAATCTAAGTAAGAATACAATAAAAACTGATTTTATATGATTGATATACAATAGGGTAGTCAACACACATTTTTTATTATTTAAGTCATATAGTTACGTTACCCAAACTTTAAAATCCAAAGATCTCTTAAACTTCCTTAAAAATTAATAAGATACATGCGTTTTAAATCTGGTTGTACGGTTAATTGTAAAATGGCAAAATGGATGCATAGTACAAACTGTGACATATCTACTATTTAAACGCAATTTATTTATTTTGGTTACTATTTGCTCTTGTGTGTAAAGTAGTAAATAAATTCAAACTCTTAAACTAAATTTAATACTGAATTTGAAAAATCGGACGGAGCCCGCTTTTCAGCTAGTTTCGCCGCACCTAGTGTTCTAATTCCACGCAGGACAATTATTAGTGAGATCCACAAATGTTTGTTTTGAATCTGGCTGTAACTTGCGTCCGTTAGTTACACGTTATTAAAGTCTCTCGACGCAGGGCTTGTACAATAAGGCAATTGTCTTTTACAAATAATAACATGTACAATGATCAATAAAACTATTTGTATTGTTTGCAGGTTTCCTGTACGACTATCCATTCTTAGACGAATCAAGTGGGTTGACGCTGGACCGGCACAGCGTGGTGCCGCTATACCGATATATGGTCAACATCAATCAACCCTCGATGATTGTCATGGGGCTCGTCGTCAGAGCGTGTTTAGTTGTAGCACTTGATGCGCAGGTAAGATTTGTTGCACCAATCCTAGATAATTATTAAAAAGACTAGGAATAAAGATCCCTACTGACCTTTTAACCTAACCTGTGGTCATCATCAAATGTTTATGTAGTATCGACAGCGGTATTCGCACGTCTAATGCCCCCGTTCTGAAACGTCATAATGAGGAACGAGTCTTTTGAAATATACCTGTCACAGTTTCACTTCTAAGGAATAAGGATGTTGTGACAGAAATCCCCAAAGCACTGCCTCATAGAGTACGGACTATGGTATACCATCATGTACTGGTACTGTGGGGAAGCGATCGCGATTCTGTATTCTGTATCTTCACTACGTAGACCGAATAAGACCTTTTGTAATATTTTCTTCACGGTGCCTGATGATTGCTAGTAGTGAATTCCTCTTAACGGCTGTCAAGACTAAGTTGTTAAGGCACCTCTTATTTTAACGGCCATACAGCCTACGATACTTTATGAAACTCTCTATAAAGACTCGTATACCAAACTCTTTCATATATAATAATATCAGTGCTGTATTAAACTGTCCCACTGCTGAGGATGGGTCTCAGTGTGAGGAGGTCCACTACGCCGACCCACTGCGGGTTGGCAGACTTCACATATCTTCGAAAGCATCATTAAACAACTCTTTTATACTTAACACAACATTTGAGTTAAGTTGTAGACTGGAATGTAACATGTGCACTATATAGCAATGAGTTCTATGTCTGTACGATACAACTATGTTTCACACAGTTAGCTCTCATAATTTTGTTTGAACTTACGCCATTACTTCAGCGAAGCGGTTTTTATTTGCCTATTACATAATAATTATACAGAAATTGTATGTGGCTCAAACACTTAAATTACGTATAACATGTTTCTCACCATTTCTGGTTTACAGTACGCATACGTGTTATTATACAAGTGCTATCATCACCTTCAGAAGCCTCTTAAAAACTGGATTAAAGGCGTACTATCGGTATAGGTACTGTTGTTTCTTCTTTCTAATGATTTTATGTTCTTGCTATATTATTAATTTTATTCATGTAAATAAATAAATGAAAGAACGCAAGAAAGAAAGAGCCTGTTTATAATATACACTACGTAAAGGATAAACTTGACGATTGATAAGGTTGAATTAAAATGCAAGTATTTTAGTTTTGTAAAAGATGAATCTTATGACATGCTCACGCTGGTATATTTTCGAGGTATTCACTCTCGGGTTTTATTGCCCACTGAATAGGAACAAGGCCTATATTGTCGTCTTGGATCATTGCGAGACTCCGTGCTGTTACTGAGATTTGCCTAACTATTGTAGTCTGACCGAAATTCCAGGTATTTTCAAAATTCCTTACGAAAGAACGAAACAAGACTGATCAATCTTAATCGATGCCCAACTGACTGATCAAAAGTTCGATCGTTAGCAGCGATGAAGTCACATACAACAAACCACTGAATTAAATGTGTTTCTAGGCGCGTTACGCGACAGCGCTGATCAAGGGTAACTTCACTCTGCCGCCTCGAGAGGAGATGATGCAGGAGTGGCAGAAACGAATGGATGTCGTCGTAGCAAGAAAGCTACATGCCCACTACATACACATACTTGGTGAAAACGAGGTAAATACATGTCTAAGACTAAAGTTTAGACTTATATTTTTTATTTCATTTTTTTAATCTGCATTGGAATTTCATCGCACTTAAGTAGTTAAAAAATATTTGCCTTCCACGGGGCTGAAAGTAACTCTGTGTTTGTTTCATATCACGATTAAACCTAATTTCTTAGCAATTTTGTACGGGGCAACTTGAACCATTGAGAACCAGGAAGACTAAAGAAGCAAACGAAGAAGTTTGTAACAGCCAGCGTTGCTATGCAGATTAAAGGAGAGAACAAAGATACCCTAATTATAACATGTCTAAACTACTTAAGTGACCCCAGTTTTTATAGCCATTAATGCCGCACTTGCTATTCCTTCTCCGGTATCAGTGTCTTACTATTTCCTCTCACCTACCACTGGTGGCAGGAGTACTGATCCCATATAGCTTTGTACCACCATTCTGTCTATTATACTTACCAAACAGCTATGTGATCCTTCTGTCCAGACCACATGCTGTTACTGAGAATTTCCTAACACCGAAACCATCCATAGACACTATCCCGAAACCGAGATCTCACGCTGGTACGCTCGCCAATGAAAACAGGCTATAATTCTTATTGATGTATATTTTCTTAATTCCAGGACGAGTACTACGCTGCTCTATCGGAAGAGTCTGGAATAGAGAGGGTTCCACCAGTCATGTTCAAGATCCGTGAAAGTGACACTTTAGCCAAGCTCGAGAACCTCTACACATACAGAAACTATGAGTACACCGTCATCGACGACCACACCTTCATCAGGAAAATAGAAGAAAAGCCCTACCATCGAAACTTAATTAATATCTAACATACTATTCAGATAATGTGGAAGTTAAAACTTAAGACTATGGTTATTTATTTATTTATGGTCTGCTGCAAATTTTGATATATTATCATCACAATATTAATTTAATAATATCAGGCCTCTTTTAAACTGACTCAATTCTGTGGGTGCTTCTGTGGGTGTATTGCTTGAAAGATCCCAAGTCCACCACGCAGGACCTATGCGGGTTGGCAGACTTGATACGTCTTTAAAAACATTATGAAGAACTCTTTAACGTTCCAATTTCCTCACGTTTTTGTTTTCCCTTAAAGTCGATAGTTGATCTCGTCCAGCGAGCGGTAATTAGCTAAACTTCTTCGTAAAGTCACGTTCGTGCTTCGGGATCAAACTCGATCAAACAAGACCTCTGTGTGGCAGTCCAACGGATTCCTACTAGACTATAACTACTCATAAGTTATAATAATATTTATTATTATAGATAAATGACCATAATAAAATGCTAAGTCCTATATCCCTCGCTACGTATTCACGTACATCACAGTTAGAAAAGCTTTCTTACGGCTGAGAACATTTTATTCGTTTTGAAAACCTAAATAATGCCCAACAATAATATTGTTGGCTACATCCTTCTGTTAGGCTTGCCATAACTACACATGTTCGGGTGATATTCATTTGGTAATAAGGTCGAGTATTTTATTGAGTAGAATCTAATAGGTATGTTTAAACATATGTATTACAATAATTTACCTTGCTATGCTTGCCTATCCATATAATCGCATTAACACCTGAATAGTGGCGATGAAACCGATCCTGCCCGTCCGCTAAAGATGCGTTAAACGCGTACCTAAAGCTCAGAGGAGCCGAAATAAACGTTAACATTTCTCCTAGTCAGCTTTGCCGTTCAAGAAAAGTTTCCGAATCAGATGGATCATCCCGAACTTGTGTATAGATAGCAAGTGTAATATTAAAGAGTTACGATGTTATTCATAAAACCTTAAAAAAAGTTAATGTCGTTGTAAAAGAAAGTCTAAAGAGAAATATGTTTACTTGCCTAATAACGATATTGCATATAATGAAGGTTTACAGAACGTTTATGAATAATGATTTTTACAGAACATTAGTCTTACTGAGTATTTTAAGTACAAAACGTATTCAGCTTTTATATACCAAGGATTTTTATTAATAAGACCGTTATTAAATGTCAAACAACATCACCTAACATTAATTATTGTATTCAAGAACGTACCTCATAAACTAAACATTAAAAAGACAAAAATAGTCAAAAATATCTTGTTTATTATTAAATTAATAACATATCAAAATGTGCCTTATAAATAGTTAAGGATCTATTTTATCACTTAAAATTTCTTTACACAACATTATGTTTTATGCAAATGCGATTTTTACACAAACAATACAGTTTATGAACTGGATTAGGTATGTTTATTTGTACTTATTAATTATTATAATTCCTACATAAACACAATTGGTAACAGTCAAGTAAACGAATACAAATAAATACTGCGATTATACAGTTTGTTTAATACAACCCCATCTACTACCAACATCAGGGAGTGGTTCCACCGAAACGGAGTGGAAGGAACGGTGCTGTATAATAAGAGGCGTATTTCCAGTCATATGGAGCAGACAAAAGCATAGCAGAGACAACTGACATATAACTTCGCCTAAAACGGGCTCTGTCAGAGAGTTCCTCTTGTTTGCCTTTCGAAAAGGCTTACATCGTCACGACCACGTCGACTCAGTCTCTTCTGCGCTGCTATCTAGCTCTGCAACGCTCCGCAGTTCTCTGTCTTACTCCGCATCATGCCGCAATATATTTCAAACACCAGAAATGAGGCAATATGAATTCCAAATAATCTGATCGGTCTTTTACTACACTGTCTCAATTTCATCGGTAATAGAGTGCATTGCCAGAGGCAAGAATATTTGGAGGTCTCAAAACAAGTTTGTTCTATATAAAATGCACTGTCATGTCAGCTCAATAGAACTGACGAGCCACTATCTGTATAATAATCTCATTATTAGCAATATGATCTAACGCGAAGGCATCCTTCTCGATAACCTCTTCGCAAATTCTAATAACAATATCATATCCTCACATATCCCTTATAATTCGTCTACAGGACATGACAGTACTTGTCTAGGAGTATACGCTCTCTCATAATGCGTGTCATCGATGATTTTGTAATCGTAATCACGATAGTTCAATATGTCTTCCAGACGATTCTTCGCGTTGAAATCTCTGATGATGGTCAGAACTTTAGACGGACGAGAAATGCCAGCTTCTTTGTGTAGGACTTCGAAATAATTGTCCTAAAATAAAACAGATCAATTAAATATTTTAATGCAACGAGACTGCCACACGCCACTGCCACTTTTGATTATTTTACCATCAGTTAGGACTTGGTCCTAAAACAATCAAAAGATCACTTTGAAAACGCAACATCAATTGAGAGGCACAGTTTTGCTTTCTTTTTCTTTACAAAGACAAATCCCGCATTACAGATCAAGCCCTGTGTGACGGGCAACTTTACAAGCATACTATTAATATTGAGAATGCATCCAGACTTTGAAAAAATTGTGGATTACTCGAAGAAATATCATATGTGGTGTATTCAAGTCCAAAATACCCAGCGCAAGGGCAGTGGCAAGTCGACCGCTTGCCCGCAACGCAATGCGCGCAATCTCATACTTTTATAATACCTACTACTAAGTACGGTACCCACAGGACAGGCTTGCCTAGTGTGGGGCCACTGTATATCTTTACAATATTTTTGGCAATAAACGTTGTTTTTTGTTATTAATTTAACTCATGAGTTAAATCTGATAATAAAACTTGACTGAATATCCCAACAATAGTTAGGCCGAACCGGGAATCAAAATCAAAACTAGTCACGAGCACAGAAAAAGCAATCTCTACAACGGCTTCACCAAGACAGTCAACCATATTATCTGTAGTCTAAACTGCAGTAAGAGTACAAGAGATCTCACCATATCGTCACCAATGACATTAACATCAGTGATCTTGAAGTTCTTCTCACCGAGCTTCTTCACGTGTTCGAGCCATAGCCGCAGCATTTCTGATTGAGGAGGCAGTTGGAACTTGCCGGCCGCTAACGCTGCTGAATATTCGCCCTGTGCAATAAACATTTATGTAGTGTGAGAAACTTACAAATATTTATCCGTAGTCACAACTATTAAAACAGTAATATGTACAGAAAAATGTTTGTTTATAACAAAATATCATGCTACGCTACTGCAGTCAACTCCATAGGTGACGGTTTATAGAGGTTTGAGGGAACCGAGCTGTTACAACCAGCTAAACAGATGGTATGAGTATCGAGTACCTACAAACGCTCATATGGCTAGAGTAATCTTAATATATTGTTCCTATTTTGACTGTCTATTATATATATATATATATATATATATATATGTCTATTATAACAGTTAAATGTAATAACACCGCATTCCTCCATAGAGCATATGAGGATGAGGAGCATGTCCTCATTCTTATTCTCTTTGGAAGCGTGCGGTGAGATTTTCAGATAAAGGGTAGATTCTCCGTCTAGGCTCGATTCCATGCCGAAGATATCGAGCAGTGGTGTGCATCAGAATGGCGGGTGTAATGTTACGAATTAGCATGAAATAAGAATGTATCAAATCTACCTTGAATCTCTCTTCTGTCTATAACAGTGCGCTCTGTAAAAATGACCGATGCTATTTAGATCGTCTTTTGATCCTGCACATCTACTCAACGTAAAAATAAGTAGGTATGCGAATAAATAAACACATTATAAATGTTCCATTTTATTTATGCAGAAGGAGATATACCAAGTAATTAGTTAATTAATAAGATAGGTAAGTAGTGTTTTATTTCTAAGAGTTCGACGAGAGCTAACGTGCTTTTAAATAGCAATAATTAAATGTAACAAATTTGCTATTATTAATTTTCCAGGCGCTTAATGATTTCTAAATTTTATTTCCAAATACCTCTTTATTTACTCCTTAGATTTAATATTTGTTTGTAATATTGTAAGGTAGAATACAGGTAGATTTATATGGAAGTGAATCCATACTTAAACAATCGGTATTTCGTTCAGAAACAGATATACACCCGCGGACCTGACGTCAGGTTGGCGGCTCACTTTCTTTTTGCGCTATCTCTAAACTCAAAGAGGTACAATTGCTTTCTTTATAGGTAGATTCAAGGTAGATTTGAAACATTCTTATTTCATGCTGATTCGTAACATTACACCCGCCATTCTGATGCACACGAGCAGTGGTATATTAATGCGTATGTAATGAGTACAGCGTCTTCTTTTTGGCGCTAGCTGTACTGTCTCTGTACGTATGTGGGAACTGTTTTCGTTCCGGAATTTAATCTTCGCTTTGATTTACGATCTCGTTATATCGATCATACACGTGAGTTTAGTAATCAGGCAATATAGTTTGATGGTGGTATTTTATAAGTCTTTACAATTCTGCTGATCATCGAAAAATCATCCATTATTTGAACACTGTTAAATTTAGAGAAAATAACCTGGGCATCCATCACTCGGTTGATAACTCTCTTCGACACTCCAACGAAGGTCATGGTGGGATATTTTATGTTGATAGTTTGTTGGTACAGCGGCAACACGTACTTCTTCGTCGCCGTTATACCGCTGGTCTGCTGCTCCAGGAACGGATGGATGTAGTTGTAACCTGAAATTAAAAACAAAACATGATCTTAATTTTCTTAACTTCTTTATCTTTTAAAATAGACAACTCCGGCAATAGGAGTAAATCTAGCATCGCGGGAACAAAGAATCGCACAGCAAACTCAAAAAAACACCAAGACTCATCAGATCAAACCCACAATACTCAGCGCAATGACAATGACGAGGCGACCACTTAAACTTCTCTGCCATCCGTGCAGTCGTTTAAATCGCCATTGCAGCTGATGACTCTATAGTACTATTATATATAGGTGTTAGTTAGTATAAGTTAGGAGATTCTTAACCATTAAGGTCTAAGAGGCGATTGATAAGTAGTAACGCATTCTGTAGGCAATGCACTAATTCCATAATCTATATGAAATAAACGGGTATCGAAGCCTAAACTCGAGTGCCCCGGCAGTGGCGAAGCAATCACTTAAGCCACTTCGCCAACCGTATAGTCCAATCTATTCAAATACTAGTTTAGTCAATACTTGCTTTACGTTTAATACCAGGATATTGCTGGCGTCACATCCGTATCGGTAATCGTGGACACGGATGCTTTCGCGTGAGTGCGTGCCGGATTAGTATGGCTAATTGAGCATAACATTCACCGATTTAACTTTGCATATTGCGATAAATTTGATTAACACTCAGTTATGCTATCATCATTAACTCTCCGTAAAGAGTGAAATCCATCGTGACGTATTTTTAGCTCAAAATCGCTGACAAGTATCCGCAGTCTTACACATATGATGTCAGTATTTATAGTATTTTTCTTTAGTAAGCTTATTTGCCATCTAACATCACCAGCCTTAGGAGCGGAGTAGCTGTAGTATAATAATTTTATAATAATAAGTATCTGGGCCCTACGGTTTAATACAAGGCTGATATTATTGTCACATGGTTGTGATATTGTCATCTGTATTTTGTTCGCGGCTATGTTCGTGTGAACTCATAATTCGCACGCAATGGCTTTAACATGGAACACACGTGCACAACTCAAGTGCTATCTATATATCAAGTGGAATGGAATCTGATAATAGGTATGTGATTTGATTTGAACCCCTAAACAAACAACCAAATAAATACAGGCAGCCAATATATTGACATCAGCCTTCAGTAAATAGTCGAAACATATAAAAAAATACTTATTAAAAAAATCGCACTAACTTCTGCATCAGGCTTCGCTCGCACAGAAATATAAATTTTCTGGATGTAAGAAATCCTATATCGTTTTCTGTACCATGACAACGTGTATGCGAAATTTCATGATGATCGGTTAAGTAGTTAAGGCGTGAAAGCGTAAGAAACAAACTTACATTCGCATTTATGATATTAAATAAGGATATTAAATCTTAGCACTTAGGTGAGATCACCTACATACATAAGAGATATTGAAGAATAAATTTCACTATGTTTACTCTTAAAAACGTAATTGTACCGAGCTTGTCTTATATTAATATGTATGTACATATGTTCGAAAGTTCAGCGCTGCGTGTCTTGGGTTCGAACTCGATATATCTGCGTGGCAGTCCAACGGTCTCTCTCATTATAGTATATTATATTATAGCACATTAGTTTTGACAATTGTTCAGTAACAAATATTGCTATGACTAGATAAATATTATATACCTAACGAGCTTTCTATATAATCGGAACACTTCTGACGTCTGAAGGCTTTAATCTGTGACTTTACTCCACAGACCAATTCCTTGTTGCTACATATGTATCATATTTGTATATAACATAGATACTCACCAGTACAGAATATGACAACATCGAACTCTTCCTCGCTGTCGTCATTAAAAACGGCACCTTTCTCCGTGAATTTTCGGATATCCGGTTTCTTTACATAGTTATTAGCAAAATCTGGCTGATTGTATGACAAGTGATGACTGTGCACCAGCTTCGAAGTCACATTAGAGAGTTGGATAGAAAGATCGAGCCCCGATGCGCCTGCGCCGACCAGAAGGACGCGTTGATTCCGAAAATCTTCAGCATCTTTATAATCGTGGCTGTGCATTATTTTGCCTGGCAACAAACAAACAAATGATTATAAAATCTGGATTATGCCTGCATCTTTGTCTGCGTGGACTACAGATAGTCTGATTAGTTATGCGTTTTACACTTCACACTTCTGAAGATCCGGAGTTATGTGCCTTATCTTTGATTCTACAGAACGGGATAAGATGAAACGTAGCTTGGTTTATAAGTTGAGCCCAAAGATACCAAACTATGTACAACATGACAAAAGTTTGCATGAAGATCAAACAAACAGACATGCAGATAAATCATAATTTCGGCTGTATAACAAGGCTTTCGGCGTTGATCAGAATAGATTTCTTTTAAATATAATTCATGTACAGACTCGACTTATTTACAGTTCGTTGTTAAGATAATAATGACAAGGTAATAACAAGCCTTCAAGTTTACTCAGCACGTAACTGACAAACAATGAGGAACTCAAATGCGTACACGCAGCAAGACTATAATTATCATATAACTAATTCGTGGGAGCTTATTATTTATGTAATACCTATTATTCTTCGTTCTATAGTTAGTAGCTAGTGTCCCAGTTTGTAAGTCCGCACGCTTCTTACATAGTGTTTGACTAATTGTCCGGATATTCTTATTTTACTGATTCTTCACATGGGTCGTTATTGTGCAGGTTTTAATAGCAATGTTGGCAGTTTACATGGTCTTCAAAGTACTAAGAGAATGTTATCTGATAATTTAACTACGTGCTTCGTTTAAGAATTTCCTAATGAATATACGTAACTTTTCCAAACCTTGGTCTTGCAAATTGCGCAAGGGCCTACTAAGATCAATAATCTAACTAGAACTACTCATATTAAAAAGCCAACAGAACGTACAATTATTGAGAAAGAGAGAGAGGGAGTTTCTTATTTTATTATAAAGTCATTTATAGAAATAAGTGTGATACATATTACGATTACAGGCACGTAACTAGGACTTCATATTTATCTAAATATAATCGGCGGATGTGAGCCCTTTACAAGGTATCTAAATTTAATTCACCGCTTCAAAGAAGTTCTATCATCGTATTGTATTTAAATCGTCGACAATGAATACACATCGTCATATTAAATGCTAATCTTTCTGCCACTCTGGAGGTTACTTCTCATAGTGACGAGTACGCCAGTTACATATTTGGCGTTTATGAAACAGGCATTTTCTTTTTTAATTATTTATAAAGACAACACCTGCTTTAGAGATAACTCATGTGTCGCGAAGGACTTTACTCACATTCAAACAACGGACATAAAGTACACGCAGACTCGGAACAACAACTTGTGAAACACACAAATTTTTGGCCCGTGTGGGACTGAGACCGTGACACTTAACGCAAAGGCAGTAGCGAGACGAACACTTATTTAAACAACAACGCCATTCATGCAGTCACACCGACGGTAGCTACGAGAACAAGGCTGCAATTATTGAAGAGCTCCAATTAATTTATTTTATTGTTTTACTTCCTCGCCATTTAAGTTACTTACTTATATGGATAGGTAGTTTATTCATACCTTTGTAGATATCCTGTCCCTCAATGTAAGGTATAAAAGGTGAGCTGTACTCGCCACTGGCAACAACAACGAAGTCACATTGCTCCGTCGTGTTCGCCCTGGTGTCAGCCTTCATGTATGTGATGTTCCACCTGCCTCCTGACCATCGAACCTCCGTCACTAAGGATTGCAACTGTAATTTAAAAGCAAAAGTCATGTATACACTAAAGGATGTTAAATTCTATAGGTTTCTAAGTTACTACATATATCTTAGATAATGAGTTTAATCATATATTGCTAGGCATCTAATCTGAAATAGAAATAATTATAATTCGTTCCTACCAGCCCGTGACTTTGTTTGGGTCTTATATGTAGTTAAAGCATTGTCCATTCCAAATTTCAACAAAATCCGTTTAGTAATTTAGTCAGATTCATTTTAAAAAAGCCCTAGTGGTCTTGTTAGTACACTTCGAACACATTTATATATATATATAAAATAATGTGCTAAAGCTAACATCTAAAAAGCCTTTAGTTATCATTATATATTTATAGTACGGTGTAATCATATGCCATCAACCAATGCTAATAGGAGATGTTTTACTAATTGACATACCGTTGCTACTCTTGAAATGGATATCATTTCCGTTAACACAATTGATAAACCGTCAACATACCTATTGTTGATTGATTTAATGACAAAGTGTTTGCTATTTTAATTGATTTTATTTTAAAACGCTTATTTTTATTCCATGTTCTAGTATTTTAATTCAACAATTTCACAAAGCAATCAAGGTTTCGATGTCGCAGTATATTTAAGAAACAACAGATTTGAATAATATTATATCACATGCGAAATTTATCCTGTCGATATCATAGATACATGACTCCGATCGACACAAGCCTTGCCCCGAAGAACACAAGAATGAGTCAAAATACAAATCCTTGTATAGTAAAAAGGCCAACTGGTTTCTTTAAACATTCATAGTAACGTAACTTTAAGAATAATGAAACTTCTCACACCGAGTATGAATCACGTTATTTCTTGTTCAACTTTTTGTCCTGTTATGTTATGATGCAGCCCGTCAAAGTCAGCCATGTCACGATGAACGAGGCACAAGGAATAAAAAACATCATCTATGGAACCATCAAGGTTGTTTCACACGTGTTTACGAGTAACATAGCAATGAAACAACTCATTAACGGTTGTAAACAGACATCCTGATTTTATTCCGATCATCTATAAGGTAAACAATTATTACTCATTTTAGAGCGCAACAGGAACTACTAGTTATGTTTTTCTTTATAGCTATTTGTATATAACCATTTCTGGTAACTAATGACTATTAATGAGACTAAGGCTTCGTACAACATTGCAATTATGGTTAACTTTTGCTTGGCTATAATAAAAATAAAATTATTATCTATGTTTTGGTACAAAAACGTGAAGGTAGTTAAAATAAAGTAAAGTAGGTACAAGTTGGTGCAAGTATAAGAACATGAGTACAGTTTATGAAACGTAAACTAATAACCAAAGAGATTTATAGTAATAGTTTATTGGCTTTGCCAACGACATATCCCCGATATAACGACATCAGAGCAAAGACTGTGTGTGTGTGCGATAAATTGAAATGTATGTGATGTGGCAGTACTTCAATAAATATATAAAACTAAGTAAACCCTGTATCGCGGTGAATGATAACTACTTTAAACATCACACACAAAAAACAGCCAGACTCGACTAAACTACCCTAACCTATCAGTGCGAAACGCGAACCCGCTAAACTTACATTTGCATTGGCGAAATAACCACAAACCACTGCGCTATCTATTTAGATATATACAACTAGGCAGTTGAGCATTAACAATTTAGATATTAATTTCAATTGCTTTATCGTTTAATATTGTCATCCAAACACTTCTAGCAAACGAGTAGCGATATTTTCTGCAACTATTAATACATTTGTATGTATCTATTTAGTGCCTAACCTTTTAGGAGAATTATATTCATTGAAATTAAATTACTATATACGGATTTTATCGCGTTGTTTATTTGACACTATATTACATAATTTTGAAAATTTGTTACACTACTATTACTATTAAACTTTACTAATTTTTAAGCTAATTATATTGTTATTAAAACTATTTAGATTTGATTTAATTTTACACTTTCCCCGACGTTTCGGTTGCTTTTCACCAGCCATGGTCACGGGGAGACTAAGATGGTAGTTGTCTCAATGTTCCAGTGTAGTTATTTCAAAGTACCCGAACATAATTTAATCATTGGTGTTTCTATTTACGCGATTAAATCCGTATATAGTAGTTTAATTTCAATGAATAATATTCGCGTAAACAGAAGACAATATTAAGAATTATATTAACTAGATATTGCCCAATAGTCGAAATTCGACCATAATTAACAATTGAAAATGGAATTAACATTTTCCAACATATCGCATTTCCAACTTTTACATTTGTTCTTCAATAGCCACTAAATAAAAAATAAAGTAATCGGTTACAAACACAGGAGAAAAAGGCACTGTACTTTTTTGTCTTTGCCTATTTACATACAGACTAGATTTTGCCTGTGGCTTCGCTCGCGTAAATGTAGTTTAGATTAGTAAGAGTATGACCATTTCTGTTCCCCTGACAACGTGTATGCGAAATTTTATGATGATCGGTCGTGTAGTTAGGGCGTAAAGTGTAATAAACAAACTCACATTTGCATTTATAATATTAGTTACGATTAGTAGTGAAAACTTGACAAGGCTTCAAAAATGATTTTTGAAATAGTAACACATCGTCAACGATATTCAACTGCTCCTATCGAATTATGAATATGTTATATAGACAGAAGATATATGTAAACTTAATGTATTGAGGCTACAAATAAATGGCTAGGTGCTACGCAACAAATTACTGATGATAATTATATTATATTGTCTTCTGTTTACGCGAATGTTATTCATTGAAATTAAACTACTATATACGGATTTTATCGCGTTATTTATTTTACACTTTATTACAAAATTTTGAAACTGTCACACTACTACTAGATACTATTGAAATTTACTAATTTTTAAGCTAATTAATTTATTAAAACTATTTATATTTAAGTTTACACTTTGTCTCAATAAGACAACTACCATCTTAGTCTCCCCGTGACCATGGCTGCTGAAAAGCAACCGAAACGTAGGGGAAAGTGTAAACTTAAATATAAATAGTATTAATAGTTTTAATAAATTAATTAGCTTAAAAAGGAGTAAAGTTCAATAGTATCTAGTAGTAGTGTGACAGTTTCAAAATTTTGTAATAAAGTGTAAAATAAATAACGCGATAAAATCCGTATATAGTAGTTTAATTTCAATAATTATATTAGCTCTATGATTTTATACCTATGTGCCTATTTCCTATTTGCATATAGGTATCTATATAATGATACTTACTAAACATGTACAAGCAATTAGCTATGTATAATTTAAATATATTCTAATAAAATAAACTTTAAAGCCATATCCATAACTTAAATTACTTAATTACGTATCAAAACGTGATGTTTATTCATATACACATAGGTATGTGATTGATTTTAATTAAATAATCATGTTGATTATATGTTATCACTATGCAAGCAACAAGCCATTTTATTAGACACTAGTTTTTGCCCGCGGCTTCGCTTGCGTAACTGTCCGTTAGGTTAGGTTAATAGCATTACTTTTTTTAAATGATGATGTCCTTTTCTGTCCTTTTTTGTGTTTGCGAAATTTCATGATGATCGGTCAAGTAGTTAAGGCGTGAAAGCGTAAGAAATAGACAAACTCACATTCTCATTTATAATATTAATTATTATAATTAAGATTAAAAAACAAACATGTATACATAATTATATTCATTCCTATTTCCTGGAAAGGCAGAGACTACGGTTTACCACTTTAAAGAAATGCTACTTAGATACAAATTAAAATCATTTATAGTGTAATTCATGAGCTACAAGTTAACGGCTATATGTCTATCTTTATTTACGAATTATATAAAAGTAAAACTCATGATTGTAACCTCAATGATCTTAAGTCTGTAACACTACACTATTAAATGTCTATAAATAAATTGTGTATGCTCAAACCTATGTATATTTAAAAATCTTACCTAATTGACATTAAACTACTATATACGGATTTTATCGCGTTGTTTATTTGACACTTTATTAGGTAATTTTCAAAATTATGTAATAAAGTGTCAAATAAACAACGCGATAAAATCCGTATATAGTAGTTTAATTTCAATGAATAATAATCGCGTAAACAGAAGACAATTTGATGTAATCTTACCTAAATCAATTAGTTGTGTTTTTAATGTTTGTTTGTTGGTTCAAGATTCACACAAAATCACTGTACGGATTTGATGGGTTTTTCTAAGTTTGGTGTTGGACTTGGGGTTCAACAGAATATCTATGCTACGTTAAAACTTGAATTATGGCACATCCGTATAAATCCCAGCAAACTATTCCCGGACATATACAATTGTGTTATCAATTTAACTATATATAATAATAACTAGTGTTCATAATAATAAAATCTATCATTATCACAAACATGTATTACCTTGTTGGGGCAAACTGTTTCTCGTTAAGGCTTCATTCACACGTACCACAACCACACTACAACACACGACACCAAGTGGGCAGGCGCAATTTTGTATTGAAAATGAATGGACGGACCACATTTTGCCGTCATTATCGACTACGTGGGTGATACCGACCACATCGCAACCACAACGCAACCACCAGCGACACCGCATACTAGCGTCCGACCACATCGCAGACACAACGCTGCGACGACGCACCGACGTCTGTTTCCTCAACGAAAACCGGTGTCGAACTGTTTGGCCGCACTGGTGAGTGTTATCGCGCGTCGCAACCACATCGCAACTACTAACGACAACTCAACTACATCCACATTTTGTAGGTACTACAACGCAACTGCAAAAAGCTGCAGCGACACTATTCACACGTAACCACTGCTTAATCACCTTTGGTCGTGTCGATGTGGTGTGGTTGTGGTACGTGTGACTATTCCATAGTCTAGCTAGGAGAACAGTGCTGCAAATTATCTTGTAACATTATATTTCTCCTGTTTCTACTATATATTATGTAATTTGTGCAAGATTACTAAGACCAACTAATGTAATTTTGTTGGCTTAATCAAATAATATAAATAAAAATTAAGTGTTTGCCCAGTGGTCGAAATTCAACCATAACCTTTATTGAAAATTGAAGTTAAACATATGTATATGAAATCACATTACTCCAATCATAAAAAAATTATAACACTAAAGTTCGTCAATTGGTCCTAAATAAAAAAACTAACAACATTTAATAAATAGAGGAGAAAAAGATTCTAATCTATTTTATCGTTGTGTATATAAATATAGATGTCGTTTCAAACCAAAGCCATCGTTTATTTAACTCAAAATTACAATAATACTGTTGCTAGGCTCGTAAACGTTTAGCTAAACAATGTTTCCTCGTTTAAATCACACTCATATCTGCGTACATTGTTCCACTAAGTACATGTTTCTTAACACCACTGTGTATGCAAAACTTGTCTCAAGACTTGTAACCCTCTTGCCAATTGAATGGAAATTATCCTTTACTCCCCACTTACAGCGTTCAAATATACAATTTACAACAATATATATGTAGGAATAATTAAATGAACACGAGAATATTATACTTATTAGATACTTACCTACGTCGGAAAGGTCAAATAGATTATTTAATATTAGGCAATAGTTCCGATTCTGTTGTAAGAAACTAGATTTAATTTAATTTATCTACATCTGAACCGTTACTTTTTTTAAAACACGTGTAAATGTAAATAATAATGAAACTAGCTAATAACTAGCTATACCGGCAAAATCCAATGCTTCTTTACCCGACCCGGTCTTTACCGGTAGGTGCTTAACATGAAACGTCATGCACAGCAACTGCGTACATTATAAAACTGATTGTTTTTTGTAAAATTGCGCTGTACTTGTTCTAGAGACAAACTTATATTATATGTGTCGACTGACTGACAGCGTCGAGTGCAGCCTGCATCATCAATTTGACGTCATAAAATTATCAGTGTCATATCTGTATCGCCTGTATAGATGTCACTGACACGCTTGAATTGTAGACAAGACATTTTGGCGGTGTTAAACACCCCAGTGCCTCGGAAAACATGTACCTATAGCCGTTGCTTCTGCGCACGATCACTTTATGGTCATGTCTGATTGCGGTCCCATCGGACTATGAGACTTAAGGTCATATCTCATTACAGCCACCCAGCACCCGACCAGCGCAACCTCGACTGGTCCACGGTTGGAGGCCGCGTATCAACCAGAGAACGTCAGGTGATCCACGGGTGTACGCCGCATGGTCAACGAGTGGACGTCGCGTGGTCAACGAGTGGTCATTGCGTTGTCCGCGAATAGATGAGTAGTTTGTGAGGGAGCGGTATGCCGCCGATGCATCATCCACGCGCGTAAACCACTCACGGATGGCGCGTGGACCATTAGCGGACGACGCGCGATCCATTCGGGATCTGCGCGTGGCTAACGCAAGGCAAGCGTGCGGGCAACGGGTGGTCACCCAGGGCCCCACTCGCCGTCCGCGCGCGGTCAGCCCGCGGGCTAGGCGCTCCGGAGTTGATGTAGTGAGCGTATACCCGTAGTATTCCATACTAAGAATACTAACCGCTCGAGGCGCGGCGGTGCTGGCCGGGTGACCTCCTTTAGGGAACAGATATTGCTCGTGTATTTGCGCACAACTTATACACTACGATATATCTTGCACAGATAGTTTCTCTCCGTTAAGCCCAGCCGCACAATACATTACAATTACAATTTACAACAATATGTGCCATTCATCGAAGGAAATCAAAAAGTGTGTAAAATAAAAGGATTCCAGGAAAAGAAAATGAAGTTAGACTAACATTCATGTGACTTACAACAGAATAAATACCATTTAGCTGCATAACATACATATATTTTGATCATTAAACACTTTTTGCCGGCATAGACATTAGCATTAAATCTTGATTCTGGGAAATTCTACATGTTATGTTGTACAATATTCTAGTATCCGGTATTTACATAGCAATACTAGTCGTTGTAACGATTAATAAAAGAAGCAAGTCCAGTTACTGATTAACGCTTGAGGATGACGCTTAGTAATATTTAATGAAACTACTACCTATATATAAAATTATTCCGGCTAGTGTTAGTAACCCGGTACTTTATACCCGGGGACGACACTGGCTTAAATGTTTTCTACCTCGTAACAAAACGGTTTTTTTTTTGAAAACTACATTAATTTAAAAGATAACTAAAGTCAAAGTTTTTTTAGATCATTTCCGCACTAGGAATAAGTTTTGTGTCGCGAGGGGCTTTACAAACATTCAAACAACAGATGCAAAGAACATCCAGACTCGGATCAGCCATTTGTGGATTACACAGTTTTTTGTCCCGTGTGGGATTCGAACCCACAACATTCGGCGTAGAAGCAGTGGCGAGGCGACCACTTAAACCACTACGTGTGATGAATTTAAATCATTGATGCGCTCTACTATTATATGTTTAAATACCTTTCTGGCCGATCAGTTGTTCTGTTCCACTTTAACAGAGAACTGAATAAATTAATTGATCACAGAAATGCTACATAAGTATAATAACACTTTTATTGTGTAGGTAAGTTAACTCTTCCACGCTTTTTTAATACCATCTTGCTGCCTGCTTCTCCTAACCCAATCCTAGGAAAAGCAATTAAAAATGGCGAAGAAAGAGCGATGCCCGCGATATTTCTAGGAAAATATAGGTCAGAAACAAAATGCTTATACTGCCTGATAGTGCGTTTACTATGGCTTAGTGGCGTTTAGGACAACCCTGTGTAATTGCCATTTGGTTGCGATTTCTTGTCACTTAAGAAACTTTCAGAGTTTTAGCTAAATCTAACATAAACAAATCAAAAACATGACATATCGTGACATTATCTGCATCAAATATTTTAAAGTGAGCCCTGAATATGAAAAGTTAAAACAGTCATTAGCATCCTTAAGGTTTTATATGAACACGCCTATTTGGCACGGTTTGTAATAATAATTTGATTGCATTTATTAGACTACTTGGTATGAATAAAGTGCTTTTGAATATTTATGCATTCCAAGGCTAATAAACTAGTGAACTTAATCGTCAGTTATATTAGAACGTCTAGTGTTAATGGTTTATTGAAATACGGAGTGGTAGGTGTCTGTTTTATAGCGCTCTAGCTTCGTGTACGTACCTATTATTTCACAATTTACGACGATCTAGGCGAGGCTCTGATATCCGCAATACTACACGCCTACATAAAGCACTATGCTGACTACTAACTAGAATCTAGTTTGATAACAACTACTTCGCGAGTAGTCCAAAAAAGTAAATTTCTACAACAATACGCTTAAAGAGCTATACTTATGAAATATTACTAAGATAAGATAAGATAAGATAATTTATTTTGTTAAAAAATGGGTGTATGTTTACAAATAAAAAATGTGCAACATAAGATGTAAAATAATAAAAGAAAGACCCATACATGTTTTGCCTAGTACAGGCGTACAAAATATTTTATACAAATTAAATTGAAAACGTCATAAAATCAGGTATCGTTCAAGTACTCATTAATATTATAAAAACATTTGGCAACAAGAAATCTTTTAAATTGTAATCTAAACCTATTTAAGGGAAGCTGCTTTATTGATTTAGGTACTTTGTTGTAAATGACAGGTGCCAGGAAAAATACACTTTTGTGCATTAGTGCAGTGTTGCATGGCACAATGCACAGTTGGTCTTTATGCCTACGACTGCGACTGCTTATGTCTGCAATGTGACTAAATAATTTAGGGTTGGTTTTTACAAAAACTGCTACCTCATATATAAACAGGGAGGGTAAAGTAAGTATTTTGAATTTAATAAAACATTGTTTGCAGCTGTCAGTAATTTTAAGGCCAAACATTGCCCTAATGCATCTCTTTTGAGACTTAAAAACAATTTCTTTGTTGGTTGAGTTTCCCCAAAATATGACTCCGAATCTTAAGATGGAATGAACTATGCCATGGTAAGCTGTAATGAGGGCATCAGTATTGATTACAGCTGATAGTTTGTACAGAGCATATGCGGAGGAACTTATTCTTTTTGTGAGTTCCTCTGTGTGTGACTTCCAGTTTATATTTTTGTCAATAGTTATACCTAGAAATTTTGTCGTATCAACGGTACTTAGTGGTGTTCCCTGATAGTTTATTTTAAAATTTGGAGTAGCTATGCGTTGACTGAAATACATTATTTTTGTTTTTGCTATATTAATCTTGAGGTTATTATTATTCATCCACTGTATTAATGATTGGATAGTATTATTAATTTCATCCTCATGTGAAGCATTTCCTTTCGAATCTACAGTAACTGAACTATCGTCGGCAAAAAGTGTTATTGGATAATTAGTCATTAGCGGTAAATCATTGATGTAAATAATAAAAAGCAGCGGCCCTAATACACTGCCCTGTGGCACACCGAACAGAACTTTACGCTCATGGGAATTGAAAATTTCCTCACATTTTTTTATTGTATTTATTCTGCTGATTTCTGTGTACTGTGTTCTATTTTTTAAATACGATTCCATTAGTTTGAGTACATTACCCCTAATACCATAGGCTTCTAGTTTATTAAGTAATATGTCATGACTAACATAATCAAAGGCCTGGGTCATGTCACAGTAAATTGCACATATTGGCACTCTTGCATCAACTTTATTCATAATATTCTTTAAAAAATCAAAAATGGCCATATTTATAGTTTTATTTTTTCTAAAACCTTTCTGCTCATGCGTTAATATATTATGTCGTTCTAGAAAATTATAAATGTGTTCATAAATATATTTTTCAATAATTTTTGAAAATATAGGCATAAGGGCAATTGGTCTATAACAGCTCATTGATTCCTTGTCGTTTTTTTTAAACAAAGGTTTAATTATAGAAATTTTTAACTTATCTGGGTATGTGCCTGTTGAAATACATATGTTTATAATATAACTTAAGTGAACACAGATAATATCAGCAACATATTTGACTATCTTTGTTGACACTTCATCGTAACCTACACTGTTACTATTTTTTAAAGATTTTATAATTTTTAGCACATCATGTGGAGTGCTTGGTGCCATAAATATTGAATTACTGCATTTGTTAATTTTAAAAGTCACGTTGTTGGCAGAACTGTTTATAGGTTGTATTTTATCAACAAAGTAGTCGTTAAATGAATTTGCTATTTCCTGTGGATTATTTATGTATTTATTGTCAATTTTTAAGGAATCAACAGTGCCTTTTGGGATGTTTGTTTTATTTTTATTTATAATATCCCAAGTAGTTTTTGATTGATTAGTAGATGTTTTAATTTTGTAGCAATTTTGGGCACGTTGTGTGAGCTTAATGATTTTTTTGTAGAGTTTACTGTATTTTTTGAATTTAAGTTTATTTGCTTCATTACGTTTTAATCTGTAATTCCATAATAGTTCTCTTTTCTTCTTACTGCATTTTTTTATTCCTCGAGATAACCATTTTGGTTTTTTCAAAACCTGAATATTGATTCTAACGCGTGGAAAACATAGTTTGTACAACAATAAGAAATCATCCATAAATAATTTGTAAGCTTGATTTGCATCATTTGTGTTGTAGATTTCAGAAAATGATAGACTTTTTAAATAATTTCTAAATTTCACTATGTTTTCTGTGCTAAAGTCCCTGCGCGTTATTTGCCATCTATTAATTAAATAAGTTTTTTCTAATGGACATTTTAGTAATTGTGCAGTGTGATCAGATAAACTGAATTCAATAACATCTGACTTAGATTTTTTTCCAATATTGTGTGCAAAATTGTCTATACAAGTTCCACTGGCGAGTCTGGTAGGTTGATTTATTTGTAGTTTCAGATTACAATTCAAAAGCAAACACTCGAGTTCAAGTACTAACTTATTAGTTTAGCCTTAGTATTCTTAGGCACTTATCAACTAAATAACTATGAAGTCCTTGATCAATGAATAACCTTTTGATGTTGTTACTTAACTATTATTCAACTCTAACACGTAAGATAAAATCATCTTTAGACATTACTCAGTCATAAGATGATTTTTTCTGATTAGTCGCTAGTTAATACTTAGATTCCTTATAAATTGTAGATTGGTTTAAAAGCAAAATTATAACTGTGTGTATTATTATTATGATAGCGTCTCTTACCTGAATGTTGTCCATCAAGTTGAAATTCTTGGCGAATGACTTTAAGTACATAAAGAAGCAGCTACCCGTGGGGTATGATGGCGTTCCCTCTGGGAACGGGAAACCAGCGTACTCCATGGTCTGACGTGGCGTGTTCGTTCTGCAACATTACAAACTACTATATTACTACCCTTAGGTTCTTAGACTCTTGCTAATGCTGAACGGTTACAGTAGGCGTATGCATCACCAAAGCCATGGTCGACAGCGAGAGGAAGTGAGCAGCGGTCGCATCCTTCTGCGAGGACATCATCTCGCAGAAGGAGGCGGCGGAGCGGATCCGTGAGGAAAGTATCCTTGCGGATCCGAGCCGTCGCCGGCGAACCGGGCGGCGCAGGCGCACATTCGCGCGCCTCATGCCGCCATATTGAAGGCCGCGGGCGGGAGAACGGGGATCTTCCACCCACCGGCCATTGAGTCGGTCCCACGCCCTCTGTAGTGCCGGGGCGTCGTCCAGGAGTCGTACTCTGCTGGGAGGGTGGCTGAGGTAGTTTCTTTATCAGCGGCCCATCCACTATACAAGGCAGCGAAGGGGCACACCGTGGGGTTTTAGTCCGTATGCCCGAAATACGGGTGAGTCGGATATAACCCTCTCGCGTCCCCTTGTGGCGGGGGGGATTCACGAGGTGCATAAAATAACGTGAAAAAAAAAAGGGGGCAATCATCACTAAGGGATTGTCAGACCAGCAAAAAAGAATTCAATGTACTGCCAGCAAAGGGACCAAAGATCACAGGTCATTGACGGCACAGACCTCCTTAACCTATCATTTGCTGGCCAGATATAATTTTTAAAAATGTGTCTGGCTGCTAGCGATCCGCTACCGCTCAAGAAATGAATAAATTACGTAACGTCTGCTCACCACAGGAGCCTGACTGCGATCTTCTATGGAATGGACTGGCCTAGTATGAACCGAGGACCCCGGTCTCATAAAATGTATAACCAATCTAAATAGTAAAGACAGCAAGCAGCCCAAAGGATGATAAGAGACAGTCGTGGTGAAACGTGTCCTTTTTCCTATACCCACCATACTATATTCCACCGCGGCCCAATTAGCTTATTCAATGAAATCTATTACATTAAGCAATTCCATAAATAAATTAAATACAGAAATATGAAAGCAAGCAATTCCATAAATAAATTAAATACAGAAATATGAAAGCAAGCAATTCCATAAATAAATTAAATGCAATAATAAAATTGTCATAAATCTTATAACAATTGTTATTATGCATACATTAGAAATAGTAACCTATTTACTTAGCTTATATAACTCAATGGTGTTAACAATTTATTATTACTTTCAGGCATCAAAATTAAACCTATAAACACGAATTTCATATGTGTCATAGTCTTCTTTAATCTCTTGACAGCCTCAGTGGCGCAGCGGTAGTGAATGCGACTAATGTGCATGAGGATTTGAGTTCGATGCCCTGTCAAAGTGTTAGTGAGATTTTCTACAAGACATTCTTGGTAGCAACACGAAGTTTGGAACTATGCCTGGTAAACGTCAACAGGCAAGTCCGAGGTAACTTTATTTTTTAGTTTGAAAGGACAGCTCCTGCACTAGTGTAATTCCTGTATCGCGGGCGACTTTACAAACATTCAAACAACGGACACAAAGATCATCCAGACTTGTATGTATCTTATATGGGGGCCAGTCAGTGCAGACCGGCGAAACTATGACACAGTGGGATCTTTTGTGTCGACACTCTCCCAATAACGACTGCCATAGATGTTCATGGCAGGCGGGACCGACGCGCGACGGTTTAACGTGCTCTCCGAGGCACGGAGCAGGCGATAATTGTCAATCAATACGCAAATAATTTCGAAAAGTCATATAACTTCCGAAAGTCAGAGATGCGCGACGTGGGTTCGAACCCGAGACCCTCTGCATTGCAGTCTGTTGGTCTCCCCACTGAGCTATCGCTGCTCTTTCAACCAGACTTAGTACAACTATATGTTAATCACACAATTTTTTGTGTAATTGTGTGTATTTTTGAGTGTTGTGGGTTCGAATCCCACAACACTTGGCCCAGTGGCAATGGCGAGGCAACCACTTATACCACCATCCGTGAAGGCAACTTATATTCATAGCTGGCGAAATTGTGTTACACATCTCTGCCAACGCCTCTGGTTTATTGTCGTGAAACTATGTATGTATGGCTGGTTAAAAGAATAAATTATTTACTCAAAATACGTATTTATATCTTTGTAATGTTTCGATAAAATCAAACGTAAAATATATCTAACCTCGGCTTCACTATAAAGAATAATGTAGCTATTTTAGACACTACAAAATAATAGTTATAAGACATAAAAATAGAATACTACTTAATGCCATAAGGAAACAGGTTGTTAAAAACTGGCTTCTTATTAGTTGTATTCGTGTTTAAAACAAAATATTATTACTGCTCCTATGTACTACCTCTTATTTTCGCAATATCCCTAAATTGTCATGGACTTCTGAATCACTGTTAAACTTATGACAAAAAATTCGATTGGGTCTTGCTCATTCAATTAACAAATCACAACAAATGACATATTTTGACGCGTCTGTTTAATAATGTTTGCGACGACCTGCCTTTGAGAAACTGAGTGCACTACTTATATGACCATTTATAAACAGTGTTGATATTGTTACAATAATTATTACTAAAATGATTGCACGGATAGTGTCCTAATTGTGGTGACTAACTGACCTAAGGTGACTACTTAAGCCACTTAAGTCGCCGCTACCCCTACATTGAGTATTGTGTATACGAAATCCACGGCACAAATATTTGTGTGATCCAGAAATGGCTGCGCTGAGACTAGGTTTTCTTCATAACATGTTTGCACCTTTGTTAAATTCCTCACGATGCAGGGGTTATTTCAAGTGTGGGCAGTCGACTTAATACAAAGAAAGACGGTGATAAATTAAAATGATATGATTTCATAAAGGAAAATCGTGGATGTTACAGTATAGTAACAACCACTTGAGCAGCGATAGCTTAGTGGGGAGACCAACAGACTGCAATGCAGAGGGTCTCGGGTTCGAACCCACGTCGCGCACCTCTGACTTTCGGAAGTTATATGACTTTTTGAAATTATGTGCGTATTGATTGACAATTATCGCCTGCTCCGTGCCTCGGAGAGCACGTGAAGCCGTCGGTCCCGGCTGCCATGAACATCTATGGCAGTCGTTATTGGGAGAGTGTCGACACAAAAAGATCCCACTGGGTCGAAGTGTCGCCGGTCTGCACTGACTGGCCCCCACATAAGATAAGATAGTAACAACCACAGTAATTATCACATCTATACTAATATTATAAAGCTGAAGAGTTTGTTTGTTTGTTTCGTTGAACGCGCTAATCTCAGGAACTACTGGATCGAATTGAAAAATTATTTTATTGTTGGGTAGCTTATTTATTGAGGAAGGTTACATGCTGTATAACATCACGCTACGACCCATGGGCGCGAAGCAGTAATCATAAAAGCGGGTGATACCGCGGGCACGTCTAGTTCTAAAAAAACTGCCTCGTTGGGACCGTGACATCTGCACTTGCGGCCAATCGTGAGGTCTTGCATTTGATTCTCACGGAGTACGAAATCTAAACAACATACCGATTTAGTTGAATTGAATTAAAATTATAAAGTGTTACTGGCAGACGACAATAGAGTCGCCTCTTATCACGTGAGATGTACAACATAGCTTGCTATTTTTAGCTGAGCTACATCTTGTCCTACCCATTCAGCAATACACAGGTCTGAGCCTACATACGTATGTCAAAATGTTACAAACATTTTAGATTGTGAACTTGCTCATATGAGATTGCTAGAAAACCAAATTGCACCACACTAGAACGCTTGCATTAAACTGTTATTTGCGTGCAGAATTACGCAAAGGAGCAGGTTCAACACACAAAATTAACACTTCTATGTAGGCCACAAAATCACTTTTACGAGCATCTACTAATTATACAGCTAGGCGCAAGCCAAGCAGAGAAGAACGCTGTCTAGACAAGTAGTCAATGTACATATATTTATAAAAGCTAGGTCTGGAACATCATTAAAAAGTGTTTGAAAACACATTTTCTCATGTGAACAAACCGTGGGACGCTAATATGTATATGCAACATTCGACAGTTACAATAGATTATAAAAGACATTGCTTCATGAGCCTCACGAAACTTGTCCCAGTGTGATCATTCTCATTTCATAATATACCGGTTGTGTGTGTTCTCCTCGAAAAACAATTATCTAATATCCGCGGTTTCTCTTAAACGTAAAGCAAACGGTATAATGCAATAATTGTTAAATACAAGACTTTATTTCATTGCAAAATGACACTTATATGTGTAGTTAAATAAGACTTTTTATGCTTGCTGTCGGGCCTGGCCTTGCTTGTGTTGTATAAGTTTACAACATAGCCTATAATACTCAGGGATACTACAGCTTTCAAGGAAAGAATTTTAAAAATTGGTTCAATAGTTCCAGAGTTTGTACGTGATATAATGGTTTAGATCACGCTTATTCATTGCAAAATCATACTTATTTATATTATGTGCTAACATTTGTTTGTCTCGATTATATAGTTCGTGAATGAACTATTCGTTGACAAAAATACTTATTTACTTTCATAAGTTTAGATAGAAGTTTTAAGCCGTATCTACTGTAATATAACTAATTAAACAGAAACTTCACTTTAACTTTGCCTGACATTTTGGTCGCTTTTCGGCAGCCATGGTACCGGGTTACAAAACTACGATCCTGACTGATGTATAATCAGTATAGCGCCTTCATGTGGAACCTGGACACATTAGTCATGGCAGGAAAAAAGATTTGTTTAGCTGCAGTCTTTTGTAGGATCGAAGTACTTCCCTAGATGGGCTGATCACAGCAGTATAAAATCAAGTTTAGGCTTTGACTTTTTTTTAATCCAAGGCTTTCACTGAGCTATCCTAAAATAAAAGTAAATTACTACTTGTTCAAGAAGTGTTCAATCCGTTGGATATTATTTTACATAGTTATTTAACTAACTTAACTAAGTACCCAGTGAACTTGACGCCTATGCGTTGACAGCATTTTCGTAATCATGGAATTAATCCGAAAAAATCACAAGACTTTTACCTAGCTGGAGAAATTTATATAGTTGTAATTACATCTACGTTTCGGTGTTTTATTTTTAGGTCTTTATTCACGCGTAAGAGGCAAGTTAGCAAACTATAATATACTAACAAGGTGATCATTGAACGCAATGATTAAAATCTGTATCTTACGTCAGCATACATATTTACGTTAACGAGTCCCTCCGAATCACAATGAAATACTCCTTACCTTAAGTTCTTATACTGGCTGGTAAACAAAGGTAACCCATTTTCATCGGTGCCGACGTTAGAGTCGAATCTCCAAGTCCCTCCTATATCAGGCGAGGCATCGAACACTGTGAAGTTGAGGCCATAATCCTTCATGTACCGCGCTGTGCCTAGCCCTGAGTAACCAGCCCCGATGATACATACTCGTGGGCCAGGAATAGACTGAAACAAAAATATACCCTTAATCATATTGATACGTGAAGTCCTAAAATGTTCATAATAAATATTTCTGTGATGGACAGAAAATTGTTTTAAGTATTGTGTACATTGCTTTGACTTCTTGAGCTGAGAGCTCAAGAAGTCGGAGATTTGAAATAACGCACTACCTGCCCACGATCGTTATTTGGGACACCAAATAACGATCTCGTCCATCGTCTACTACTATCAGGTATGTATTAATTGAAATCGGCTACTTGATACTAGCAATTAATTAATTAAACTAATTAGGCAATCGCAATTAATAGGTACCCAGATACAGAATAGAAGGAATCCGCTTTGGATGACACCATTGTCTTAGTAGAGAATCAGGAATATTGCCTCGTGCACTGTCCTGAATGATATACTTGTACCTGGTGTTATAAGCGTCCGTCGACTACAGTCACCGTTTACCATCAGACTACACCGACTACAAACCCGCTTGCTAGTTGTATGAAAAGTGATGTGTAGGAAACACGAACTGATATCTCATGCCTATTATGGACATGAATGTATATAAACAACAAACAAACACTTATATATTGACATAAAGTATGTACGGATTTTGCCCGCGGCCTCGCTCGCATAGACGTAAGTTAGGTTAGATTAGTAACACAATTTTTGTCTAGATGGAAGGTACCCTATGTCGTTTTCTGTTGCCCTGACAGCGTGTATGCGAAATTTCATGATAATCGGTCGAGTAATTAAGGCGTAACAAACAAACAAATTCACATTCGGATTTATAATATTAGTTGAATTTTATAATATTATTAAATATTTAGGTGTTATATTAGATAATAATCGATTATCTTGGCATAATCACATTGAATTAGTAAGTGAAAGAACTCAAAAATTAATATAGATTTTTAAACAAATAAGGCACGTACCTGCAAATTGTCTACTTAAACAAATATATATTGCTCTTGTTGAGTCTATTTTAAGATATTGCATTCCTGTATGGGGAGGTGCCAGAAAAACATTTTTTTTCTAAATTGATAGGTCTCAACGTGCTCTTCTCAGACTATGTTTTTTAAACCATATCGTTACAGTACAGATGCTCTTTACAAACTATGCGAACTTTTAACAGCAAGAAAATTATATGTTTCGAATGCTTTATTAAAAAAGCAAAAATCTACAGTATTTGACCAAATGTATTAACAAATAGAAGATATGCTACTGTGATGATAAATAGAGTAAAAACTTCATTTGCTAGATACCAATTTGTCACCCAGGCTTCCTTTCTTTATAATGCGGTCAATAAAAATTTTGCTATTTACAGAAAACCATATAATAATAATAATAATAAATATTTATTGCAGACCCGGGTTCATAAAGTGTTAGTAACAGACAAATTTCTTAACCTAGTGTTAGTAACATATCAATTTCACACGTAATATTATGAGACAGACCCGGATTCTGGACACTATCTACGTCGCGTGTAGTCGTATTCAGCGTCCCAAAATCGGACTGTCCCACCGATCACACAATGTGCTCAACAAGCTGTGTGAGCTACCACGCATTCTGTGTAGCAGGGAAGCACACCCTTTGCGGATAATGGCATGAAAACCGTCTACCCTTGCCTCCGCAAACATCCCAGAAGCGCTGCAATAGCGGGGCAGCCCAGCCAGCATCCTGAACGCGTTATTATAATGAACACGCAGAGCGCTGTAAGCCCTCTGCGTATAATTAACCCATAGATTGCACGTGTCTGAAAAAATTGCTCTAAAAAGAGTTATTTTGACATCTTTGGTACACCGTGCAAACCTGCGGATCAACATTTTACATCGGACTGCCAGCTCCCTGCGCGCCCGTTCAATATCCATGTTGTCTTTAAGCTCATCGGTGACCCAGTGACCCAGGTATTTAAACTCAGTGACTATTTTTACCGGAATATTATTAATTGAAACCTGTGGCACGTTCGAGTAACATTTGGTGCCCGCCTTGAACATAAGTAACTCACTCTTTTTGGCATTATATCTAAACCAATGGGCCACCGCATAAGCTTCACACATCCTTAAGGGCCGTCTGAGCCCGCTGATCGAGGGACTCAGCAACACCATATTATCGGCATAACTTATATTATTTATGCATATGCCGTCAATGTAACAACCGACATTAGTGTTGCTGAGTTCAACGATCAGTTGATTGATATATAAATTGGAAAGGCGTGGTGAGGTTATCCCTCCCTGTCTCACACCACACTCCAACCCATACATATCAGATAATGCTCCCACCCATCTCACACAGTTGGTTTGGTTGTTATACCAGTAAATTAGCAGAGAGATCACCGAGTTGTCTACGATAGTTTCCCTGTGCATCTTTCCCAAAGCGTATTGTAAGATACCAAGTCAAATGTTCTGGATAAATCAAGAAAACATGCATTAACTGGTGTACTCCTGACTGTATAGTACTGTACGGTCTCCTTGACACACAGTAAGGCACTTTCTGTCGATAGGCCGGGTCTGAACCCAAACTGAGCGTCATGGAGTGTAATATGGCTCGCCATGTGTATATCAAGAAGACAGTCCAGCACTTTAGCTATAACAGTGGCTAATGAGATTAGTCTTTAATTAGAGGGGCATCACCAGAATTATTTTTTATAATGGGTACAACAATTGTTTTCATAAGGTCACCCGGCAGGTATGTATGTCTCATGCATAATGTAAAGAACATAGCCAATAATCTCGACAAATTATCGCTTAGGTGCCCTGGAGACCTTCCACTAGTCATGTTTTTGATCACATCGGCAATGTCTTTGAATGCAAAAATACCCTTACTTTTTGGTTAAAGTAACTCACCTGCACAGAAACGGAAGCACTTCTTCAACCTTTAAAATAGGCAGTAGTATATGAGTAAGATTACATTCACACACAGACCCTCATCCACACAAGACATGATGACAATATCTGATACAAGTATTCATATACTTAAAAGAAGACCTCTATGTATATATAAATGAAGTATTTTATTTATTTAGTTGGGATATTTAGATGCGTCTAATGCCTGCGTTAATTATAACTGTGTTGCATATAAATATGAGTGAATCATTGTATATAAGCAAACGTCAACCGTATGACACTTCTACACGTTTTTAACATCATCATTTATTAAACCTGTCATCGTTGTAATAAATCTATATTTTACGTAGTAAAGATGTAAATGACAAATTAAATTATGCAGCAGCTATTATAGCTTTATTAAGACAAGATTTTCTTATTTTTATTTTGGTTGTATCACATTCATAATTTAACTACATATTATGTGCATATTACTAACTCATAGATACACACCGCCACAGTACTCTACATACATACATAGACTTATCACTATGACTTTTCTTTTAAGTATGTTGCCTTTGCTTATTTTTAATAGTGACATATTCAAATATAAAAAAAAACATTTTCGAACACATGCGTAAGTATAAACCTTGGTTAATAATATATGCAAATAAATAAATGTATTTTTTACGTATTAGAGATTATATAATCTAAATAATGTAAGTAATAATAATAGTATAAGCAAGCATTGAAATTAAACTACTTTATACGGATTTTATCGCGTTGTTTATTAACACGTATTCACATAATTTTGAAAATATCACATTACTAGGTGCTGAACCTTTACTACTATTTAAACTTATTACAACTATTTATATTTAAGTTTACACTTTCCCCGACGCTTCGGTTGCTTGTCAGCAGTCATGTTCACGGAGAGACATTCACATGGTGGTTGTCTCAATTTCCTGAAGTGCAGTTATCTTAAGGTATTTCATGTGTGCATAAGCAAGCAGCCTAACAAAGTGGGGTCGGCTGACCAGTACTTCACCACGATTTTGTAAGGGCATACAAAATTCCTATCTATATTGCTAACAATTTAAGTCGCCGGTCATAGGAGTCAAGACTCAACTGGTATCAATGTATCATGCATGTGTATGAGCATAGCCTAAACCGATTTAATCTTCAATAGATCCCCATTTTAACTCATTGTGTAAGACATAAGTCTATTACACATGTGGTAGTGTATACACGCATTTTGTTTTATAGACCTATTACGACTGAAATGCCAAATCAATTTAAGATTTAATGATTTAAAACGACATCCGCCATTTTATTTCGACATAATTATGTCTATTAGACAAAACTGTCCACACGCAGGAGACATTATTATCTAGAATTAGCCCTATATTGGCAATTTCGTATGCATCGCATACTTATGTTTATATCAGTCTTATTTAAAAATATATTGCTAACTAATACTGAACCAGCTCTCAACTGAATAACTCTCAAGCCCTTGCTCAATGAATAAACTCTAATCAATGGCCCACTGCTGCTACCTAACAATAGTTAACCTTTAGCTAAACAATAGATTAATTAAAACTCGTTTTTTCTGATTAACCACTATTTAATACTTAGCTACCTATTTAGTATATGAGACTAGTTTGTAAGTAAGATGGATTATGTTGGATGTGGTAAACAAATTTACTCGTTACTTTAGCTACTTATTCGTACGTGACAACTTCACAGAATGGTCTAATATTTCCGTGACCTTTTTAGATAAGCATACTCTGTAATAACTTCAACATATCTACCTAGTTATACAATATTATGGGTCTACAAATCGCGCAAAACCGGATCTGCAGAGACACGAGTCCACTCGCCCTAACGGAGCATAATTAACAATATGGCTTGTCGCCATTAATGTAATTCAAAGTATTAATTATCTGATATAAACTGGTATTGTAATGACTTTGCTTAGATCTTACACTACGTACCTAATCATATTTTTTATGTTCCGTAACAAAATAGCATGTTTTCTTACTTATGGAATCACATCGATATAAATACTTTAGATAACTATTCTGTCTTGGTTTAGCAATTTACGTATTATAGAACCGTTTCTCTTTTATCACAGAGTTTTTTCTTTTATTCACGGAGTTTTTTCTTTTATCACGGAGTTTTTCTAGGCCGTTTTATTTTCAAAAGTCTCCTTCGAGTTTATAGCAATAATTCCTGTGTTGCGTGGAACTTTACAAACATTCAAACAACGGACACAAAGAACACACAGTCTTAACAACAATTTGTGAACTACAAAAATGTGGCCACGTATGAGGATCGAATCCACAACACTCGGCGCGGCGTAAACGACTTGATGACTTGACGGAAGGTTCAATGACTTAAGTGATCATTCGACACTGTCAATGGGCCAGGGATTAATTACTACACAGAAAGAAATTTCCACATTCTCAAGTTTTAGTTGTTTTCAGTCTGAGATGTTATTTGCTCGTTGCTTCAGTGTTTGTGAAGTCCTCTTCAACACGCGGATTAAACCTTCTACTTACATATTCAAGCTAAAGTGGATTTTACTCGCAAATGTTGTCACGGAGTTTAGACTAAACTAGAATGAGACATATATCTCTGTAAGGCTCTCACAATAATCATAATTCATAAATATTGGTTTTAAGTTTGCGTATTCTTTGTATCACTCGTTTCAAAGGTCTATAGGACACAGATATTACTCTCAGTGTAGTGAATACAGACAATTTTATGAAGTTTCACGCTTATTTAATTTACTCATCGAACTGTTATTAAATAGCAAAAACTAACTAGCCTTGACTGTAAATCTGCAATAAATGCATGCATAAGATATATTAAGTCGGTCCCCTATTATCATTCTGGACGGAGCTGAGGTGGTATGAGTAACCGAACAATACTTCGCGTCGGCTACTTACGCACAATGGCCCAATTGTAGGGCTAAGTGCGGATAACACACGTCCAACTAACTAACTAACTAAGATATATTAAGAAAATTTACATTTGTTATGTTGCATGATGGTTGTATGTTAATTTTATTACGATTGGTAACAAAAATGTGTAAAACCTATATGTTAAATGACAACAAATAAGGTCCTTAACAAACAAACAGTATGTTTTTAAACGATCACATAAGTTCTTTGCACCATAACATCAAATATTTTCATATTTTTATATTTTTTACTAGTGCCATTTACTAATATAAGGTTAAGTAAAAAATAATATTAGTGTCACTTTTAAAAACCAAATACTGATGCAATATATATATCTACAGGCAAAGACATCTCACAGGCTATTCCACTGAAGTTGGATTTATCTAAATACATAAACCTCTTCGGTATAATCTCAAAGATAAAGCAAAGGTACATCGCACCCACATTTCGCCATCTTGTTTTAAATCCCACGTAATAATGAAATTCGCTATAAAAACAGACAAATACTAGAACTTATAGAGAATAGAAGAGAAAACATGATCGGTCACTTACTTAGACATGACAAATTTATTGCCAATATTATGGAAGGAAAAATAGAGGCAATGAGAAAGAGAGGAGGACTAAGAAGAAAGTATACAGTTCAACTGAAAGAAAAAGCAAAAGTAAAGACATATCGAGAACTGAAGAATTTGGCATCAGACCGAGAAAGATGGAAATTGCTACTCCGACAAGTGCATAGCACTTCAATACTGGATGGATAGTAATACAGGTACGGGGCGAGTCTAGTATTCCCTGGTTGGTTTAGATTCATGATTGAACCCAGTTGGTCGCGCTGCAAACGGGGTCCAGAATTAGACCTTTCTTTTGCATTATGTAGTAATAAAGAAACATGCTTTGCTTAATTTTGCTTTTCTTCCTTTTTTATGCAAGGACTTAGAACTGTAAAGTATTCGACAATAAACATCGAAAACACACATGCTTTAAATTTTACGAAAATTTACCTACACCTAATATAATACTTATATTAATGTTATAAACTCCAAAATTCAAAAGAAAGTATTCTATTTATTGCTAATTAGGCGTGTCCTTGTGCTACATACTCGCGAAAATATCATTTTATATGTACGTTAACTTTAAAACCCAGGCTCGAAACAACTGTTTGTGGATCACATACATTTATATCCCATGCAGGGATCAAACCCACAACACGTGGCACAGTGGCAGAGCGAGGCGAGGCGCTCAATTCAACAAAATAAGAAGTTGAAAAAAAATTCCAAATAATTTTGCTCACTATGGAGATTAGCGCGCGCATATACAAAGACCAAAGAACTGTTTTAATTTAATTATTATATATAGATTTATTCATTACAAGATCTGATTGATGTAAATAAGATAAACATTATAGCTACTTACCTTGACAACTGAAGCTGTTCGATATATCATTTGAGAAGATTCTGAATGTAACAGCTTCATGTTCTAAAATAACAAATATTTTTATCATTTCAACCGTGATGTCGCGTTAAACGAGATTGGATTCAATATTTAACATAAAATTACATACCTACACCGTGATCTTTTCAAATCAAGTAGTTCTAAAAGAACACTGGAGAGTGGAATGGAAAAATAATATTGTATGATATGTTCAAACGTCAAAGGGCTAGTTTTATAAAGGTCCACCAATCGCGCAATTTTCGCATGTAACCCGCACATAATAAAAATATTTGATATTTTTTATTTGATTTATATCTTGGGGAAGGTTAAGACTATATAACATCACGCTACAAGCCACAGGAGCTGAGCAATAATCATAAACTTGGGTGAAACCACGAAGGACGGTTAGTACTATATAAAAAGTGTGGGGTTTTGCCCCGTGATATAGATACATACTACGGTAGTGCTCACGTCTGAAATTATGTAATCGTATCCAACATCTTCCTCCGTCCTTAGCATTTTCAGCAACCAGATAACAACCACTAAAAATGTCCCAGCTTTGCATACCCGTTTATATTTAATTCTGATCATTATTACACGATTATTTTAACACAAGCAGTAACAATAAACACTTTAAAATTTTCACACAAACATTATATAAATATAATAAAATATTAATAAAGACTTTGTTTATATCGTACCACTTTGGCAGTTATAACATTGTTGTGATATTGCCAGTTCTAGCATAAGAAACGTCAATTCAAAACCACTTAAAAAGAATAAGGTTACACGTGGTTTGGCCGTTTATAAATGTTACACGGCTAATTTAAATACTCAAATGTGTTGAATAAAAAAAATATGTGACGTCAATTTATTTAAAAATATTTTGAATAATTATGATAACAATCTCACACGTCTTTATAACGCCGAGGACTTGGGCAAACGGGTATTATAGGTCAGCTGTCGCATAAGAGGCAGCGAGCCTTTGGCCTTCCACTCAACACTGTCCGATCTGTATCCCGATCAGGGAATCGAACCGATAACCTCACGGTCGACAGATAACGTAAGCGTATGCTTAAACGAGGCAGTATCCTAACTAATTAATCTAATTATAAATGCCTCCCAGAACGAGCGATTTTGAATGCGACTATCCCGTTTATTGACTGTAGTTAAAAGCAAGATTGCTATAGAATGTTTACTGTCTGGGATTAGCAAAGAGAAGAAGAAAATAAAAATATTTAGTATCCAGCAATATCTTACGTGCAGGATCCGTAAACACAATTTATTTAACTGGCGGTAAGTTAGTAATTGGCAAATTATTGCAAATTTTATCAGTTTACTGGCTATTGTGTTATCCAGATAATGTGAAAATGATTCGCCAATCATGATCATAATGTGCTAATTTGACAGTACGAATGTGAACAGTACAATACATGTTGTGTTGGAATGGCGCTAACATCAATGTGACATCGTTAGATTTCACGTTTATTTAAATCTAAGTTAGTTCTTATTGGAGCCGCTGTCAAAATGTTTATTTTTGAACAATAAAGGCGACTCAAGCGCATGTCCTGATTGACGCTAAGCAGTTACAACAGCCGATAAATCGTTCGCAATTTCAGGGTCCCATCCCATATCGTCAAGACTAGGAATAGAAGTTAAAGATGAGATAAAAAGAAAGGAATGGGTGAAGCAGGTTCATCATAATATATCCTTCGAAAGACTTATTTGGGAGGCGAATTGTAATAATAGAGTTGCCACACTTACGCCAGTTGCCAGAAAGAAGGTGGTACATCCCTTGGCTAGCTATCAGCTCATTGGTACCATCACCAAACAATTGGCAAAGGCAGGCATTATCACAACTTGGTGACAATGTAAAACTCAGTTCATAATGCTTGTTTTAACAACTTATTTTGAATATCTCCTCGTTTCTATATTTCAAAGGTGAATAGTCAAAATGGGGTTCACCAGTTCTAAAATCTTGAAAAATTGCAGATTGCCTACCAACCATGTGGTCTAGCTTGTCTCGTAGAACATGAAAAATTGGTAGCAATGGCTAACATGATATGACATATACAGGGTGTCCCAAAAATCAACGTCAAGCCGAAAACGGATGACGGGCCAAGGGATGGTGGTTCTCAAAAAAATATGAAAAAAAAATTTTTTGCTGCACTCTAAAAATTATAGCCATTTAAAAAAAAATGAGAAAATTAACACCTTGTTATGATTTTTCAAGTACTATGACTACAAAATGTTTACTTAGCTTAATTATTTTAGTGAGGATTTGTTACTGAATAATGCTAGTATACATTACAATTCAAAATTTGAACACAACTATCTTCATTTCAGAGGAAATATCCCTAATATGCCCAAACATGTACTCAAAATTATTACATTATTCAAATTTAAATGGCCGTGCTGAAAAAAAAATGTACTACGCCATTTCAGCACGTGGCATCAAAAGATGGCGCATTTAATGGGCTTTCTAAAATGCTATAACACTTACTACATTTTATCCTAATTATGGATTTTTTTTCTAAAACAACTTGGATTTATGCTTCTAATGCGATGCATATTTTATTTAAAGCTTACTTAAATTAAAGTAAGACAGTACAAGTTTGGGTGAAACAGATTAGGACGCCACTTCAACGTGTGAGAGTGAAAGAGATAGCAAGCCTGAGCATCATCAACAGCACGAGTTAGAGTGAAACGGAGAGAGACGCCACTTCAACGTGTTAGTGAGAGTGTGAGTGAAAGAGATAGCAAGCCTTAGCATCATCTACGGCATGAGTTAGAATGAGACGGATAGAGACGCCACGAGTGAAAAAGATAGCAAGACCGGATCATCTGCGCACGAACTGCAATACTTCAGTACGTTACGTTATTTCGTTTACTGCGCATCGTTCTGTATTCCTTCGTGTCGTTTTCGTACTTACTAACTTTGGCTTTGCTTATTGGACTTGATTACGTGCTACTTGGATTTGATTTGTGATTTGACCGTTTGTGACTAACTTGGCTTTCTTTTGGACTATCGTCATCGCTGACCGTGTAATTGTGTGTATTCTATGATCGCCACCATGCCGCTTCGATACACAGCACAGGAGTATGCAAACATGCATCTCATTTATGGAGAGTGCAGGTGCAACGCTAATGCTGCAGCTCGACTCTATCGTGAGAGATACCCCAATTCTGAGCGTCATCCGGATCATAGAGTATTTATTAATCTGCACCGATCACTCTCAGAAGGCCGATTTCCTAATCAAATGTTCAGTACAGGAAGATCCAGCATTCCATACGAGGAAGAAGTTTTAGCAGCAGTCGCAGAAGACACGAGTGTCTCAGTACGTGGACTTGAGACAAGCATAGGAGTGCCGAAGAGTACAGCACACCGGATTTTGCAGCAAAACCAGCTCCACCCGTACCATGCGCAACGAGTTCAATCTTTATCACCTCAAGATTATCCTGCAAGGGTTGCGTTTTGTGAAACGATGTTACAAAGACACCGAGAAGACCCCCACTTCCTGGATAAAGTACTCTGGACGGATGAGTCAACTTTTAAGAAAGATGGCTACTTAAATCTACATAATGTGCATGAGTGGCACGTGGAAAACCCACATGTAATGCGAGAAGATCGGTCACAATATCGCTTCAAAGTAAACATGTGGACCGGTATTCTGAACGGTAGAATTATTGGACCTTTCGAACTCCCAGACACCTTAACCAGTGAGGCTTACTTAGACTTTTTACAAAATCATCTACCAGCTTTATTGGAAGACGTGCCACTCAACATTTACGTAGGTATGTGGCTCCAACAAGATGGCTGCCCTGCGCACTATGCTCGCTCAGTAAGGGAATTTCTTAACCAAGTATATCCGGATAGGTGGATCGGTCGGTCTGGTACGATCTCGTGGCCGGCCCGATCACCAGACTTAAACCCCATTGATTTCTTTTACTGGGGAGCAGTGAAGGATCAAGTTTACTCTAAGCCTATCGCAAACGTAGAGGAACTGCGCCAAAGAATTGCGGGGGCCGCTGAATACATCAATTCAAGAAGTTTTGCTCGTAAAATAAAGCGTTCGTTTTTAAAGAGATGTAGGGCATGCATTGAAGCTGAAGGCAAACAATTTGAATATTTATTGTAACAAAATAAAATGAACTGTTGATTTGAATGGTTGAATTTTTATTTCAAATTGTACACATAATGATTCACAATGACCAAAGGAATCTAATATGGTTTATCAATAAATTAGGTATTTGCCCTATTCACAGTAGCTTCGCAAAACAGTGTCACTAGTAGTTTTTACCTGACTGCCATAAAAGAGGGTTATGTATAACACTAATTTGTTTCTTAGAGGGAAACTAGATGTCATTACCAACATTTTTGAGTAAAACAAAAAAGGTTAGACCCGAGTTGTTTTAGAAAAAAAATCCATAATTAGGATAAAATGTAGTAAGTGTTATAGCATTTTAGAAAGCCCATTAAATGCGCCATCTTTTGATGCCACGTGCTGAAATGGTGTAGTACATTTTTTTTTCAGCACGGCCATTTAAAGTTGAATAATGTAATAATTTTGAGTACATGTTTGGGCATATTAGGGATATTTCCTCTGAAATGAAGATAGTTGTGTTCAAATTTTGAATTGTAATGTATACTAGCATTATTCAGTAACAAATCCTCATTAAAATAATTAAGCTAAGTAAACATTTTGTAGTCATAGTACTTGAAAAATCATAACAAGGTGTTAATTTTCTCATTTTTTTTTAAATGGCTATAATTTTTAGAGTGCAGCAAAAAATTTTTTTTTCATATTTTTTTGAGAACCACCATCCCTTGGCCCGTCACCCGTTTTCGGCTTGACGTTGATTTTTGGGACACCCTGTATATGACAGTAGATGTAATATAATTATCCCTTTTGGATCTTTGGATTGCGAAAGCCAGACAGCGGTTACTCAATGAAAAATTTAATATTCAGCCCTATCTAGGTCCCCTACACGCCGTTTCCACTAAAAGAATTTAATAACTTTAGCAACTTTAGTATTATCATAAATATTCAGTGATGCAATTTCAACTGCAACTTCTCTTAGAAATTTCTGAGTCACAAGACTGTTACGACACGAGGAAAGTAATGAATGGCAATACCTCACAGAATAAAACAATCAAGAGCTTATAAATATTGATGATGGTGTCCGTGATTTGCCTAATCTTACATTCACGATGTGCTTTCCTATGGCCGTCTAACCTGATTTTTGGTTGCATAATATAAGATGTGCTCGCGCGTATTGTGCGTTATTTTTATACTCGCAAGGTAGTGAACAAGTATATTGCCCAGCTGTTAGTAAGCGGTTATCGTAACCTTTGAGCCTTCGTAATACCAGGGAAAACACCGGTGCGTTGCCAACCCTTAAAAAAAACGAAAGCGCAGTAAACTAAGATCACGCTTACTGCTTCCTCGAGAAACTTAAGACAACTCAAGGTTTTTTGGCAACTAACTTCTGTGGGACGAAATTTAAGGTTAAGTGGAATTTGCCTGTTACTTCCCTCATAGTGTAAGGTGTTTCAAATATATTTTACCTATTGAATTATTTAGGTTCTCTATGAAGACCTTCGTTCTCAGGAACTACTTGCTATAAATCGTTCCAAATAAATCTACAAGCCAACATACAACATATATCCAACAAGCAATATTTTAATGTCTTTGATGTCTAAATAGTAAATAATTTAAGATTTATTATTATATTCCTATATCTCGTATCAATATGTTTATCAGAAAATAAATACGCGTAGCAGTTTACCATCGTCGTTGGATGCCGTTCAGACGTTCATAGCAAAGTAAACGTTAGAATAAAACAGACATACATTATTATAATTTAATAATAATTTACCGTTCCTATATGTAACTTCAAATTAACATATAATATTTTTAAATACTGATAACAAATGAGGTCTTGCATTGCAATCTATATATTAATGCGTGAAGCAAAAACTTTGTATCCCTTTTTACGAAAATTGCGCGGACGGAGGATTTTAAAATTTGGCACAGTTAAAGTTTATATGAAGAAGGAGGGGCGAATCCTGATATTTATATAAAATATGCATTAGAAATACATTAAATTAATGATAAACACTACATGCACACAAGCATGCATTTGACACACGCAGTCGAATCGCGTTCGTAGTACTTCACTATTGTTTGCCTGATGTAACACTATTCTTCGTAACTATGGTTACATATGTCAATATATAATTACATAATATGGAAGAATAAAGAAAGGAAAACATAAACCTCGTTAACTTATATATTAATTAACCTGTAGAGATCAAAATCTAAATGAAATGTGATTATAAGGGTATAGTTTTAGACAATAAAACCTTAATAACTAACAAGCTTAAAATTTAAATCAATTATAGTCGAATTTCGACCACTAGGCGACCGCTAGTAAATAATTAATCCCCAACAATAAATAATTGAAGAAGTTGTCCCAAAGTAAGTAGGCGTACTGAGTAGATACATCTAACTATCAATCAGTCTTCTGTCCTTAATTCGGTATTAGACTTTTATTAAGCGTGTGCGCGTAATTTTAAGCGTGGGAGAACCACGCTTCGGCACGAATGGACCGGCTCGACTGGAGTAATACCATGATATCATAGAAAACCGGCGTGAAATAACGCTTGCGTTGTATTTCGTAGAGTGAGTGAGGGTACCGAAGGCGCAATCCGCCCCCCCGGGACAAATTTAACAGGCTGGCAACGCACTTGTGACTCCTCTGGTGTTGCGGGTGTCCATGGGCGGCGGTAATCGCTTACCATCAGGGGATACGTCTGCTATTTTGCGACGCATGACATTTCAAAAAAAATGCCCTCGACTTCGCTCGCTTAAATGTGAATTAGATTAGTAACAATATTGTTTTCTGGATGAAAGATACCTTATGTCCTTTTCTGTTCCCCTGACAATGTGTATGCGAAGTTTCATGATGATCGATCGAGTAGTTAAGGCGTGAAAACGTAACTAACAAACAAACTCACATTCGCATTTATAATATTAGTTAGGATTTAAGCTAAGGCATTTCTAAAGTCTTTATATTTAAGCATAGGATATATCAACTTTAACCCAAAGCGCGAAACAGATAGTAGGTACCTAAATATATATACCTAAAGATAAACCATAGCCATCGAAAATGAGGAAACTGATCCACTGACTCGTGAGGCGGAATAATAATTACAATTACTTTTATTAATTATGCTAACACACATTAGTATCCACACCAGAACGCGACATAGACCTTCACCAAGGTTTGCCATTGAAACTTCCAATTAAGTATCTGAAAAAACACTAAATTAGAAATACAAGTCAAGATATCTAAACCAGTTACTTAAAAGGAGCTAGGTATCAAATATTCACGAACTGTTTGAACTGGGTTTAACCAGTAAAGGAGAGCGGGCTAGCCTTGTAAGCTGAAGCACAACGTGTCAGGTACCTCATTTGAATTGAAGGTAGATTATAGCCGTCAAGGACGGAACTACAACTAGTACGACCACATTAATATACTACACGTTCTACATAAGGTATTTACAATTTGAAGGTAAAGTACATTTTTAAGGTACTTACAATACCGGTCCAATACCTACTTGCCTAACTACCTTAGTCGTTGTAGAAAGTTTCACATCCTCCCACTATACGAACGCAGGAAAGTAGCGGTTCTAACATTTATATACGGCGTTATGAATGGCTTAGTTGATGTTCCTGAGTTAGTTAACAAGGTTGGACTACGCGCTGCAGACATACGAAGAACAAATATTCTCGATGTAGTACCTCTAGCGAGTACAACATACAGACAAAATTCATATACCTATTGTTGAGCAAGTTGTACGTTTAATGGGGAGTGTCGGAGAGTCGATCTTGACTTATTTGCATCAAGCACAGCTCATTTAAAAAAATCCATTAGTAATTTTTTTTTGATATCTATGTGTTAAGTTCTATATGTTAGATTTTCTTTTATGTATTATCTTTGTATGAAATACATCGCTGTCTACGTTAAAAAAATATATTATATAATATACTATATATATATATATATTATACTATTCATGTGTGAAAACTTGTAATTAGCCTTTTGCTAATATGTTTATAAGAATTATTAGCTGTAAGTTTTCCTGAAATAATATACAGTGTCGGCCTCGATAGCGTAGTGGTTAGTGTAATCGACTGCCACGCCTAAGGTCGCGGGTTTGATTCCCGCACAAGTCAAACATTTGTGTACATGGATGTTTGTCTTGGTCTGGGTGTTTCTATGTATAATATGCATGTATTTACAAAAAATATATATATCTGTATGTTTATCCATTGTCTAGTACCCATAGTACAAGCTCTGCTTAGTTTGGGCTAGGTGGTGTTGTGTTTGTGGTAGAATATTATTATTATTAGTATATATTTGTTAGTACCTGCTTAGTTGCACCTTATTGCAAATTATGTGAGAAATATAAACAGTGTGTTTATTTATTCCTCTTTCCCTCAACTTAGGAAAACAACGAAAAGTTTTGACTTATATAACTGCAACTTCAGTTGATATCATTCTCGAAAAAAGAACGCATCGAAAGAAGTACTACCCTTAGTATCTGTTAGTACTTCTTTCAATTCGCTTATAGAGTAGAAATAAGTTTGTGCAGAGTATTGCTCTAAGCAGATACATACACTCCCGATGGCTAGGCTGATGTGTATTTCATTCACATATCGCTAACTAAGTTAAGGCCCCACGTGATTGAAGCCAACTCTATTGTCGTCTACTGTCCACATTGCTAGACCCCGTGCTACTACGAAATTTATTTAATTTAAAAACCCAACGTCTCTGCTCTACCTGGTAATTCATCCCAGTGGCACGAAAACATAAATGCAAATTGCGTTACGTGCCAACTAAGCAATAATATCTACAGAAAATCGTATTAATATGCAAGAAATATACCTTCAACTACTAAATTATCAAGTTTAAATAATGAATAATTTCCGATAATAAGGATAACATGATTCTAATTAATTTTAATGACTACATGATTACTACTTATTTCAATAATAATAACTTAGCATTACGATTGTACCATCGAGAAGTATTTATAGAGGTTGTATTAAGTATATATATTTTGCAAGTCTACTTCAGTTATCTGGTATATTATTTACCGTCAAATTTTATTGATAATTTATCTCCTGGAATACCATTTAGCCATAAGACTTGGTTACTCACACACACTTCCTTATGACGGCATAAGGAAAAATAACGTATCTGCCACATGCGTCTTCTTTCAATGTTTTTAAATACGTAAAAAACTCAATTTAGAAAAAATTTTAGATACCTCTTTTTTGCTCATGACGGCAGCACAGAGTGCAACAACTGAAGTTCAAGAAACAACTTGTTTGCCTGTTCGTTTATAACGCCTGCGTTCTATACCTTTCTACCGAATGTGAAATGCTTTGATGTGTTGTTATGCACCCGCGAAGGTTTCTGGCAAAAAGACCGAAATAATAATTATAAAATACTTAAAGCTTCTAATTACCTGCGGCCCTGGTTGCACTACGATATAATGGTTACACATCGATTATGGTGGCGTAAATTACCTTAGAACTTCAAAACCATTTACCTAAATACTTGAATGATAGTAAAACAAAGTCATGCGGGCTATGAAGTAATGCTTATCACGTATTGTGAAGTTCTGAGACGATGACCTCCATCATAACTAGCATTTTAAACCGATAAACGTATTTTGTTTTGGAGGGCAATAGTCCATTTTCCTTAAGTTAAATCGACGCATCAAAATAAAACGATTATATATGACTAACACGGTAACCAGATAAGTCTCTTTCAATATTTTTGGTACTCGTACACGATTGTTATTTTTATAAAAATTAAATGTTAAGCAAAAGCAAAAAGGAAAAGAAGTGATCCTTGTACACAGGGCCTAATTTAAGACTTTGAAGCCTTGTGCCATAATAAAATGGACGTGCCGAATAATATGTAAACCAGGTCATACAATTATTCAGCTCTTCATGTAATTTCAGTAAAATCACATGAGCATGCAGAGGAATGAACCCCGGTTCGACCTTTTCTAAATCGGGCTCTGTCTTTTCTTTTAAAAGACAACTCGCGCATTAGTAATTAATTCTGTTTCACGGGGGACTTTACAAACATTCAAACAACGGACACAAAGAACACCCAGACTCGGAACAAACATTTGTGGATCACACAAAGTTTTGACCCGTGTTGGATTCGAACCCACAACACTCGAGTGTCAGTGGCGAGGCGACCAATTAAACCTCTTCATCATCCGTGCAGTCAAATGATGCCTGATGACTTTGTCTTGCTTGGCTTTCACCGAACACGGAACACGACTATACATATCTATGAGCGGCAGTTATTGCTGATTCTCAGATAGGCAACTGGTTTGTCAGCCACATCAGTCTATATTATTCGTACATTCCTGAGCATAATCCAGAAATATATAAAATAATTATTTATTTAAATTTATCAAATTATATCAGTTAAATTTAATCGCGTCCCTTTCAGCGTGTTAGTACGTGTTATTTTAATAAGAGAAAGCATTATTGCAGACTTTAAACTGCTAGCAAGAGCATCTCATTAGAAAATCCTAAGAACTATTAGCTAATCCCAGGCAGTAAACACTCTATAGCAAGCTTGACACTCTATAGCAAGCTTGCTTTTAACTACATCAGTGAACAAACGGAATTGTCTCATTATAAATCGTTTACATTGATGATTTAATATCTCTTGCCCACAGCTTTGCTCGCTCAGAAACTATTTAATGTTCGTTCTGGGTGAAAGGTACCCTATGTCCTTTACCGCGCCCCTGCTAACGTGTATGCAAAATTTCATTACGGTCCGTCGAGTACTTAAGATGTGAAAGCGTAACAAACGAACTCATATTCACATTTATAATATTAGTTAGGATTTCTATTTACTAATAAATTTATTACCAATCCTAAAATGATCTAATTAATACAGCCAAACTATTACACACTATCGTCAGGCAGTAGGTAAGTCCGATCATTGAACTTAGAAAGGTATATTTCATAATTCGAGGTTACTGTCTGATAACGCATGTTTGTATATCTCTATAACATATCACTGGTCTGACTAGATGAAGATAACATTATTTATATTGGTGTTCTAACGGTTAATTGTCTAATGTACCGCTAGTAGTCAAGTAGTAACTGCATTGATGACACAGTGGTGGACACCAAGTGCGACAGTCGTGGGCGGGATCGTTCCCACACGGAAGAAGCATTTACGTGATTCATAATTAGTTGTTCCGAATCTGTATGCTCTCTGTGTATCTAATTTGAAAGTTTATAATAACTAGCGGTCGCCAAGTGGTCGAAATTCGACCATAATTGATTTAAATTTTAAGTTTAATAGCTATTAAGTTTTATTGTCTACAACTATACCCTTATAATCACATTTCATTTAGTGACCTACTCCACCTACATACATCTACGACATCAGCCGAACAATGGCGAAATACTACGAACGTGATTCGACTGCTTGTGTCAAATGCATGGTTGTGTGCGTGTAGTGCTATTTCATTAATTTCATGTATTTCTAATGCATATATTATATAAATATTAGGATTCGCCACTCCTTCTCCATATAAACTTTAACTGTGCCAAATTTCATACTCCTCCGTCCGCGCAATTTTCGTAAAAAGGGGTATAAAGTTTGTTTTTGCTTCACGTATTAATATATGGATACTACGTTTATTTCGGACTAAGTTCATATCGTGTTAGCAACAATTTACTTAAAATTCTAATGTTAGTAGACAATACGTGGGTAATATGCATGATTAAATCACGGCATGTAGCTGCACCCATCTTCACAACATCGGGGTCTTCCACCGATCCGCGAACACCCTCAGGATGGTGTTGGTGCTGCCGCGGACGCTCCATCAAAGAGGCGCACTTTTTTCTCATCTTAAGCCGTCAGTATATGCTATAAAGTCCTTTGCAATACAGCATTTAGTAATAGTCGAGAGTTAACAGCCAACATTAAAAGACTTTACGTTTTTAGCTCTGTTCAATCAATGCGTGGCTATTCAGATCAGCTTATCGCTGGTAGTGACCCAGCAGGTAAGTTGACCCGTCTGACTAGTATATTCAGATAACTAACCGACTAACACGACAAGATATCGTTCTCATTTAGTCAAATCAAACTATTTAAATAAATTAATTTATCTCTGTATAATGTATGTTATAGAAACGTATTAACCGGTTGAGCAGCAGCGGCACACCGGCGGCTAGACACAATAGATTTTTAATTATGTCTGGCATTCCAACAATTGTCAGTTAATCTTATCTTGCACAGAACAATCGTGTGGTTAATAGAGAACAAGACATCAGGTGTTTTGCCATAAGGCAATATGCTTGAGCCTATAGCTTTTTCCTTTCTCGCGCATGCAACTTTAATACTTTTATTTCTTACTCGATAACCAGCAGCGCCCAGGCACAATGTTTTATATTGGCTAGGTATCGTTCTAGAGGAGTAAGAAACCATTGTCTTCTGATGCGGTTGCTATTTTTGTTTTTTGACTGAGCTAGTGTTATTCATCTCCTCATCGTAAGAGACACTAATAGATTGACTATGTCGATAGGCCCTAACAAACTTTCGAGGAATAATTTAAAATATTTAGCGAGAAATAAAACTCCGCTGTGTTGACTTGCCTTAATTTCTAGGGCATATCCACATGAAATGTTATTAAATAGGTTTAGCCGTGAAAACGTATCGCAGAGATCAATTGTTTTACAAGAATGCATGTCTTGTCTAGGAATGCGTGTAACAAATTACTAGTATTCAAAGTTCTTGCGCTAAACTAAATGCTCGTATTTCGAATGGGCTAACACTGGTAGAGCAAAAGTTGGAGCTCGAATACATGATCTCTCAATCGTAAGTTTTTTAGAGTTCGAAAAAGCTCTTATACAAGAGCTTTATCCGTCCGTCCGTCTGTCTATCTGTTATACAACTTTCAACTCAAGAACCGTAAGAGCTAGAGACTCGCGGTCAACGCCATTCGACTCAGCATAGTCGATATACCCCCGAAATGACTATGACCTTTGACCTCTAACCTCAAGGTCACGTGGTATCACGTGACCTTTGCATATTACTTGAACCATTTTTTGAACTCTAAGATTTACGGCAATTCATTGTCGATTCTCACTTGTGTTTAGATAATGATGACCAATACTGAATGCTAAAGTATGTTATTACTTATTAAACTATCGTGTATAGAATACCCGATACATTTGATACACGATAGAGCATCGGTTAATCAACTCAGACGTAGGTACCTACGTCATAATATGCTAACGTTCGTTGATAGTTGTTAACAGACTGAATAGATGAATATTAGCTTGATTGCGATCGTCATTGTGATATTAATACGTAGTTATCTACAAGGTTAATCATCGATTTAAATACTATAATTTAACTGACCAATTTAGCAAACGTCAGAATGAAACTCAGTCAAGGAGTTCCAGTGAACGCATCATTACCATAATGGCGAACGCTGACATTTCCCATAAACACAATTTTAATTCAGTGTTGCATGCAGTAATAATTATTTGTGTCCGTGACATGGCTACCCACTGGTGCTTCAGTGTAAATCTCCATTGTCCGACGACAAACAGACAAGCGAATAAATTAAATACTACTTATAACCAGTATGTTTCGAAAGTAGCCGATCATAATATTAACGGGAAACAAAAGTAACTATAAATATATTATATGTATATTCTTGTTTAAACAACTTTCGCGCGCATTTTAGCTTTAAAATTGAACTACTTTTTCTTTTGACTGAATCATTGAATTGATAGCATAAGTTTTCGCTTTTGTTTGGTGATACAGAGCTTCTGGGTTCGATTCCTGAGACGGACAAGGTATTTAAAAATTTTTAATAGCACTTTATGAATTTTTGTAATATTATATTGAGTAGAAAACATTTGACTCACGCGTATCGTTTACATGGACCAAAACAATAGAACGTAGATATCAAAATGTGTGTGAGCTTTACGTCTTCAACGAATACAGGTAAAGTAAAGTAAAAAATGGGTGACTGCGGCCAATCTTCACTGAGACTGGTCAGGAGATAACTGTCGGCCTTGATGACGTAGTGGTTAGTATAACCGACTGCCACGCCTGAGGTCGCGGGTTCGATTGCCGCAGAAGTCAAACATTTGTGTGCATAAACATGGATGTTTGTCTTGGTCTGGGTGTTTCTATGTATCATAATTATGTATTTATCCATTGTCTAGAACCCATAGTACAAGGTCTGCTTAGTTTGGGCTAGATGGTGTTGTGTGTATGTAATATAATATAATATAATATATATAATAATAGTGCGCAAATCTAAGTGCACTCTTTGTGCTGTCTAACACCGCCAATTTAGAGAAGTTATTGAGATTTCTTGCCAAAAAAATTTTACAACCTTTCAGTGGCTTGGTTTTTATTCTTTTTATTGGTTTCGTATTCAAATCCCGGATTTGAATACAAACTACACACTTCACTACCGCTGCGCCACGAAAGCAATCTTAAAATATAGTACTAGTAGCATTTAAAACATTTTGAGTGTACGGATGGCGTAGTGGTTTAAGACTGCGCCGAGCGTAAGACGCGGTTGGACTGAATGACAGAGCTCGACATTTACATCGGCGCGCGGCCGCCATAGTAAAATTGTATGGAGGATTTGAAGTGCTTTTTTGATAAATATGTATCTTTATTGTCAACCAATAACTTAAATATTTGGGACGGACAAATTGTAATATAACTCTTTATGTTTCGTTTAAGCTGTAAAATGGCTAGATTTCTACTGTTATAATTTAAAAATCACGTAACACGAGCTTACGTTTTTTTTATTTATCGTGCAAATTTACGTAATTTTGTAGGTGAAAATATTAATTATTTTAAGTTTTTTACACGGAGTAATTACAAACACATTCATTGTTATGGTAAATGTATATTTTATATTTGTATTAAACAAAAAGTGTTGATTTTATTCACTTAACGTGAACGCCTGTTTTGGCACATTGCGCTCGGCGCAGTCTTAAGTGGTCGCCTCGCCACTGCCACTGCGCCAAGTATTGTGGGTTCGAATCCCACACGGCATGAAACTTTGTGTGATCCACAAATGGTTGTTCCAAGTCTGGATATTCTTTGTGTCCGTTGTTTGAATGTTTGTAACGTCCCCCGCGATCCAGAATTTATTACTAGAGCGGGAGTGTGAGGGAACAAAAAAAATTACATAATTGAGTGTCTTATATAGACTGTCTATTTAATCCCGCGGCATAATATTGCACTTATGAGTGCGGTGTACCATACAAATCCTAGATCGGAAGTATTACTGGGTTTTTTGGTTAGATAATTGTCAATTCTAACCAGTATATTGAACTAATGATAATAGTACCTAATGAAGATTACCTTATATCGCATTTTTCGTAATCATATTTGGATGTCACATTAAAATTGAGCACGATCGAAACTCGTTCTCCGTAATTATGGTAATAAAATATGTTACAAAATTTTAAATATATATGAAGATCAAGTCATATGCAAGTTGTAAGTGTTAACGAACTGGTTTTAGTTGTTAAGGCTGATTTGCCATTCCATCTAGGTGCCTTTTAATCACAAATTATACTATTTACATAATTGCATACCGTACATATTTACGGTATTATAGTGATAGCTTAGTGGAAGATCGTTGGACTGCTACGCAGAGGTCCCGAGTTCGATCCCAAGGCGCACATCTCTGACTTTTTGAAGTTGTATGTATGTGTATTAAAATAGTTAATTATCGCTTGCTTTAACAGTGAAGGAAAAACATCGTGAGGAAATCTGCATGTTTGAGAGTTCTCCATAATATTCTCGAAGATATGTGAAGTCTGCAAACCCACACTGGGCCGGCGTTGTGGACTATGGCCTAACCCTTCTCATACTGAGAAGAAGCCCGTGCCCAGCACTGGGACAGTTTAGTACAGGGCTGACATTATAATACATAGTATTGAATATCCTGGCTATCGCTTGAGCCCTGCCAGTGGAGACACCCTGCTTTTTTCTGTAAGTTCCGGAGCCAGGACATTGAAAGTTTAATACTGATCATTTGTTTGCCCTACCCTACCCTCACATTATAATTATCCACTTTAGACACCATTAGTCCAAAAAACACAATCGAGATAGGTACGTTTTTTGGGCAACAATCAGATACTGGAATTGACCTCCCTGTCGGACAAAGTGTTAAAGCAACTCGGTTTTAGAAATCTGTCCAGTATACGGCAATAGGATCGTCCGTATATCATAGGTAGGCCCAACTTTGTCCGACAGGGAGGTAAATTCCAGTATCTGATTGTTGCCAAAAAATCGTATCTACCTCAATTGTGTTTTTTGGTTAAAACATACCTATACCTATGCCTGGCTAAATCTATGTACACATATGTATAATACCTATTCGGGCACATACTCGTGAGTCAAGATATGTAAGTTTTATAGGTATACTTAACTTGTATTGCGAAACTACAGTTTCATAAGCGAAGTTCTAATATTACACTTCTTAGGCAACTGTCGAAAGATTAACATTGCGGTATTACTTTACAATTCTCAAGAAGAGAAATATGTTTATCTCTCTACATAGAACACTTAAAATAACACTATTCTTAAAGATGAGTAAACTATGCCAACCGCACTTGACAAATAATATAATAATAATAATATAATATTCTATCACATACACACAACACCATCTAGCCCAAACTAAGCAGAGCTTGTACTATGGTACTAGACAGTGGATAAACATACACATATACTTTTTTTTTTTGTAAATTCATACATATTATACATAGAAACACACAGACCAAGACAAACTTCCATGTTCATGCACACAAATGTTTGACTTGTGCGGGAATCGAACCCGCGACCTCAGGCGTGGCAATCGGTTATACTAACCACTACGCCATCGAGGTCGTCTTATATGAATACATTAAGTATTATTATTTATATATTATATATATTAAATATATATTAAATACCAGCCATAGCCTAGTGGGAAACCGTTGGACTGCCACGCAGAGGTCTCGAGTTCGATCCCAAAGCGCGCATCTCTGACTTTTCGGAGTTATGTGCGTATTAAATAGTTAATTATCGCCTGCTTTAACGGTGACGGAAAACATCGTGAGGAAACCTGCATGTCTAAGAGTTCTCCTTAATGTTCTCAAAGATATGTTAAGTCTGCCAACCCGCACTGGGCCACCGTGGTGGACTATGGCCTAACCCTTCTCACACTAAGGAGAAACCCGTGCCCAGCAGTGGGACAGTTTAATACAGGGCTGATATTATTATATATTACTAGCTGCCCGGACAGACTTCGTTCTGTCAAAAGTAATTTTTATTTTTTTTATGTTTTTTTATCACTAAGGGGTATGAAAAATAGATAGTAGCCGATTCTCAGCCCTACTATCTTATCTTATCTTATCTTATTTCGGGGGCCAATCAGTGTAGATCGGCGACACTTCGATCCAGTGGGATCTTTTGTGTCGGCCCCGAGATCTATCCCTGAGCTATCTCCCTATGAATGTACTGCATCAGTCGCAGCGTACAGCCCTACTAAATATGCATATAAAATTTCATAAAAATCGGTCAAGCCGTTTCGGAGGAGTATGGTAACTAACATTGTGACACGAGAATTTTATATATAAGATTATTATAATTTTACAAATGTAATTAATTAATTATATTTTTAACAAACTAAATACACACATTTTAATTTTACCTTCCTACAGCAAAATTACTAGATTACTAGGTTTACTAGGTTATGCCCGCAGCTTTGCTCGCGTTTATGTTGGTTAGGTGCGGTTACTAATAACTTATTTCTGGATGAATCCTTTTCTGTACCCTAAAAAGCGCGTGCAAAATGTTATGTTAATCAATAAAGTTGTAACAAACAAACTTCCTTTCGCATTTATAATATTAGTTAGAATTACATTTCGTCCGCTAAAATTTTAGGCGAGCCATATGGCCTATATACTGGATGGATTCACACTCCTGCGAATTTCTTGACAGAAACTCCTAACTAACTTAACTTACCACGATCTAGGAATCAAACCCAAGACAAACACAGCAGTCGGCTTCACTATGACACCGCCAGCTATTACTATTTATAAACACACGTACTAGTTAAGCAGGTGTGTAAGATGAGATGTCGTATTTTATATTAGAAGGGACACGCGCTATAGACACCGAAGCTTACAAACATGGAGAGACATTATGCGGCCCAGCCGGTTGCGAAACGCTTCCCGTTTTACCTCAGACGGTATTTTCCGCACTCGAACAGCGCACGCACGAAATATTACTGATAGTATCACAACGAAATTACAGGAAACAACTTAAATACTTTTACTAGATTTAATTATACGAGAAAGCTATTGTGTATACATTGTTTTAATGTTGTAAAAACGATTGTTGTTGTAACACGATTACATCTTATGTTCGCATGTCCGGCAAAGTTTACAAGGTGTATTGTAATGCTTACGTTAAAGGACAAAAATTGTGCCAACTTTAGCGGTTTGAGAAAAGAATTTAATTATTAATTTAGTTGGAACAATATTTCATATATATTATCTAGATGATATAAAATAAAAGCTGGCTTTATATTATGTTTGTTTTCACAGGTCAACTCGGTGAAGCGATTTACGGGGAAATTTATCGTAGTCATAGTTAATCATATGAGATAACATATGCAAATTATGGTAAAGTTGTTTATTCCTTTAATCCGATAATTTTGTAAAGCTTTATTAGATTTTGATCAAGTGTTCTTAATTAATTATAAAGTAATTTCTTTTATGTAATATTGCATATTATTCAATAGAAATTCAGGTAATTCGATAATAATTACTTTAATTATAATTAAATAAATATAAGATACCGTCAAATAAATTAAACATTACCTTAAAAAGAATTAAACATTTTCTTGATTCTAATAACTAATTGGTATAAGTAATCCAACGAGATTATACCAATTATGTTATTGGTATCAAGATAATGTTAAATTCTTTTTCATTTCTGTATTTAGAGACTTATTTTATAATTATATCATATAATTTCAAATGTATACTGTCAGAGGCAAATAAACTCTCGAGTAACTATAATTACTCAAGAACTATGTATATATTACATAATATTATATTTTTACCTATGTAAACAGTTGATTATAATATAAAAAAATTAAATGGGGAATTTAACATTCAGTTGTAATTAATATTTCATTTTAAAACGGTTTTATCTGTTATCTTTACCATCCAATTCAATTTATGTTTTAAGCCGTTAACGTTATATTTTATTTATTTGTTCTTGCCAGTTAATGTTATTGAAAATTTCTATTTTTCGATATATTCTATATACATATATCGCTGTATATCGCAAAGCATTGTTACACGTCTAATTTAATACCATTATATATATTTTTGTATAGGTACTGGAAATTAAATGTCACTAGAACAAAAAAACAACGAGCCACCTACCTGTGTCAATACATCAGCCACTTCTAAAAACAAACTCAACAAACATAATATTGTCACGCACGATCTATACGCCATTATTAAAAGTTACGTTAAAATAACACAGTAAAAAAGCAAAGTCAATTTAAAATAATGTAGCGGTTTGCTTGCGAACAGTCGCGCTCGGCGAAGAGTCAACACATGAGTGGCTCTGGTTTACAGACTTAGTGTGGTGGTGAAGTAGGGACCACTTGGCGGCCTTGACCGTCAAGGCTCACTGACTCACATACACAGATCCTGTCTTCTTATAGCTCGCGAATCGATCACAACAAAAACTTTATGACAATTAAGTAACACCAATGTGAATATGTCCCACTATATATATCTCACACGCCCATGCTTGCCGTCGCATAGATTATGTTTTTTGGATAAATGTTACAATAGAGGTAATATTATATCTATTAGTTTGGTTAGGTTTTAAAATATGAATGGGCGATAATCTTTAAATTTAGATTATTTAAACGGGTTGAACAGTAACAGCTCTCCAAAAATTAAAACGTAGAAAGCTTGACATTATAACAACTCGGTTTTATACATGGCCTAACGACACGAGGGAGATATTTCTACCGTTACTAATTTCCAGGGGATATGAAAGGATAGGGTTTGCAGCACTATTTGCTCGAAGAGCTAAATCGTTTACAATCAGGGTAACCACTTAAACATAAACGTGAAATACACAACGTTGATTACACAAGAACAATGCATACCTAATATTATATTTACTTTTATTAATTTTTGGGTTTTAACCAAAGAATATATAACTAAATAAACACATTGTATGCTTAAATAAATCCTTTGGGCAACAAAATACATTGTTAAACTATTGTTATCACGTGACATAGTTTTTTCGCAACTTCTGAGTTCGGATAACTTAAAATTTAAGCTATCAAGCCCACATCCAGTAAATTTAAGTTTAGTTCTTCGATAATGACAATGAATCACGTTATTTCCTATTGCAAACACAATCCATCAAATGTTAAACATTTTCAATAACAATATACACTTGGCTATGACTATTCATAACAAAAATTTCTTAAAACCATAATCCATATACAAACAGAATGACAAGTCGATGTTTCCTATAAATTAACTGTTGAACGTCCGTTATTACGGTTTAAAACAACAATTTTTATAAACGTTTCAAACATTAGACCCATTGCTTAATGAGTTGGCATTATGACCTGTTTCACTTAACAAGTGTTACACATGAACATACCAGAGAGCATAATTATTACATGCACTATATTTATCACATTACTAATTACTTACATAAGTATTTAAGTGACATCATCAAGTCAAGAGCTACAATTTCTAAGTTCTGGATTTTTATACAACGTGTTTTATTTTCGAGAGCTTGTGTTGCTATTTCTTTTCTTTTTTATACATTTTAGGTGGCAAACAAGCATACGCCCGATCTGGTGGTAAGTGGTCACCGTAGCCTATGGACACCAGCAACACCAGAGGCATCACTTGCGCGTAGGAAAGGAAGAAGAGAAAAAGGAAGTGGGAAGGAAAAGGAGCGGGAAGGGAGAAAGAAAGGTGATTGGGCCTCCGGCACTCATTCACCGAACGAAACACAACAGAAGGAATACTGCTATGTCCCGTCGATATTCTGTGAGAGGATAGTCCTTCCCCGGTCGAGCCGGCCCATTCATGGTGAAATTAGCGAGGCCTTACTACTAACAACTTTTTCTTCTAAATAATTGTTAACAATTCTTAAGCCAATCCCAAAGCGTAGACAGTAGCATGTTATTACACTCATAGATTAATAAATATAGAAAAGAAGTCCTGAATGACTCACTAACTGACACGTCAACGTCCAGCCCGACCCCTTGGAAGATAGCCCAAGGAAAGCTGAATTTTTGCTGTGTTTCCTATTATAATTTCGATGGGATAGAGAATAAATAGGATTTTCACTTTATAGATGACAATTTTTATTAAAGGAAACTTTCCTTATTAGTAATCATTCCTGTGTCGCGGGAGACTTTACAAACATTCAAACAGCGGACAGAAAGGGCACCCAGACTCGGAACAACTATACATATGTAAATCACGAAAAGAATTGTCCCGTGGGGGGTCGAACCCACAAAACTTGGCACAATAGCTGCGACGAGGTGACTACATATACCACTACGCCATCCACATGAGTGTGCGCATAATAGAGACTGCGCTTAAACTCTCATAGTCCAATTGGACAGTAATCCGACACGACCGGGGACAGAACAGAAGCAGGACCAATGGTTTTACGCGCTTTCTGACGCACGGGTGTGTGCAACATCTCCAACTTCCTAACGCCGGGATTTTAATAAGAATTTCGTTACAGAAAAAGCCAATAACTTTTTGTTGGCCCGAGCCGGGAATAAAATCCGAAACCACAAACAAAGCAGTCGGATAAAAAACCGCTACACTACCAAGACATCTATCATATCTTTGCAACTATACAAAACAAGACTTAGAATCAATTCTACCGTAGAGGGTCAATAACATTAGTCGATAAGCTCTTCTCAAATACGACTTCATGGTACCTCACATCCTTATGGTGAAAAATGTACTACGCAAGCAAAAATCTTAATTTGTTTTATTTATTTTGTCCAGCCAATATTTGAGGTTTTGTTGCATTGTTTGTTCTGTGGCACAACCTTACATATTTGTTGTTTTGGTTTGAGAACTTAAAATAAGCACGTCTGAGTTTATTGCCCCTTCGTGTAAGCTGATCGCGATCGCACTAACGACACAGTGGTTAAAGTAGTCACATCGCCTCTATAGGGATCAAAACTCATTTTTTATTTCCGCTGCCATTTTGAGCTAGTTTGATCTCTATACAGGAAGTACTTAAATGGTATGCTTTTTGCATGTTTTTAATAGCCACTAACACATATTTTTTTAAGATAGTGCAAAGATAATTTACCTTACAATAACTTGTTATGAAATATAAACTTGCTACCCTCGGCAACAGCTTTTTTTCTGGATAAAAGGTTCGAAAGGTGAGGTATAAAAGTACAGGCGAAATTGCTTGATAATCGGTGAAGTAGTTAATGCTTGAAAACATAACAAACAAACAAACCCACATTCGCATTTATAATATTAGTTAGGACTAGATAATGCCCGCGGCTTCGCTCGCGTTAATGCAGAGTTTGACGATAATTTAAATAGGACTTTCTTCTGGATGAAAGGCCCCCTTTGTCCTTTTCAATGACAACGTGTGTGCGAAATTACATGATGATCGGTCAAGTAATTAAGGCGTGAAAGCGTAACAAACAAACAAACTCACATTCGCATTTATAATATTAGTTAGCATTACATAGGTATTAATACTATCACCCTGAAATATTATGGATGCCAAAATAATTTATGTTGATAACCGATGTTGATAAATATTTATTTGGACATAGATTGGAACTTGAAGAAAGACAAAGGGATGTAGGTACTATCCGCTTTCTTGACAACGTTAATAATTATTTTTACTGTATGCACATGTCTTGAGTTGCTATCCAGAATTAAAACGGCATTAAATTTTGTATCTATGATATTTCTTTCGACTATAACTAGTTTTGTGCGTTAAATAAATAAGATAAAAAAATACTACATGACTGACTGAACGTAGTGGTTTAAGTTGTCGCCCCGCCATCGCTCGCACTGCGCTGAGTGTTGTGGGTTCGAACCCCACACGGTATTTGGCGTATTTTGCTTATCCCTTCGTAATAAAAACATCTTTTATAACACATTTATTTCACCCTTATATGAAGTACTACTTGGTATGAATCAAGAACAAGCCAAGTATATTTTCCTACAAATAAATCAAATTTATCATTGATGTTTGTATGCCTATTCTTTAGATATAACGAACTTACGCCCGTCAGAAAGTTTCTATATCAAAATCACGAGTTCAAACCTAAATAAACAAGTAATTCGTTTAACTAATTTAAGTAGACAGAAAGTCTAAAACTTTAGACCGATCCGGAAATGGAAGAGATTTCATGCATAGTATTCGCATTCAGTACCACTTAGCCACGCCACCAAGGCTGTATATAGAATTATATACGTAAATTCATAAATTTGCAACGCTTGAATACACACCGCAAAACTAATTTTGTGAGAAATTAAATGATTTTTTATTTGTTTACTATACAGTATAGACAGAAATATAAGTCACACACAGTCAGTGTAAACAACTTTAGGTAATTTTGTAATTAATATTAAGTTGGTAGGTTGTTTATTTGCAAGCATTAAGCATATGTATATAACTATGATAATTTTCAATAGCATTACTATGTATCCATGCTAAGTTAAGTAAGTGTTACAGACAAGCGGCCGAACAGATAAATAAATGGTAGATACCTACTGCTTTTTGTCATTCTTGTACAGGATCCTTAAACGTAACATAGCTGTTATCAGTGTAGAACCTTAATATTTTTCAAATTTATTTTTCTTTTCAAACAAATTAATAAGGGAATTTCTTCCTTTAGATTTTAGATAAACTAATTGTATGTTGTGATTGCAATCAAATAACTTCAATCTACAATGACGTTGTTTAATGCATGATTGAAATAGGGTGAGTAGGTAAGTCGGAATGTATTTTCATTAGACAAACAGTGTTGATTTGAAACTGTTGTCAAACAATGGGATTCAAGACAAATGCATAAAATTATGTCTTGGGTAAAAAAGTATAGTCAACTTGTTTCTATAATGTTGACAGAAATCTTTTTGTAACAATATTTTATGTACCTAATAAAAGATTAATAAAATTAGTCTTTGAAATTAAACTACTATATACGGATTTTATCGCGTTGTTTATTTGACACTTTATTACATAATTTTGAAAATTGTTACACTACTACTACTATTAAACTTTACTAATTTTTAAGCTAATTAAATTATTATTAAAACTATTTAGATTTAATTTAATTTTACACTTTCCCCGACGTTTCGGTTGCTTTTCAGCAGCCATGGTCAAAATTAGTCTTAAGAAAAAAAATTGTAGGGGAATGATTAAATGCCGAAGCGGTAAGATTGAAATAGTGACTAGAATCGTATTCATAGTCATTATGCATGTGTGGTGATCAATAAACCCTCTGCACCAATAACCTAAATAGCTTGAAAATCAGTTGCATTGAAAAATAGCTTTCTAAATGCAATAAAAAATATTTTCAAATAAAATATATTGATCTTACCCTGTTGGAACGGCAGGCAGTCCTAGGTTCTCAAAAAGTTATGATAAAAGCAAGTCAAGTTTTAATCAGGTCGATAAATAAAACTTACGTTTTCATTAAGTACCATGTGGCGTACATTATAATAATTTTAATTAAAAAAAACCACGCTGCATAACAAATTATTAAAAATATTACTACAAAGGAGGTACCTAGTACCTAAACATCACAATTAAAGAAAATCAGTCGCATATAAATACTACGTTAAAAACTAAATAACCTCGTATCAAAATTATTATAATTTGGCTTTTTCAAATCTATTGGTGGTATAGTCGACCGCATATCAGTGGTAACTATTTGACATTTATAGTACCCTTATTGCGTAGCAGTAAAGGCGCTTTTCGTAGTTTAAGTGTCACCACTGTCCTGCGTTTGACTGCTAAATACTCAAGGAATAGTTACAATTAGCTACGGCATGAATATGCCTAAACCCAAAATAAAATATATAATAATATAAAACAATGTAAGATTTACAAAATATTACTGGATATTATATTTACTGTGATCAACGTTAAATATTAGTTGGCCACGTCGAGAAATAACGGGCTGGGTGAAATGACTTGACACAAATTATATCTGCTTTAGATTTAATAACACAGATATCTTCTACAATAGGATAGCTAAACGTAGTTTCAGAGTTTGACTGTTTAACCTTTCGTACAAATTTTACAACTGGTATTTTGTCATCAATCGATAAAATTCTACCTATGAAATGTTTAACACGTTTTTTCGTTGTGAACTGAACTACAAGCCAGTCTTCTTATTTTAATTGTAAATAATTTTCGTCATAATATTTTGTCACTTAAGCCGAAAGGCAATTTTGTGTCAGGTTCAATGTTTTCTTCGTCTTCTTGCATTTTCAGGCATTTTTCTATGTAGTCTTCCATATTTTCATATTCAGAATCAGTATCTACAGGCTTAAACTTTGTTTCGCTAGTGGTACTTTCTGTGTCAGTACATAACATTAATGTGGTTTTCTTTTTTATACTTTTACGTGATTTAATAGTCTTCTTTTAGGTACAATCTTTTTTATCAGCTCTTTTTTTAGCTATCTGTTTTTAGCACTCGCCTCTCCACTTATCATCGTTTTCTGATTATATGTATTTATTTCCTTAAGTATTATACCTTCATTATTTCTTTTTACTTTCTTCCTTGGTACTCTGTGTGTTTCAATCTCATTTTGAGTTTTATTTTGAATCAAAGACTCCGTTATTACCTCAGCCCCTATTGCTACCCGTTTCTTCTTTGTTTTGGTATTGGTTTTTGGACTTTGTTGAACCTTTTGAAGTAAGAGATCTTCAAAACTGTAAGGGTAGTTAATTACCTCATTAGAAATCATTTTAATTTTAGTCTCCGTACTAATTATGGGTTTTGTCTGAATACTAGATAGGCAAATCGGCAAATCATTTTGGTTGTTTGCCACAAATGATGACACCTGGTCTTCATACTTTGACACATCTTTCAGCAAGTGGACTGTTTTAGAAGTTTCAGGAAGAAAAAATGAAGACTGTGGACCTTCAAGGTCGTAACATATCCATCTATTAATTACATTAAGGCTAAGTTCAAGTAACGACACGGGAGAGTTATCATCTGACTGCAGAACAGGGTGTGGAGGCTGAAATACGTTTTCCATTTTATGTTTTCCTATCCAGCGCTTATAAGCTCTTGGATCATATTTATCGACTGAAATTACATCTGAATTAAAAGGACATATTCATGTTTGTATAGAGCCGTTGATAATAGTTTCAGATTTTGTATTATTCCATACTTCTGCAAACAAGTTAGAAAACGTTCTTTTAGGTAGCTTCACACCAACGTTATGTCGCTGCCATTCAACTAACTTGGCGTCCCAGCTAGATTTAAATACAGCCACATCTAGTGGCTGTAAAAGATGAGACGTAATTTTAATATTGTGACATTATGTTTTCGTGCCAACTCAACTACTTTTATATCAACATGAGTGCTATGACCGTCGTAGACTACTAGAATGGGCCTTTCTGCGCCGAGTCCTGGAATAAATACTTTTTCCATGTAATTGTGGAATATTTCCGTCTCCATCCATCCTCTTTTACTAGCTGCGTAAAATAACTCTAAATTACGTGTGTCAGCCATTCAGTTATCCCATACATATTTACCTTTAAATATGATTAAAGGAGTCAGTTTCTGTCCGTTGGCACTTACTGCTGTTAGAACTGTTATATGTTCTTTGCCTGTACCGTGAGTAGTTCGAGAGCATGGCGCACCTTTTCGCCCAACTACTTTGGTTTTAGAGGGATCTAAAGTAACCGAAGTGTCATCGAGGTTCCAGATGAGTCCAGGCCTTAGTTCTAAACCTAATGTCTTCAGAGTAGACTGCAATAGGCTAAAGTATTCACCCACTATGAACGGATCTGTATTCTTTTGTCTGACATGCTCAATAGGTTGAGCCTTTTTTAATGATAAACTATGTCGTTTTCTAAAGTTTGTAGACCAATCTGGTCCTAAAACTTCACTATTAAATGGAGTTGATACCCCGTTCAAATAAACGAAATCCCTTACAAGTGAAAACATTTCCTTTCTTGACAACCCAAATCCCCATTTTTCTAATACTGCAAGTCCGTTCGCCAATTGGGTTTCTATTTCAAGAGGCAAAACCGGTGGACGCTCTAGAGTACTGCTTTTTATTCCAGTTTTTTTATGTAAGCGATTGTGCAGCGTAGCAACAGGTATGTATGTTATATAACTTATCTGCTGCGTACATGGTCAATTCTTTATTCTCTACTCTCTGTATTGCAATCGCCAAGTCCTCAGGAGCATAACATGTTGCCCGTAACGATTTCCTAATGTAGTTACGAGGCATGTTTATCCTAAAACAAAAATAAAGCAAGTTAAAATTGCAAGAAAAAGTTACAGATACAGTTACACAGCAATCAGCATAACACGCCTGTATTCCTCGGAGGGTAAGGCAGAGGTGTATCTTCTTATCGTGTTGATCAATGGCATTAAAATATTCCAGACCAGTACTTAGCCACACAAACCAAAGGTGTATAGTACACCCATATTTTGCCGGCTCTGTGTAAGTCCTATGTAATAGGAGACAAATCGGGCATTAATCCAGACTCCCGGCTCTTACAGAGAGATTCCTAATGGAAAATCAACAACATTGCCTGACCTGGACATCGAACCCAAGATCCAGCAGCTGTGATCGAGGCAGTCAGATAAAATTCTCGTAAATAATTTTCAATTTAAAGACAAAAATTAACAAAAACATAACAGTAGGTAGGTATACTTTATGCAAAAAATTTACCACAATGGGACACCCAAATAGAGAAATATTTCATCTGCTTAAAAAATCTGCTATATTTTAATCGTGTAGATATTGCACTTATGTATAGAACATCTGGCTTTTTTTGAAACCGACGAACGTTTTTACACTAGAGGGTCTAGAATTATGTAGACAGGTACTGATTCCATGATAAAAGTTTTTTCTTACGCACAATGTTGGGAAGAGATTCTACCGTGTATTTTAGATTGAGAACCTCTGACCTTTTCTAGGAGTTTCATAAACGTGGTTAGATGGAAAGTTTTATATTATCATCTTACCCCGTCAAATTTTGCGATCAATTTTGTTGGTCTGGCCACGATATATATCTACGCCATCTACGATAGAAATCAAGAACTATTTGACGTTTAACATTTGCTGTCAAAATAGACCGTTCTGAAATGAAGCAGAAATCTGTAAATAGATACGTATTGGATAAATTTTATTATGTTTTTAGAACATATATTTTTTTTATATAATGCTCCTGATATAAAGATCGATAATGTATTGTTTTAATCTGGTTTGTAATTCTTATCTATTGCCGGGAAATTACATTACCAAATAAGTTTTGTAAATCGAAGTCAACTTTCGATGAAGTTTTGACATTTCGATGACACTTTTATTCTTTTCATTACGGTGATTCAAATAAAATCAAAATAACCTCAGCAGTTTGTTATTTAGTTACTTTAAATATTATTATAAATGTCTGTAGATACTGAAAATGATTTTTCTGACTTCAAAGTATGTTCTGCTGCCTTTTATATAGTTATTTTTATAAAAACATGTATCAATAATTACAATAATATTGTCCAATATGTCGTAGTTGCCACCGATATTTGAAGATTTAAATGAACGTGTGAAGGAATATTTACTGAAGCCGGAAAGACTTTCTATACATAAGTGGGAAAGGTCTCAGTCCCATTGGCATCGTGAAACCAATGTTGATTCTCTTTTTATTCACCAAGATGACGATTTCGGACCCGACACCACACTTGAGGTAATCGTATAAATTATAGTTATTTAGCTGTTATTGCTTATTGATAGACATCATACAAGCTTCGTGTCAGTATTCTACAATATTTTATATAAATGCAAATACAGACACATCTTTCTATTATTTATTTCATTGAACTTAACATAACAATACATTAGAAGTTTAGTGATTTATAAAAAAACGTACATCACTTTCACATTTACAGAAAGTATTAAGTGAGTTTTTTATTATTGGTGTACAATTATTTTACTGATATACTTATTATAATTGTTTTGCAGGTGGTTAGGGATCCCATTACAGGTAAAATAATAGACTTGGAAGAGGTCAGTATCCCCATAGAGGAAGATGAAGACGCTCTCTCAATGTCAAGGGCACCACTGCCCCCTAGCATGGCCACTAGGGGCACCACAACCCAAAGCCCTTTCCTTCCTGCAGGATTTGAAGAAGAGTTACAGAAAATTCTAGATGAAGCTGCTGGAGGAGATATTGTTATAGATCTGGATAATGAGGAGCCTGGAAAATTCTTGGGTGAAGGTAATTCAAAATCAAACTGCATCTAATTTTGTTTGAAGAGAGTACATAATGCCCTATTTTGAATGTCAGAGAAAGAAAAATTCCTTAAATATGTGTATATATTAATAATCTATAAAAAAAAATCAACAACTTTTCTATACATATAATCACCTTTAATAGGTATGCCTAAGAAAACAATTCTTATCTATGATCAAGGTAGCTGCAATAACATACTATTGTAATGTATATTCTGATTGAACTGTGAGTAGTAGTTTTATGTTAGCTTAGTCTACTTCTTTTTTCTACATTCTCTCAACCACAGTTGAGATAGAATATAAAATCAAAATCGAAAATATGTTTATTCATGTTGGTCACAAAATAATACTTATGAAAATTAAAGTTAAGCTTTTTAATGTGAACCTGTTACCTGTTACCATGTTTAGCAAAGGAAGGGTGTAGAAAACAGAAAACTAAATAACATGTTGATTATAAAACTTTATAGAGAATCGGACATGATTCTTTCTAACACATTAAAGAATACATAAATATATTGCAGATATTCTGAACAGAGCACCAGGATATAAAGAAAGTGTGCTCTTTGCCGAGGATGGTTACACACTGCTTAATGAGCCTAGTGAAGCAGTGGACAAGAAACAGGAGGATAAAGAAGATGTTAACTTAAATGTTAAAATCAACCTGGAAGAGGTTGTTGATAGTAATGCACATTTAGTGGGTAAATATATTTTATAACTCTTATGTCATATTTCATAATGATCAAGTAAAAATTATTGATAATATTATTTCCATGTTACCTTTCTCTTGTTGAGTTAAGTAGGTGTGATAGCTTGATAGTTATCTTATCCATAACAGCTACTCAGAGATTACAAAACAGGCTCTTGTTACTATTTGACTCTTGTCATTATAAATCATAGCATGGTCAGCTGCAAAAGGGGCAGGCAAATACAGTCAAAACCGTATATAACGACATTGGAGGGACCATATAACTTCGGACGTTATGTTGTTATAAGCGATATAAACAAGTATGTAGTCATGTTAAGTGTCATGTGTGTTTAGAATTTTTCAATATGTACCTTTATGTAGTATGGGTATAAGTTATGCTTATGAACATGTTTTCAAATAAAATGTCGAATAAAGAAGTAAAAATCTGTTTATTCTGGAAAAACTTATATACTAAGTGTAGTCTATAAGCTGTACTCAGCTTAAAATATGCCTTCATAGATTGAAATAAGTTAAATTTTTAATTACTAAATTGTTTTATTTTGCTGGAACAAGTAAAACGGTTGGTTGCTAAAGCCGATGAATAGTGATAAAGTTTCGTCGTTATAAGCGATATGTCGCTGTGTCCGATGTTGTTATAGGCAGTATGATTACTTAATTGTTTGTATAGGGATGAGCAGCAATAGCTCAGTGGGGAGACCAACAGACTGCAATGCAGACGGTCTCGGGTTCGAACCCACGTCGCGCACCTCTGACTTTCGGAAGTTATATGACATTTCGAAATTATGTGCGTATTGGTTGACAATTATCGCCTGCTCCATGCCTCGGATAGCACGTTAAGCCGTCGGTCCCGGCTGCCATGAACATCTATAGCAGTCGTTATTGGGAGAGTGTCGACACAAAAGATCCCACTGGGTCGATGTGTCGCCGGTCTGCACTGACTGGCCCCCACATAAGATACAAGATTGTATAGGGATTCGGCCGGGACCTTGCCATTCGGTCGTAAAAACCGATCCGTCGTTATATTCGGTTTCGACTGTATGTGTAAATGTCTGCCTGTTTATTTACTTTTAACATAACTGGTCTGATGTGGATTAAGTAGTTGTTTTATGATCATTATCCTCTTAGTTCCATGACGTCTATAGATGAATGTAGGCTTTCATAAGCATGTGTTAAGACACTATTCTGGTGCTATTTGTGTGTTTTTATCACATCTGATACAACAGATATAAAAATTGCAGCTGGTAGCAAAGAAATCAAGTCAGAGTCTATGCTGGTATAGGGATAGATATTTTTATTTTATATGCCATAAATCTTATGCAGTAGACTTTTTTATTTCACCTACTCTTTAAAATAATTACAAAATCACAAAAAATGTAAATGTTTCATACACTTATTCAGATAATATTACTTTTCAGATCTTTGGAAGGATGAGGAGGAAGCACAAAATAAACCACAGATAAAACCCACCAAAAAGATAGAACTAGACACAGATAATGCTGACAATGACAATTTCCTAGTAGACACTATTATAAGACCACCAGTGGAGTTACCAGAGATACCGATACTTAACATCACAAGTTCTATTGCAAAGGCAGGCATTACTTCCACTGAATGGGCAGAGATGATAGATGTGTCACAGCCGGTGCCAGACTTCCATGAGAAGATCAAAGATATGGCACACAGCTATCCATTTGAATTGGATATTTTCCAGAAACAGGTAACTTAATAACTAATACTTTATCTATAATACTAATATCATAAAGTGGAAAGGTTTGTTTATTTTGTTAAATCACACTAATATCTGAAGCTGCCAGTTGATATTAAAAATTCTTTTTGTATTTGATAACCCTGTTATTGAGGAAGATTATATACTATATAACATAATGCTATGGGCTAGCTATGGGCGTAGAGCAGTAATCATAACCATGGGTGTCTCCATGGTGGAGAGCTTGTTTATAATCTAAAAGAAACTGCCCATTTCTTACATTTTATGGTATATAGAATATGGACATAAGAAATTTGATTACTTTTAAAAATAATAGGCTAATGATGTTGCAGAATTGGTTTATTTTTTACTAGGTATATCTTGCACCTTAATAATTATTGTATCCATTTTCTGTCAATATAACCCAGAACATGATCTATCAGTGTGTCAAATTTCATCAGTCTGTTCATCAGTTTACATGTAATTAAGTAACTTAGATTGTCACATATACCGTCATATAGCTATGACTGCTCGTAGGATGCGCTATGAGTTCCTGGCCGAACCGTGCGACGCGCTGGGCATCCGCTCTTAAGTATTCTTGCAGACCTTTGTGGCTTGGTTGAAGGCAGCCTTCAGGTGATCCACGTTAGGCTCGTGGAGAGCGCGAGCCCTGGTCCAAGCGCGGTACGCTGTCTGTTTGCGTTCAACAGCATCAGCGCATGCACGACCGAACCAGGGCCTTTTCCTGCCGCCGCTCGTGACATCACTATAGAATATAATATAACACACCCACGATGATTTCACCAGCGACAGCAATAGCACTCTCTGATGGATCCCTTTTCTCAAAGCAGCGTTGAGCCCAAGCGATGGATGTGAAGTACTCCCGCATTACATCCCAGTCTGCTGACGAGTAATGCCACAGTCTTCGTCTTGCCTGCTTGGGTCGTGGGGGCGTAACAACAACAGCTGTGGCACAAACCAAACAGTGGTGTGAGGTGCCCCGAGGAGCACGAATCGACACACTGTACCGGTTCGGGTTACTCGTCAGCAGCAGATCGAGCAGAGAGTCGCCTGACCTGCAATGTCCGGTATCCGGATGGGCTGGAGTACAAGTTGAGACAAGTTATGCATGAGAGAGAACGCATGGGCAGTTCGTCCCGCGTGGTCTGTTTTGGGAAAACCTAACCAGGTCTTGATGGGCATTGAAATCTCCCAAGAACACCAACTCAGCGTTCGGAAACCGCCCCTGCGCGTTGTCTGCCGCCTGACTCAGGTAATCGAAGAGTCGAGTTGTCTCAGCGTCTCCTGAATGGGATCGGTAGAGGCACATTTAGATTTGGCTGAAAGAGCCATGATCTACTACCTAAAAGACAGAGAAGGAAGGGTCCTTTAGGCAGTGTAGACGGCGACAAAAAATATCCGCCCTAGCAAACAAGCATACCCCGGCTTTCGCGAGGAAACACTCCTCTAGCACGTAGTCGGGGTATTGCAGGTAGTTCGTGTCTGCAGGACGGCGTATTTATGTCTCCGTTAGAAAAAGCATTGCCAGCCGAGCCGTCTCCAGGTGGTGATGGACGGCATGGCGCCTGGCCAAAGCCGTGCAGTCCAACTTCTGCCAGACTTCGCTGCCCCTTCTGAGATATCCGAATGGATCACTGGCTCATCGGCCGCAGAAAGCAGATCTACTTGCAAATCTCTTTGCGGCCAACTCCCGAATCAATGACTGCGGTTCGAAGCTGCCTAACATTGCCAACTGCGGCTACATCATGCCTGATATACATATCAGACAACGTGACGTTCGTGCGATACTGCAGTCTCTCGATATTCGGAAAGCCAGTGGACTTGACGGCATCCCAGCTATGGTCCTCAAAAAATGTGCAGCGGAGTTGTCTCCCACACTTACGCGTCTATACCGGACGTCTTAAGCCGCAGGCATTGTGCCTGAGGCTTGTAAAGTGGCGAACGTTCAACCGATTCCCAAAAAGGGGGACCGTTCCGAGCCAGGCAACTATCGACCTATAGCTATCACCTCGGTGCTCTCCAAGGTGTTAGAGCGGATTATAAAGACTGAAATTATCCGCTACCTGGAGGATCACTCGTTGATCAATGATCGCCAATACGGCTTTCGGGCTAAACGATCAACGGGTGATCTTCTAGCGTTCGTCACGCACCTCTGGGGTGAGGCTATGGACAAGCACGGCGAGTCTTTGTCTATCAGCCTTGACATAGCCAAAGCTTTCGATAGAGTCTGGCACCGGTCTCTTCTTTCCAAGCTTCCGGCCTATGGCTTGCCCCCTCAACTGTGCACCTGGATTGCAAGTTTCTTGCAGAAGCGTCGTATTCGAGTCCTTTGCGACGGTCGCGCTTCCAAATTTATGCAGGTCAATGCAGGAGTGCCTCAGGGGCGGACCCCTCATGCATATTGATATGCAGAAGAAAGAGCGTAGGGGATAAAGACGGATCTTATCCCCTACGCTCTTTCTTCTGCATATCAATATGTTGAATCTCGGCAACATACATACATTGTTATGCGGATGACAGTACCGTGCATGGGCGATATCTTAGATATCCTGGAGCCAAACAGGCTGAGGTTGAGAGGAAAAAGCAGGATATTATCGTTGAACTTGACCGGACCTTGGACCGCATCTCTGAATGGGGTGCCAAGAACTTGGTCCAGTTCAATGCCAAGAAGACCCAGGCATGTGCGTTCTCAACAAAAAAGTCTCCGTTCCTTCCCCTCCCTTCTCTGATCAATACTCCACTGGTGATACGTGATATCCTCTCCATCATAGGTATGAATCTTTGCCGCTCCCTTAATCGCAAAACCTACATCGAGAGCGTCATTAAGCAAGCTTCGCGAAAACTCGGGAGTTCTGAACAGGGTGAGGCGGTTCTTCGCGCCTGGGTAGCTATGCCTATTATATAAGGCACAAGTGCGCCCTGCGCGGAGTACTGTCCTCATTTTTAGGATGGCTCCGCGCAGTAGTTGCTGGACGCTCTCGACAGGTTACAGCGGCGGGCTGTCCGTATCATCGGAGATCCATAGGTCACGAGTTCACTGGAACCTCTGCAACTCCGTAGGGACATTGCCTCATTGGCATGTTTCTACAGAATATACCACGGGTAGTGCTCTGAAGAGTTATTCCACCTTATCCCGCCCTCCCCTTTCCTATCCAGAACAACGCGTGCTGGGCTCACATGCCATCCTTACACGGAAGAGTCGACTAGAGCGCGTACCAACAAGTTTGGGTGCTCATACCTCTGCCGAACCATCAAGGCATGGAATTCCTTCTTCCTTCAATCCTGGGTCCTTTAAGCGGGGCGTGAAAAAAGCACCTTCTCAGGCCGTCAAAGTAGAGACTTCAACATCGCCTCGGCTGCTACGCGGACGGTGTGGAGGCCACGGCTCTTAGACCACACGACTGCTTACCATCAGGCGGAGTTTGATCATTTTGACAAACAAAATTAAAAAATATACTTATTTTGTTTAGATATTTAACTAAAGGTAAACAATCTTGATGTGTCTTTTTTATCTACAAACTCAATTTATTAATAAAATGCTGCTTAAGATCAATATAAATACAACAATAACGATTACTTAATCAATTGAACTGTTAGTTTAAGCAGTAGTTTATTTGTTTAATATGTGTTTGTGTAAAAAGTCACATCAAGATTGTATACCTAAATAAACCGAGTATAGTTTCACATTTGTAATTATTAAAGTATGAATACTGTAATGGCTTAAGATCACCTGGCGTTCATAGCTTCTAACTCCACAATGGTACAAAAACAAAACCATAGATAATTATGCCGCAACAGGCATTTTTTAATAAATAGGCTTACATAATCGTGACATCACAGGTTACAGATTCTAGTATGGGTATTTGTGTTCAAATATATTGTTACGCCCAGTGACATCTCTCGGCATTGTGGGAAAGACTCGGCAGTTCCGTCTAATAATTTACACCGCCATCTATTGATATCTTACGGAACTACGTAGTACGGTACGAGAATCTTAGAGAGAATGCTGGTACTTTCTCGAATCATCGTACTGTTTGCATACCGGGAGCGGCGTTGCTAGAAAGCTCTAGAAGCGCTTTAGCCGCGTATAAATAGGGCGCACGCGCACCGCCGAGTCAGTTTACAATCGTAAGCGGTCAAGTGTTCATCGAAGCGAACGGAAGCGGAAATACTACGGAGTTTGAAGCAGTACAGTGAAAAAGTGTGGTATAGTGTTTGTTGTGTTTTAAATTTAATTGTGTGTCTGAATAAAACGTGTTTTAGTCGGTAATATTGTTTATATTCTTATCCGTCGAGCCCAGCACGTAACAATATAAATAAGCAAATATGCTTAAATAAATTGTCTTATTAAAACTATGTAATGTTTTGTCAGGCTATACTTAAATTAGAAGAAGGACATCATGTATTCGTAGCAGCGCACACATCAGCCGGTAAAACTGTAGTTGCTGAATATGCCATCGCCATGTCAAGAAGAAATTGCACCAGGTGACCATATACGTAGATTAGATATAGTTAGTAAGACGTGTGTTATCCACACTTAGCCCCATAATTTGGGCATTGTGCATAAGTGACCGCCGCGAAACATTGTTTGATTACTTTGGCTTTAGTTCCGTCCATAAAGATAACAGGGGACTGGTGTTGCGCAGTGCTTCCTTTATAGTTTAGATATATATTACCAAATATATACAATTTAACATATTATTTCTTTATATATTTATTTTTTCAGTTATATATAAATTTTTGATAGGCTAATCAATAACGTGTAATAATTAAACTCATTGGAAGCAATTTCTGTTTTTCCGGCTGTGGCTAATTTAGGTAGCTAATCCATTTGTTTGACTGTCTGTCTGAAATGCCTTTCAGAAACCGGGGTTATTCTGATATATTGCATACTTTTGCAGCTACAATTACTGCCAAAAAAGAGGTATATAGTGCCATAACACTATTACTGGTTAAGTAATGTGACAAACAGCGATAGATCAGAGAGAGACCATTGGGACTACCAGAGATGTCTCGAGTTCGATCCCGAGGCACGTACCTCTGACTTTTCGAAGTTATGTGCGAATTAAACATGTCTAAGTGTTCTTCATATTGGTCTTGAAGATATGTGAAGTCTGCCAACTTACTTGGGCCAGTGTCGTACAATATACATATCTCTGCACGCACCGCGCGAAGGCCTCTTTCGTCGTCTTGTTTAAAAAAAGAGGACTGTTTATGTAAAGGACTGATATTATAACGTGATGTAATACTTCCAGAGCAATTTACACGTCGCCCATCAAGGCTTTATCAAACCAAAAATATAATGACTTCAACAAGTTGTTCGGTGAAGTCGGGCTGTTGACTGGGGACTTACAGATCAATGCCACAGCACCATGCCTTGTCATGACCACTGAGATTCTACGATCAATGTTGTACTGTGGGTCTGATGTCACCAGGGATCTTGAGTTTGTGATATTCGATGAAGTGCATTATATTAATAATGCTGAGGTATGTACTATTACATTTACCTGTCAATGCTTGGAATGTCAGATATAATTGAAAACCTATTCTGTCTGGATGCTGGTGTGCTGCTGCGACTCGATAGGTTAATAAATTGTAATCATATTGTTACCATGTGTATTTTTAGAAGTCAAGTTAGGTGTATGTACTGGCATGTATGAATGCGGCTGCTGTGCATGAGGTCTCGGGTTCGAATCCCGGGTCGGGCCAACAAAAAGTTATTGGGTTTTCTGTAAAGAAATCTCAATAGCAGCCCGAAGCTAGGAAGTTGGCGGTGTTAGACACCCCCGTGCCTCGGAAAACACGTAAAGCCGTTGGTCCTGCGCCTGATCTCTCTCCGGTCGTGTCGGATTGCCGTCCCATCGGGTCATGAGAGTTAGGAAACAGAGGACAGAGCACGCATTATAATATCTCCTGCGCAGATGGCCAGTCTCTGTTGACTGGCCGCCGTGGCCGAAATTCGGTCTGGAAGACATTATTATTATTATTATTATTTAGACCTGAAAATACTCATTAGGTCTTAAAATTTACATATATTGTAGACAAAAACCTTTAGGGTCTGCAAAATTAAATTCTTGAAATTAGAATGACAATAAAAAAGTTCTTAAGACAATTAGCATTTTAAGTAAACTGTAAAGACATTGGATTATCTTATTAATTTCAACCCTTAAGAGTATACACTGTTACTGTGTTGTATACCTTCTAAAATATCTATGCATTATTATAATGTTATTATTTTAGTATTTATGTTATGAAAACTACTATATATCCATTATTAATATGTTATTATTTAAGTCTTTATAGCAGTTTATGGTACTGACTGTGGTTTAAAGCTTATTTTCACTAACTAAATATCTTTACAGCGAGGCTATGTATGGGAAGAAGTGTTAATATTACTGCCTGCCCATGTCAGCATAGTGATGTTAAGTGCAACTGTACCGAATACTCTACAATTTGCCGACTGGGTGGGGCGCACTAAGAAACGCAAAGTGTATGTCGTGTCGACGCCCAAACGACCCGTACCACTCTGTCACTATCTCTACACAGGTTTGTTACTATACAAATTAATAAATTTGTCACAAGAAATCCTCTATTCTAGGCAAAAATAACATATATTGACTGCAGAAAAATTATTAACTATACTTCATTTGGTTAGGTATTTAACTAAAGGTAAACCATCTTGATGTGACTTTTTACACAAACACATATTAAAAAAATAAACTACCTGTTTAAACTAACGGTTCAATTGATTTAGTAATCGTTATTGTTGTATTTACATTGATCTTTAGCAGCATTTTATTTTTAAACTGAGTTTTTAAATAAAAAGATAGAAAAGACACATCAAGATTGTTTACTTTTAGTTAACTACCTAACCAGATGGAGTTTAGTCTACACCAATCTTATAAAAAGAAAAGATTTGATTTTTGTTTGTTTGTAATGATTTAACACAAAAACTAATATATCGACTGAAAATAATTTTTTTTTTAAATGAGATAGCTATATACACCAAATAACATAGGCTATATTTTATTTTTAAAAAGTACTATTGTCTATTACACCTAACGTACTTCTACGCGAGAGAAGCCGCGAGCAAAAGCTAGTTCTATCATATTCTTATACTAAACTAGCTGTCTCCCGCATTTTCACCCACATGAATACTGCTCTGCTCCCGTGGCTCTTAGCGTGATATTATAAAGCCTTTGCTACTTCTAGATAAAGATTATTTTTTAATCGTTCCTGTAGGATAAGTGTTTTTCATTACAAATAAAAATAAAATCTTTTCTATTTATAATATCAGTATACATATAAAGATTATAATCACATTCGCGCGTAACATTTGGCATATATGTAATTACTAACGGCGACACGATTTGTCCAGGTTGCATTGTCAAGTATTAATTGTCTTTTTCCTTGTTTAATTATAATATATTTTTTTCTTAAAAACTAGCTGCGCCCTGCGGTTTTACCCGCGGAAGTCCCGATGTCGTGGGAATATCGGGATAAAAAGTAGCCTTAACACATAGGCTCAGGCTCCAGGTTTCTCCAGCTAAGTTTCTCTACATACTAAGTTTAATCGTAATCGGTTCAGTACTTTTTGCGTGAAAGAGTAACAAACATGCATCCAGCTGTTCTCTCAAACTTTTACATTTATAATATTAGTAGGAAGTAGGATTTTAAAATCTATAATCTACAATCTACATTCCCCTTTTTTTTGTAGGAACTGGTGGTAAATCAAAAAACGAAAGGTTCCTTGTGGTTGATCAAGAAGGTAACTTCCAGCTGAGAGGATACAATGAGGCGGTCGCCGCTAAGAAAGCTAGAGAAAATGAATACAAAAAGAACTTTGGACCAAAAGGTTAGTAACACTCATTAGCCCACCATTCTGTATTCACTCAATAGCCAAGCTGAGGTGGCAGTGGGCAGGGCACATAGGTCGCAGAACTAATGGCCGTGGGGACAGAAAGGTTCTGGAGTGGCGACCACGCACCGGAACACGCAGCAGGAGTAGGTACCGACAACCTGGTAAGGGTCGCGGGAAGCGGTTGAATGCAGCTGGCCCAAGTCCGTGTCGTGCGTGGAAAACCTTGGAGGATGCCTTTGTCCAGCAGTGGACATCTTTCGGCTTAGATGATGACAAGCCCATTGCACCAAGCATCGCTATATCGTAAAGACTGAAAGAAGTGACCGCTGTTGATAATTATTAATATGAATGCCGAACAGCAATGCCTTAATGGCGCAGCTGTCATGTATGCTGTGTCTCAGGTCTTAGATTTGATGCCAGAGTCGTGCAAACAGTTCTATACAGCACAGGAATGCATACTAAGTTATATATGTTTATATTTTAGGTGGTAAAATGTATATGAATCCAAAAGCAGAACAAACAATGTGGGTGGCTTTCATCGATCACTTGAAACAGAAGGATAAACTACCCGTGGTTGCGTTTACATTGTCACGTAACAGGTATAGTACTATTTAATAATAGTTTGTGGTAAATAAACAGTAGAGTCCGTAAACCTTTACTACTTCACATGCGACTTGGTCTACATTTTTAACATTTCATACCGAATTAATGACAGTACCCTTTATAATGCAATTTGTCTATTTATTACGACTTATTTCGCCAAATATTAAGATTAGAATAGATAAATAATGTCGATAATATACAAAATTAAATTGTTTTTTTTTTCAAAGGGGTGTTATTTGAATGTTGTTGTTGTAACTTTTTAAAAGTTTTAAATGCACAAAATTGTGCGAATGCTGTATTTATTACTAAGGTATTAATTTTTCCAATTATTTTTACGTTTCTCAGTGAATCTTGAAATACCTAGATTTAAACATGTATTCTGAATATTACAGATGCGATCAAAATGCAGAAAACCTAATGTCAGTAGACTTAACAACTGCCAAAGAAAAGGGTCACATCAGGTCATTCTTCCAAAAGTGTCTTCAGCGGCTGAAAGAACCCGACAGAAGACTACCGCAGGTAAATTAAGGCTGAAGCTATAATATAGTATTACTCAATAAGATTTCGCTTCGATTCGATTATCGGCTACTAGATTTAGCCCGCGTCTTCGCTCGCGGAAATGTAGGTTATGTTAGTAACAGTACTTTTGCCCCGGATAAAAGGTTGTCAGAGGAACAGGGTCATAGGGTCCCCTGTGCCCCTGACAACGTGTATGCGAAATTTCATGATGATCTGTCAAGTAGTTAAGGCGTAACAAACAAACAAACAAACTCACTTCCGCATTAAATGCGGAAGTGAGTTTGTTTGTTTTATAAATTATATATATATAAATTTTTGTATTATAAATTTTATAATATTAGTTAGGATTTTAAATGCCTTGAGTAGTTTTTGTTTTAAAATCAATGATTAATTATATATTTTCAAACACAATAATGTTCTTTTAGTCTTAAGCTATTTATAATAATCGTCGGCCTCGATGGCGTAGTGGTTAGTGTAACCGACTGCCACGCCCGAGGTCGCGGGTTCGATTCCCGCACAAGTCAAACATTTGTGTGCATGAACATGGATGTTTGTCTTGGTCTGGGTGTTTCTATGTATAATATGTATGTATTTACAAAAAAAAAAAAAAGTATATATGTATGTTTATCCATTGTCTAGAACCCATAGTACAAGCTCTGCTTAGTTTGGGCTAGATGGTGTTGTGTATGTGGTAGAATATTATTATTATTATAGAATATTATAATTCAACGAGATGGGTGTAAAAACCCAGGATTCAACCTTTTCGTCTTAAATGTACATCATGTGACCTTGTGACCCCTATATCTCGGGGGTCTTTTGACCTACAGAGCCCATATACACTAAGTTACAAGTCAATCGGTCCAGTGGTTCCGGAGTTATGCCTGTCACTAACACACAGACCCACATAGTGTTTTCATTAACCTCTCAAGAAGACTCGAAGGAAAAAAACTAAATAACTGTTTACCATGACTTAGTTTTGACTTGCTTTATTTTACAGGTTATAAGATTGCAAAGGGTTTTGGAGAACGGTATAGGCGTTCATCACAGTGGTATATTGCCGCTGCTCAAGGAAATTGTCGAAATGCTGTTCCAACAAGGTTATGTGAGTATACGTACATCTTTAGTCAACATTAATCCTAGTATTTTTGTAACCTTATTATTTCTTAGAATACTGACTTACTTCGCTGGCTTAGTGACCCAAAGTGGATCTTGTTTACTGACATTAAAGTAGGCCATTCCTTTCTATTTTGTGCCGATTTAGACTAATCGGGCAAATTCATCTCTTTTAGGCCTTTCAATATTTCAACTTTCCAGCGGCATCTTAGGCGATTACTTAGAATAGTATAACTATTTTGAAAGTATATGGACTGTTATTTAAATAGATGTGTCTTTGTGTCTATGCACCCATAATTGTGTCTGTGTAACTTGTGCAAGTTAGTATTTTCTGTTAAATGTTCTATGTATATCTTGCAAGACTATTGGAATGTCGTAAAGGAAATCCATAATCTTTAAATATCCCTTAATAGTGTTTAGTTTAATTCATAACTACATAAACTACACAACAAAAAATACCTGCTGCCCGCTAAAGGTAAAGTGGTGTATGGGCAATGACGGCGGATATTCACTAAAATTTATTGTATTTGATAGCATGGACGGTGTAGTGGTTTATCACAAACAGCTGTTAAAATTCTTAGTGTTGCAAAAAAAAAGGATTATGAAAATAAAATTATAATATAATATAAATAAATTAAATTACCATTTTTTCATGTATATCTTACAGGTGAAGATTTTATTCGCAACGGAAACATTCGCGATGGGTGTGAACATGCCAGCGCGAACAGTCGTGTTCGACGAGATCACGAAGTACGATGGACTGCAGCGACGAACATTGGCGCCCGCTGAGTACATCCAGATGGCAGGCAGAGCCGGGAGACGAGGCTAGTTCTAATACAGTTTCACTAGTTACGTATTAGGCCTCAGGCTGTAGGAGACGAGTGTATTGTCATTTACTGGGTGGAATTCAATACTGTACTGTTCTTTTGAACTATATGTATATTTCTGACAACAGAAAATCCATTTATACGGGTTTTTCCATATTATTATTGGTGAATTTAAATTATTATTAGCCACGAAACAACGCCTCTAGTAAATTTTTTTATGCTATAGTTTAGTTTAAAAAAATTTCGTTAGCCTTAAGATCCACTATACGAGTATGTATGATTAAAATACACGTTGTTAGACGCTGGCAGTACTTCGAACTTTAAATTAAACCACATCGACGGTAGGCTTATACTAATACTAATACCAACGAAGGAGGATTTTAATTACTAGATTTTAAATACATAACCTCACGCCCATATCTCCGATAGAATAGGCAGTTATGTATAAGATCCAGATTTAGCCAGCTATGTTTTAATCCCATGCAATATAGGCCGAAACCTAATGCACAGCAGTCGCATTCACAACTACTACACCACTGAAGCAATCAGAGCAGTTTAGTTTTTAAAAGTTACTAAATATGTATATTTTTCTCACCAGGTCTGGATGACACAGGAACTGTGATAATACTATGTAAGGAGGGAGTGCCTGACTTGGTGACTCTCAAAGGCATGATGTTGGGGATACCGCAGAAATTGTCCTCACAGTTCAGGCTCACTTATGCTATGATATTGAGTTTGTTACGGTCAGTATTATTTATGACTTTGTGATTTTATAGTCGCGCAGCGGTAGATATTAAACCGTAATTTATATTTTTTATGAGAACTCAGCATAGTCAAACCATTGTGTACATGAACAAATATACAGGTTTATTTTATTTTTATACCACTTGATGGTAAACGTACGGGCCGCCTAAAGTGAGCGACAGCATAGTCTGTTTCCTCAAATATGCTATGATAAGGCTTACCTATATATATATATATATATATGTGTAACATCAACGGTAGCCGATGAGCATGAGTCTAGACACGAAGAACTGAAAGTTCGACCACGAGTGCAAGCAGTTACACCTATGAGAATGGTGTGCTCACATGTCCTTCTTCCACCAGTTTTGTTACAGCACTCACTTGAGAGCACACCAACGACAACTGTCTCTACGGAAATAAAGCCGTCGAAATCGATTGCGAGGAACCATCATCATCACTGGTACATACCTAAAACTGAAGTCATTTTACTTAATCATTTTTAGTTAAGCAATAATAAAAACAAAATTATTCAGGTATTAATAGGTTATATTACTGAAGTATTCTAGTTTTATTCCAGTTTATTAACTAAGGTTTGATTTTAGTTTGATATAAGATCCAACTAAATTCAAAACCTAATTAGTAAATTAGTATAAAACCAAAATAAGAATATATAAATAATGGTAACTGTTATGCATGGTGGTTTTGAGAGTCAAGAAATGAAAATTAATGTAGGCAAGACGAAAGTAATGGTATTTGAAAAGGAGGAGTGCATGACGATGTGTAATATCATGATTGATGGAGAACAAGTGAAGCAAGTGAAAGAATTTGTATATTTGGGTACTTTGTACAAGGGATGGTACACATGAGGGAGATATTGAAAGGAGAACGATTGCTGGCAATAAAGTGAATGGCGCTCTACGCGCTTTTATGAACAGTCGAAATGTATCCGAAAAGACACGTTTGGCTGTTCATAGAGGAATATTAGTGCCTACACTTATGCATGGAAGTGAAAGTTGGGTATGGCAAAAGAAGCACCAGAGCAGAATAAATGTTGTAGAAATGAGAATGCTGAGAAACATAATATGTGGTGTGACTCTGAAAGATAGAATAAGGAATAGTGCGATTAGAGAGAGATGCGGCATGAAAGTGGATATAGTGACGAGAATAGAAAAGGGTATGTTAAGCTGGTTTGGGCATGTAAAAAGAATGGACGAGAAAAGACTGACTAAGAAAGTTTATAAGGCTAGTGTGAATGGAACAGTTGCAAGGGGAAGACCTAGGCGAACGTTTCTTGATCAGATCTGAGACGTTCTGGATAAAGGCCAGGTTAAGAGCACCTTAAACCGGCGAGCATGTATGAGGAATGTTATGAAAGTGAATGAAGCCAGAGAAGTGTGTCAGGATCGCAGCAAATGGAAATCCGTAGTCTCTGCCTACCCCTCTGGGAAACAGGCGTGAATCTATGTATGTATGTACATAAACTGAACGCTATTACAGGGCAGCAACAGTATCAGTAGAAGGTATGATGCAGCGATCCTTCCGCGAGTTCAACCAGATCTGCCAAGCAGACAACTATAGAAAACAACTTCAGCTTGCCGAAAAGGAATATTCTGAAAAGTGCAGTACACCGCTAGCTGCTCACTTGGCACCGTTGGCTACGTTCTATGACACAGCAGCAATGTACATCGACGTATTAAATGAGATCATGCCTATATTGCTGAACCAGAATAAGGTAGCTAAGGAGCTAGTGCCTGGAAAGGTGCTGGTTATATCTGCGGGGCCGTATATCAACCAGCTTGGTGTACTTTTAAATAGCACTGGTAAGTCATATTTATAAAAAAATTATAGGAATACATTGCGATTCTTTCTCGTAGAACCGCTTTTTTAATCGTCAGATAACTTTTATCCGACGAATGATTATGGCGCTTTGACATATCACTACATATGTATTAGAAAACAAAGTTCCCCGCCGCGTCTGTCTGTCTGTTCGAGATAAACTCAAAAACTCCTGAACGAATTTTCATGGTTCTCACCAATAGCCAAACTGATTCATGAGAAAGGTTTAGGTATATAATTTGTACTACTCGTGCGAAGCCGGGGCGGATATGTTGTATAAAAGCTAACTTTAAACATATTCCCCAGATAAAAGTTACCTGACAATTAAAAACCTTCTAAAATGTGTTGTACAAACAGATATTACAATTATTCACTTCTATCTTATATTTAACCTCGAAGAGCTAGTAGTAGCTGTAGTGACCACAATACATTTTAAGATAGCACTTATAAAGAGTGTGCTGCTATTCAAAGGTCTAAATGGAAAAACTCAAATACAATTTATAACGACGCTGGACTTGAACCAGTGACCTTAAAATATTGCATGGATACAAGAACATTATGAAGGTCGTAATCATTACTGGTTTTCTTGTGTATCTTTCAACCAAATTTGTAGGTCAATACACACATATATAACACTAATAGTTCGGCTTAAATAATTTATTTGTCAAAAAGAAACCATTACATAGTTCACTTAAAATATGAGACAATTTAAACAATATATACATAAATTAGTTATTGAAACTAGCAAACCTTTGTTATCTTATGGTCATTGGCCATTTAACAAAGGTATCGATGGACAAATAATCTTTTCATTTTACTACTCTTACATAGATAACTGTATATTCAAAATAAAACTTCGAGTTTAAAGTTATAATTATTTGTTCTAGGTCCAAGGCAGACACCATACAAAGTGCTGGTATTAAACACTGCGGAACCAGACCACAATGTATACAACTTCGATGTTGACGAGAATTGGTATAGGATACTCAGCTTCTCGGCTATGTACAACTCTATAGGTAAATATTAAAAAAGATAAGAAAGTGATGTAAGGCAGTGTTATCTCTTGAAATTGCAGAAGCAATACCAATGGATTGCCAAAAGAACACTGTGGTTACCGTTTAGCTCACCTGATAGGAATGCTAGCTCGGAGATTCATATTCTTTGTGCTATTTAAATAATTTATAGTCTTGTCTTCTGTTTACGCGAATATTATTCATTGAAATTAAACTACTATATACGGATTTTATCGCGTTATTTATTTGACACTTTATTACATAATTTTGAAAACTGTTACACTACTACTATTATTAAAATTTACTAATTTTTAAGCTAATTGAATTATTATTAAAACTATTGAAACTATTTAGATTTAATTTAATTTTACACTTTCCCCGACGTTTCGGTTGCTTTTCAGCAGCCATGGTCACGGCGAGACTAAGATGGCAGTTGTCTCAATGTTCCAGTGTAGTTATTTCAAAGTACCCGAACATAATTTAATCATTGGTGTTTCTATTTACGCAGAAAAGCAACCGAAGCGTCGGGGAAAGTGTAAAATAAAATAAAATCTAAATAGTTTCAATAGTTTTCATAATAATTCAATTATTTTCAAAATTAGTAAAGTTTAATAATAGTAGTAGTGTAACAGTTTTCAAAATTATGTAATAAAGTGTCAAATAAATAACGCGATAAAATCCGTATATAGTAGTTTAATTTCAATAATTTATAGTCTTTCGCACCACAGAAATGATTCCAAATGCAAGAATTGGCAGTCGAAAAATATCTAACACTTAGGCCAATTAAAATACAAAAACATACTCACCAGCGAGTAGTCGAAATATCGCACGTTTCTTTGTCTTAACAGAAAAAGAAGTAATTTAGATTGAAAGGATTGATCGCTTTTTAAAGGAACTGTGGCAGGGGATATCCACCAACAGAGTAATTTGGAAGTCGCCTTTGCCCAGCAGCGGGACATATAAAAAGATGAAAAAAAATTTTTAGATTGCACACTAGAAAGAATACTAGTAATATTGTTAACCACTATTAAAAATAAAGCCTACCACTCACAGACAGTAGTACTGGTGACGTTATTGTTTTTGTTTGAAATAACACACAATACTAATTGAAACAATACAAAAAATCTGTTACCGTTACCGCTCAAGTATTGATACTTGACATGTATTACAGTAGGTTAAAATCGAACCTGCGGTCACATCAACACAAGTTCGTTACCGTAACTTGATCGATCCAAACCCCTTAGAAGGTTTCTCATATAAAACTATGTTATGTTTAATATATTACAGGCACGGAAGAAAGCACTCTGGACCACACAATATTGTGTATTGCGCCTAAAAATATAGTTGCCATCACTAAAATGAATCTGAAAATTGATCCTAAAGTCATTATAGACGATTGGGAGAGAAGACAAATGCCTAGGTAACTATTGTTATATAAACTTATACCTACGTTTAAGAGCAGATACTGTATAATTGCAAACAATATAACTGTTGACAGCGTTGACCATACCCCAAAATTGCCCTGTTCTCAGTGGTCATTTATTTGTGACGTTGCCACTCAGAACAGGTCCCATAGCGTAAACGCTCTTACATATTGGTTGAATATTTAAAGGTGCTTCTAAATGGGCATTTTACCACAATATCTTCAAAACAGGTCGAAATAACACAAACACTCTTTAATAGTAATAACATTTATTTGTTAGAGTATTGTGAGATTTGTTGGAGTTACTTAATATATGGCACTTAATATTCTACTGAATGAACAGTGTACAAATATACATTATATAAAACAGATTAAAATCGAATAGACAGGAACATAATTGCTACATGTCAGTGATTAAAAATGAAAAAGGATTTAAAATGGTTAATCATAAAATAAGAATTAAATAATGGTATTATGATTAATCATGTCATAGGATAATGGGTAGCTTATAGTTATAGTCATATTTTTAATTGAAATAGTCATTTATATGATACAGACATTTATTTAAGAGTAGAGCATGCAACTGTTTCTTGAATTTCGTCATGGGGAGATTCTTAAATATGTCTGGTAATTTATTATATATGTGGATCGCCATACAGTAAGAATTTTTGCTGAATACATCAATTCTTTGTTTGGGTACATTTAGCTTGTATATGTGGCGGCTTGGGCGCACGACTACATCATTGTGTTTCTCGAATAGCTTGGTATATTTATGTACAACAGGCATCTTAACACTTAATCTGTGTGTCAGGTTCAAGGACGCGCCGGTAGGTTCGACGTGCGCGAGCGCAGTGCAGGAGCTGTCGCGTGTGTCCCACGCCGTGCGCTCGGGCGCCAGCGCGCTGGAACACGTCAGCCTCACGCAGTCGCTCTCCATCACCACCGGCGAGATACTGCACTCGCTTGACAAGATGAACAAGTGCATGGTAACTTACTGATTATTATATAGAATTTACTTCAGAACGATTCGGCAAGGCAAATGTCAAGTGTATCCACTTTTTCTCCTTTACGACGCGAAGAACTAAGCGAATGGTCCTAACCAGCTGGTGTTCCATGAAACGTAAATTCCGAAGCTTCGGGCCGATTATTAGTACAGTTAATCTCATGAATTTAGGTAAGCAACCTCCTGAATGCTTTAGAGCAATCAAGAGGTTTAGTACCTAAGTTTCTATGTATTAAAACCTACTGCGAAGTAGTGCGAATAACGGAACAAAGACATGTTGAAAGAAAGAAATCCGATAGAAACTTCATTGTACCTAATTATTTTCGTTCGGACCAAAGTTTCGTATAGACATTTTTATGGTAGAGCTACAGATCAGATATCAGGATGAGGGTACAGTCGGCCAAAAATGTGAACGTCATGAAACAACAAAGTCGATATCCCCTTGCAATAATATTATGACAGTGACCATTGCTCTCTTTATCATGTACTAGATGTGCCCGCGGTTTCACCCGTGTTTATGATTACTGCGTCGCCCCCGTGGGTCGTAGCATGATGTTATATAGCCTATAGCTTTCCTCAATAAATGAGCTATCCAACACTAAAATACTTTTTCAATTCGGACCTGTGTGTTCCTGAGCTTAGCGCGTTCAAACAAACAAACAAACTCTTCAGCTTTATAATATTAGTATAAATTATAGTTATTATTATGTAATCATACCACGTGTCAAGTTTGAATTATCACAGCTAACAACAACTCAAATCTTTGTCTGAGATCTCTTACACTCCGTTAAAAGTCGACCTTGGCGTAATTAGATCTCACAGAAACTTTTGTCAAAACTAGTAGACCACTTTCTTGGCCGACTACAAGAAAGAGAAACGTGCTTATAGAGTGTGGTGAGAGCAAATAAAATAGGAAAGTTATGCCAGGATCCTAACCAATTACTTCAACTTACTAGGATCCTGTTCACCAATAGTTAATACATCTTTCAATCTTCTTCTTTTTCTTATCTTTCTCTTCTTCAATCCAGAAAATCCAATAACACTTTGCCTGACAATCGTACCTGACAAAGCAGTCGCATTAAGCACAGCTGCTTAGTGCTTATAATAATAAAACTTACAATAATAACATTTTACATTTCCAGAGCGAAATACAAGAACAGAAGAAATGCACGGACATAGCGAACTTCAAGTCGGAGTTCGCGATTGTGTACGAAAGGAAGATGACTGAGAGGAAACGTGACAAGTACAAGCGACTGCTGTCGTTCGAAAACTTAGCGCTGTACCCCGACTACCAGAGACGCTTGCTGGTGCTGCGGGAACTCAGCTATATCGATGAACATGACAGCGTTATACTCAAAGGTAATATATTAGTGGCCATATTCATAAAAAAATATCTCACAAAAGGTGAGAGATAATGATGAGTGAAAATACTTAGTATGTCTAATATATGCATTGAAAAACTTTCACCAAACCTTTATACCTCTTGTAAGTTTTATGAATATGGCCGTAGATCTTTAATTATTCTATTTTTGTTAAAACACTCCTCGCGGCGCCATCTCTCCATTGGCGAGGCGACCACTTAAATATCCTTTACCTGAATGTAGTAATGTAGCTCTTGTCGGTGGAGCAATCGTCACTAATCACTCTTCTTTTTAATCTCTTGATACGACTCGACTTCCTCTTTTTCCTTCACTGGCTGGATGAAAGTACGTCTAGGTCTACCGCTTCCTCACCTTCTATCAATTATCTGCCACCTTATTTCGACAAAACCGTGTGCACACGTCAATTAAATGAAATGTCGTTAGATTCAAAAATTATGATTTGATTCGAATTTATGGAAAATAATTGTGGCTGCGGTAGCAGTTGCTTTTTTGTCGCGGCAACGGCCATTCCTTCAAGTGTTTGTCCAATTGGATTCATAGCTTTATTTTATTACTTAATACTTGTTACAGGACGAGTGGCATGCGGCATGGGTACAAACGAGTTGATAATCTCGGAACTGGTATTCAGAAACGTTTTCACCGACAAAACGCCAGCAGAAATAGCAGCTCTGCTTAGCTGCTTCGTGTTCCAAGCGAGGACGCAAGTGGAACTAACTCAGCTCACGGACAAACTATCTGAGGGAGTCCAGGCCATCGAAGAGATTGACCGCGAGCTGACTCAGATTGAAACTAAATATATGGTAAATATATATAACGGAAGCCATCTCGCTTTTGACATGATGAAACAACAATATATAGGCATGGTATTATACCTCGTACGTATACTAATGATAGGCAAATACAAAAGAATTGAAACAATAAAGGTTGACTTTGATTAACACTGACTTGATCAGTAAAGCAACGAGTTCGTCACACCGTATACGTCTGCGCACGCGTCTCCGGCGCTTATATAACGTCAATATGACACTGACAGTGATAGTGACAGCACAACTGTTACTCCAACTGACACATCGGCTTTGTGGCGACCTCACTCAAGCTTACGCTTGACGTTCGTAAATGGACCAATAGGTAGCGCTTTATTAAATTCCAATAACAGAAATAAATTGCATTTCTATCTGAAGTCTGCCAACCTACACTGAGTCAGCGTGGTGGCCTATGGCCTAACTCTTCTCACACTGAGAAGAGGCCCGTGCCCAGCAGTGTGACAGTTTAAATGCAGGACTGATTAGATATAATTGATATCTTTAGTTTTGTTAATTATTGAGTTAATATATCAATGAACAATGAGATACTACAAATGATCAATAAAATTACGTCCCTATCATGTTAATTATGCCAATACATGTCGGGGCTAGTATTGAACCAAATTCAATTTAATTAGTCTCGTTGAAAGCCGAGAATCCTATCGTTTAAGCTAAATCAAACCGACTCGGTAAGATTTTTTGCCACGTTTAGACACCGACAGCCCCGGATCTTGAATTTTTTCGTGGTGGGGTAAAATCTGTAAAATACCATCTCGCCTATATTTTTACCTTTATCATCATCTTCATCATTTCAGCCGGAAAGAACGCCACAACGATCGGTCTAGCGCGGTTCATTCTGTGTTGAGCCTATTTTTTTCTAAATATTCGTACATGGATGTGTAGAACATATATTTAAATTACACAAAGAGAATTTAAGTACGAATATTAGCATGCATTTATTTAAAAAAAAAATTCTAATTCGAGTAATTTTGGGCCTCTGCGACTTTCTACTTCCGATTTTTAAAAAATATTTCCGGTGATTAAATTTAATTAGGTGAATATTTAATCAAAATTACGGTTAAAATTACCCCTCACGCCTGTTAAAGTAAACACTCTTTGATTAAATTTTTATTCGTAGTTTATCATAAAAAACATAAACCGTTTTTTTAAATTTATATTTATTCGAGATTGAATTTGTATTAAATTATGATAAAATTTACAATCAATAGTTTGACATTTCTATAAAATTCATCCGATCACATCAGAATGACGTGAAATGAATATAATGAAAAGAAAAAAACATAGTAGAACTATAACGATCTATAGTAAAATAGCTACTCCTTTTAAGATTAGCTATTTCGTTAATGATGAGTTGTGTATTCATCTGCCAAGTTTGAATTTGCCGCTCTCTGAATTGGCATGGATGGGCCCCGGCTTGCCCCCCTCCTCCCCCTAGATCCGGGGCTGGACACCGATTTGATAGTCGGAAGTTACCTATTCCCACAATCGACTATGAAAATAGTATATAATGCATGTAGTGTGACTCATATATTCTGTCTAACTATGAAATTTGAATTATGCAAATATACATAACTCTATTTTACTAGCATGTCATGTAATAATATGACATGTTAGTAAAATAGCAGTTTTAGTACCATCTTATTTTACAAGAGAACAAGACCGACATATGCACTATTGTTAAAGTAAAATTGCTATAACAGTTGGAAGTATCAGGTAGCATTGTGTTCTAATAGTAAACCGGTTTGGTTTCAGGTGGGTCAATTCGAAGGCCAAGCAGAGAGACTCAACTTCGGACTAGTAAGAGTTGTGTATGAGTGGGCGCTAGAAAAGCCGTTCGCAGAGATTATGGACCTCACTGATGTGCAGGAGGGCATCATAGTCAGATGTATTCAGCAGTTGCATGAGGTCAGTACTGGTGAAATTATATCTGTAAATACCAACAACTACCTACAGTACTAAAAAATATACCTGTATCGGACTTTACAAGCAAACAATTGACACAAAAAATATTCCCATTCGGAACAGCAATTTAATAGATTCGACACAATTTTGTTGCGTATGATATTTGCACCCATAACACTCGGCTAAACGGCAGTAACGAGGCAACAACTTTAGTGCGTATACGTCACTTACTAAACTCATATAGTCTGTTTCAAATACAAAGTCCCATTTGACAGATGATCGTTGAAATGTCAATGGTGTTTTATGGCGAAAACGATAAATTTGAAGCTTCGTGGCACTAAGAAAAAAAGATCGCAGCTCTTTGAAATACGCAGAATTCTTTTGGGCACTTTGAGGTTAAACCATTACTGACGATATCCTTCGTTCATCTATTCTATCCAAAGTTATACCAAGTTATTCAAATATCGGGCACGCCACGATCGTGGCGCTAAGTCCCGTGTTTGAGGTATGGCTGGCGAGGCGGCATGGCGCCCTCACCTTCCGGCTGACACAGGTAATGACTGGCCACGGTTGTTTTGGCTAGTTCCTGTGTCGTATACGCCGGCAAAAGACGCCCGGTTTGTCACCACTGCGGCGACTGCCGCGACGTTGTTGAGGACACGGCGCTGCACACTTTGGCGGTTTGCCCCGCCTGGGCATCGCAGCGCCGTGAGTTGATCGCGGCAGTCAGATTGGTTGCCCTCTCGCTCCCGGCCGTAGTTCAGTCTATGATCCGGAGTGAGAGGTCGTGGAACGCCGTCGCCTCCTTTTGTGAGGAAGTCATTTCCATCAAGGAGGCGGCGGAGCGGGAGAGGGAGCGTTTAAACCCTCTCCCCAACCGCAGAACCGGGCGCCGGAGGGCGCGAGATGACCTCCAGCCACCCTGAGGATTGACCTGGGGGTGGTGGGCTTTGTGGGCCTGCCCGCCATCCGTTCAGCACCAGGTTCGAGAGGCGGCGTGCGTGTTCCCACGCGCGCCTCTGTTTCGAGTCCGTCTCTACTCTAGGGGGGGGACAGTAGGGTTTAAAGTGAGTCAGTGCCTTTGGGTAGGTCTGTTCGTGTAGTGCCCTGCCGTTTCATACGGCGGGCCGAAACCTCGGCGGTGTCGCGACCGCATGTGCAAGTGATTCGCGCGGCCCTGTCGATAGTGGTTTTGTCGAGGAACACTGTGGTAGGTTTAGTCGGTATTCCGGGAGGTACATTATTCTTATTCCATCTTTCTTTTACCCCGGCGAGTCCGACATGACCCCACCGCCTGCCCCCGCGGAGGGGTGTGCGCCATGCACTACCCAAAGTAAAAAAAAAAAAAAAGTAATTCAAATATCCTTAAATATAGAAATTTTCATCTATTTTCAGTCAAATTTATAGATACGAAAAACATTTTTTGAAGTGTCACTCTGTGTGTCATAGGGAATGTTTTGCAGTTTTCAAAACCCTCCTTGGATTTCTTGTAGGATCATTATTTCCCGAGTTATTGATTATCAAAGTTAAAAAGAACTTTTTTGCTTTGATTGACGATAACTCCGCGGCAAATCATCGTACAGGCTTTTTAATTTAAGTCAAATTATAGGGCATTGATTGCCTAAAAAAGATTTCTAGAGCAATGACAAGAATAATTTTTTCGATGCCCGTTGTCCTTTTTTAAGAGAAGCAAAAGTTTTGATTCCTTTTTTCTCGGAGTTACAGCCTGTTGAATTTTGAACTTTTATCCTTTAATTTTTATGACTAGTGTATATAATGACGTTCTACTCTTGTGTATGTGACGGTTTTGATTATGTCGGAGAAATTTTCTACTATAGCATGTGCCAAGGCCGCTTACGTCCATCCATCCAATATCCAATATTTAAGTGCACTTGTAGTCAATTTCCATCTTTCTCGGTCCGATAACAAATCCTTCAGTTCCTGATGTCACTACATTTGCTTTTTCTTTAAGTTGATCTGTATACTTTCTTCTTGATCTTTCTCTCTTTCTCTTTGCCTCTTTGTAGCAATGAAAAACTGTGGTAAAATTAGGTTTATGTGACATATAACGCCTTGGCTCATTGTTATTAGTATTTTATAATATGTATAATGTGTATGTTTTTTACCTAAGCTATCTCTGATAAAGCATATCCATGCCTATATTCTTATGGCTAGTCCTACAACTAACAAGTAAAAGTTATCCGAAAGATAAATCGCATGCTGTCTCACTCATGTTAGGTTAAGGAAGAGAGATGGTGAGACTTTTATCTTATAGATAAATTCTATCTGGAGGTAGGATGATCCCTTAGTGCGATATAAATCGGTATATTTGAAATGGTGATAGATTAAGCATTGGGGTAGCCGGTAGAACATAATATTTTAGACGTATGCGATACGTGCGCTATAGATATATCGATAGTGTCGCTCGACAACTATAAAACTATCAATAGATTGTCGATATTATATTTTATTAAACCACCATAGCATTTATGTAACAGTAGTAGTTTGGTTAACCGACCAGCTAACCATCACACGCGCCCTATACTTGTCTTCGTAGTGTTAATAAAATAATATTTACCTTTATATATACACAACATTGACCGTTATCTATCTAATTTTAATTTTACAGTTACTAGTCGATGTAAAAGACGCAGCTGTGGCTATAGGCGACCCCAAACTTCAAGCGAAGATGATGGAAGCGTCAACAGCAATCAAAAGAGATATTGTCTTCGCCGCCAGTCTGTACACCACGCAAAAAGAAAACGTAGCGACTTAAAACCTCATAAGCAATAGAGTGCCTTCAACGAATCATTTTTGCCTTTAACTTGTACTTAGATCTCAATAGGTATATTTAATAACAATGAAATGAAATATAAATTGTAATATTTATTTAATCGCATACAGTGATCTGCTAAATCGCGAATAAAGGTTGGATTCCATCAAATTAAAGATGAGCGGAGACTTTTCAAACAATTGTGTACCGAACACAGTTTTTTATATAGAACAGTGTGATCATCTCCTACCATTGAAACGTAAATGCCGAAGTTTCTGGCTGAAATTCGTCCTGAATTTCGGTATATGATTGTCTTACGCCCTTTCGTGAAGTAGTCCAAACACCGATATTTTTAATTCGGCCCAAAGTTTTGAAAAACATTTTTATGGTAGAGTTTCTGTATACTTTTTAGAGTTCGAAAAAACTCTTTTACGACAGCTTGGTCCGTCTGTCCGTCCGTCTGTCTGTTATACAACTTTTAATTCAAGAACCGTAAGAGCTAGAGACTCGCGGACAACGCCATTTGATCAGCATAGTCGATATACCCCCGAAATGGCTATGACCTTTGACCTCTGACCTCAAGGTCACGTAGTATCACGTGACCTTTGCATATTACTTGAACCATTTTTTCGAACTCTAAAATTTACAGCAATTCATTGCCGTTTCTCACTTGTTTTGCTTTTAAAGGCTGATAAGCCCACGACGTTCATGTTGTCTTGGTATGGTAGCAGCAATAGAATGTCAAGCAAACAAGCCAGCTACTTCTTACATTCAGACGGCTGTTCGGTACACAAATCTAGTTGGCAGCAACTCACTCTTGGCCATTATAACGGTAGGCACATATTAAGTAATACAGGACCCTGGCACCATTAATAGGAGAGAAAAACTAACTTATCGAGCCAGGTGACTCGGGTATGCGATCCCATTTGCACACGCGAATTACCTTATTGCAGACGGGATATTACAATACACACAAATAACCATATTTTAACATTCGGTATCTAAAATATCTAACTCATAAACGGTCATTTTAATCAAATTTAGGCTTGTCAATGTTGAAGCTGCTGTTCAAATTTCTACTCTATTCAATTGCTTAAAATATGCTATTTGCATGACGTCCGATTGAGTTAGATATTTTTATGAGGTGTGCGTTGTGATCCTTCAATCCTTATATTGGCGTGTTCTTGTCCTTTTCCCGACCAGTGAGTGAAGCACTAACAATAATTACTTGAAAAGCTCCGGTCCGCTTGTCTCCGATTTATTTATGGAAACCACCTTTTGGTTGAGGCTCCTATGAAACATACTCTTACTCAAACATACCCACGACAGACAGTCTTCCATAAAAATTTTATAATCTGTTAAAATGCATATGTACCAAAGTAATCAAGAAGTGCTGTTTCAATGGAATATCAACCAATTCGTGAGTAAAGTACAAAATATTAAATAATAAGGAAGCATGTTTTGGTAAATTTTGCAGTATTTATATCACATCGTTATATATATTAATATGTTATCAATTATACAATTAAACTTTTACATACGTTGCTCCTAATTACCTAGTTAACTCAAGCAATAACTAATTGAATGTATGTTATATTTTGTATTTTAATATAATAAAGTTTCATATATTTACGCATGTAGAACAAAAGTAATTCCTAATTATCCTTCCATCGTTTTATATATTGAAATGCGTAGTGTTAGATACAGTACTGTAGATTTCTGCAGGCATCTCCTTGTTATAAACCCCTAATTAAATATATGATAATGTTGAATACCGCCGGTTGCCAATTTAAAATTACCCACATGTATAATTATTTAAATATATTGTAACTTATTTTAACAAACTATATATGGAAGTTTTTAAATAAATTAAATATCACTTTGAAGAACGTCTTATCTCGAACTGATTCAACTGAAAGACGCCAGGTGTAAGTCGGAACATTTCTTAATTTATATCATAAATCGAAAATAACGTGGCATGAGAATTTGTTATATATAAAATGTTACATACTTATAATATATTAAAATACTTACTACATATTATAATATATTAAAATATTATATAATGGTGCTCTCACACTGTGCTGTTACAAAATGTTTACAAACATTAGTAAACATTTTGAGCAAACATTTGATCACAATGTTAAAAAATGTATTAAAATGTTTTCATGTTAGGTAATGTTTACTAAACATTTCAAAACAAAATTGTTTGTTAACAAATTGTAACAAATGACGTCATGCGGATATAATTACTATACTTTTCTCTATCTCTTAGCGTTTGGCGCATTAAGTCAAAGCGCTTTTTATTTTTAAACAAGAAATTAAATCTAATCCAATGAGCAAATCTTCTTCCATTTTCGTGTAGACCCTTTGGGACGTAAATCCAAACTGCGAACCTATATCAAGTTTTAAAATGTAAAAAAATGTTTGTAAACATTTTCCATCAGTGTAGAAGCACTCAAAACATCTAACAATTCTTAACAGAATGTAACAACTAACATTTGTTAATAAATGTTTAGTGTTGAAAAATGTTTGTAAACATTTGTAACAGCCAGTGTGGAAGCACCTTAATTAATAATACAATAAAACATATAATAATAATAAATAAGTAATAGCACTTTCATACGAAGCTGCACTAAACATCGCTCCTAGATATGGCTGTTTTCTTGACATCACAGAATCAATTTCAAAGAAAGATCGATCGAAGAAGTAGATTTCGCAGATGGCAAAGAAGCACAAGATCTGCCTTATATACTCAATTTCCGTAGCGTATGTCAAGGAATTAGGAAAGCAGAAAAATAAGAGCTAGAGGCATTGGCGTAGCGTAATGAGGGCGGCAGGGGCGGCCAGCCACGGACGCCACTTTTAGGGGGCGGCAAAATTTCACCATAAATAAATATCTTGTAAATATTAGAACCGTACAACACACAATATTGATGACTGTCGATGCCGAAAAGTTCCTTAGAATTACTAAAAATTATAGTATTTTAAATTGAAATACCTAAGGAGGCGAAAATAAAAATCCGCCCCGGGCGGCTGACACCCACGCTACGCCACTGGCTAAAGGTAGGTTTGGCCTTTGGTGATTTCAGTCACCGAACGAAACTCGTCAGTACGTATACCGCTGCTAGACGTCGATATTCCTTTAGAGGGTTGTCCTTGTTTGGACAAGTCGATCCATTTATACTGATGCAAGACTACTTTAAACTGTGAGTAAATGGGAATGCAGAAGGCAGCAGGGGGTATATTATTATGTCCTTTGTACATCTGCACTTATACCGATTAGGTCGCAATGCATATTGGTCGTCCTTTTTCTGTCATTTGACAATAACCTCTATACTGACAGATTTTAAACCCGTTTATTAATATTGAGTAAATCTAATCTATTTTAAATATGGAATAACCTGACAGTTTAATTAAAATAATGTATGAGGTCTAATTCGTTAAATAGTTGTAATAAAAATTATTAAACATCCTGAGTTATTTTATTTACTTTAAATTAGCTACTTATAATCTGAAGATCTAAAAAGAAATCTAGAAATTCGTATAAACAAGTCACAATAATATAATAATATGTTTCATAATACGTACTTGCGGCTAATATTTGCTTAACAACCTGGCGGTAATGTGATCATCATTAATCACATTACATTATCAAATTCATTTAGTAAAAATGGTTCCTGCAGAAATTGGCATTGCGGTCGATCTTGTAGCAGTAGATCTTAATAATCCCAACTTGTTTAAATTTACCAACGTCTATCTGCTTAATAAATAAAACAAGAAAAATTAAGTTGTTTAATTTTTACTATATGGTGGTGCTGGTATTTGGAAGGCGATTCCTAAATCTTTATTACATTTGTTGGCGGTGAATGTATTGATGTTCGTGCATGATCATTGACCTCAAACATCATAGTATAAACTCCAACTGAGGTCACATTTGTTTTCTCGAGATGATGATTTATTGCTAAACAGAAGCTGGTTATTTCCAACGTCTCCGCTATGTAGCGCACAACTTAGGCACTAGGCATTGATAAATATTACTCAGTCCTTTCGACAGTGGCCCTGTAGTCAAACACATTACGCTACCTACCGAAAAAAATAGAACAATGTCTGTTGTCGCACGATAGATTTTATTTTATACGGACTAGCTACGGACAGTTAAATTTTGATATATTGTTCTATGAATAATATCTCAAAGTTAACTGTCCGTAGCATAAACGACTTGTTTTTTTTAATATTGAAAGCTATCCTGAGTTAGCCGATCACGTGCAGAACTGTTCGCGCCGTCAAACATCTGCGAGAATCTTGATTGGCGACTCTGAACAAAAACTACTGTGCTATTGTAGGTACTAGGTACCTACGCAGTTTTCATGAGTAGTACTTAAACACTAAGCAATTTGACTAGTTTCGAAATATCATACCACATTATTTAGTGGTGTCTATGAACCCTACAAAATAATGTTTATTACTAATTATTTTAAAAAAGGTATTTCATAAAAATATTTATTACCTGGTTATTTAAACTGCCAAAACGCTTGTTCCGCCAATATGGTGTTAGTGACGTAACACGTTTGTAAATAAACAATGGACAGCAAGCAATGATAGATGGCGTCTACAAATGTGTGGTGTCAAATAAGCCAAGGTAGGTAGCCAGTCAAACAGTATGTGCTGACGTGGTTTCACTAAAATAAATTGAGTAATTTTGGGTCTTTTTTGGTAAACATAATTAGTATTTTTTATACATATCATTAAAAATAGCTTTTAAGAACTGCTATTTACGCGATTACTAAGCCAAGCCTATTGGAGCGGATATTCGATTTTTGCAGTTACGGCGAATTCATTTACGTCATTGAGATAGCAACATTCTATGATTTACTAGTACGGGATTGTAGAAGAAGAATCTTGTAACTATCCTTTACATACCGCCCATAGCTTTTGAATTTGCCAACTGGCATCTGTTAGTCGCTCGACATTATTTACTATTCAAGTTTCAAATGATATACTGGTATAAGTTTTCTTTCCTAAAATATAATTATTAGTAGGTACAAATATAATTACTATAATAACTAGCAGCGATAGCTCAGTGAGGAGACCAACAGACTGCAATGCAAAGGGTTTTGGGGTTCGAACCCACGTCGCGCACCTCTGATTTTCGGAAGTTACATGACTTTTTGAAATTATGTGCGTATTGATTGACAATTATCGCCTGCTCTGTACTTAGGAAAGCAGGTTAAGCCGTCGGTCCCGACTGCCATAAACATCTATGGCAATCATTATTGGAAAATCAGTACCCTCTAATATCCTGACACTGGTCTAGCCTTAAGGTATCGTTTGCCTTCGGGCTGCGGAGGTCAGGTGGCAGCCGCTCTGTGTAAAACTGATCTCCTGTCAAATCCGGTTAGACTAGAAAAAGCCGACCCCAAGTGACTTGGGAATAATAAAGGCTAGGGAGAAGAAGACAAATATAATTACTGAAATTCTTCCATTAAAAACATTGAACACCGTCTTTTGACAATCATGTATTAAAACTATAACGGAGAATCGAAATGCAAGCCTCACTAAAAAAACAGTAGGTATGTTTTAAAAGTGACTTATCTTAGGTACTACCCAATTCTTTTTTCTAGATCCAGTGCTTGATTATTCCTTGTTACTACTTTGGTGTACGAAGTAATATCAATACTATGCAGTGACTGTCTCAAATAAATGCTTGTCTGCTACTGACGATACTTACGAACACAAACATGTACTCAATAACAATGGCGCATTAATCCACTGCGCCTTCAACGCAGTTGAGCTTTAATTAAAAGAAAATAGAGCCAAGACAATTATAATCCTGTGGTTAAATTCTGCCGGATAAATAAAGTGTACCGAATGTCATTATTTCTCGTGGAGCTCTATTATTAACCCATTTTTAACATAAGCTATATAGGTACAAATTATAGATTGGATAATCAAATTCTATACATCCTATAAAATAATGTCCCTTTGGGTAGAAAGGAGTTTGCGTAAATTGTGACGTTGTAAAATGACGCATGTGTAGTTTAAGTGAAAAGGAACGTATCTCTCGACTGACTTGGCGAATATTCCGATTTTCTTTCAGTAATTTATATGGATGACTTGTGTAAATTCAATGTTAATTTGATTTGTTAATGACAGTGCAATAGTTGTGTTCCGCGGACGTGCATCGAGTAGATTTACAACCGTTCTCATGTGGCCGCCGAATATAAAGGACATAGCGTAGTGATTTTATATTTTTCCAACAACAAACAACGTAAATCATTTACAATGATGATTCAAGACGATGAATTTGAGCTTTTAATAACAACCCCAGAGCGAATAAAAGCTCTGGGGTTCAAACCTCAAAAGGAGGTATTGACGAATCATATCTTGCCATATGCTGCTGAGTTGGATGAGGAGTCCACAAGATTCCTAGAACAGGTCAAGACGAATCTGGCTAAGGCTGTGATGCTGCGCGAGATGAAACCGGCGTGCGGAGTCTGGTCCTCCAGACTCATGAAGTAATTATAAGCTTTCTTTTTAGTTCCATGTGTCAGAGTAACAGCTGTGTATTTTAAATTATATTTATTTGGAAGCACTCCAATATGTAGGTATAGTTGTGTTTTACGTACTTATCAGTAATAACAAACTGGTTTTGATAACAACCTCATATAAAAATTCCTTAAAATTACACTTGAAGCTCCCTTTGCAGATCTGACTGATTTATTTTTACACTGTACTGCATTATGAATACTGTTAAAATAATATGATTAGATGTTGCAATATCCTTTGCTTGCCAATTTCTGGGAATGTTTGATAGTCAATTAGTTCATCCATGTCAAGACGCCACTGTTTCGACACAATGCTTTTATCATTATGTCTCTATATCTTTAAGTAGATAGGTTAATATATAATTACTTTTATGGTGCAGTATAGGAACTCAAATTCCTTAGAAATTTTATAAGTCTATCACTCAATGTATTATTTAGGAATGCATTCATCTGTTAAGTCTTGAAATGCCAGACATAATTTAATTACAAAATTATTGTCTCTGGACACTGGTGTTCTGCTGCAACTCAACAGTTCTGTTCTGTGTTGTGTATCTATCTGCCACAACTGCTTTTCGTAGCAACTATAAATAATAATTTCATACATTATTGCACATAAAAGATAGAAAGTGATCCAAAGAGGATATCAATATCATTATAGGATATCATCAAATTAAAATTAGGGTTACTAGATCTAATTGAGTATGGAAGAGTTGGGTCTAATTGAGTTTGTTACAAAATATATTTGTCTTTTTATGCTAGGCGATTTTAACTTATCTCTAAATGAGTATGTAATACATCTAAAGATTTTTACCTAAAACCTAAAATCAAATATAATAGTGATTGATAGGCAAAATTAAATGATGTCTCTAATAAGCACAGTTTTTAAGAAATAGGCAATTGTCTATTACAAACATTCCGAATATTTTATAGGGTTCTAGATATGGAAGGTACAGAATTGGTGCTTTAGTCTGCCTCACCCGGGGCCAATGTTCTGATTTCTGTATTCAAACATCACAAAAAGTCTGCGTTCACTTGGAAAAGTCGAGATATTTTTCTTGTGTGAAAATATAATCAGTGAATGCATTATTTATTGCTTTAATATTTAAAAACATCATTTAAATGTAGAAAACATGTAATGTTCTTTTATTTTTTTATTTAAAAAGTGGACACTTTTGATGTGTGCCTTTTTAGCTTAACCTCTCAACCATCGCCAGGACCCTGGCATCTGAGCTTAACCAGACTATTTAAAACATAAACTTTGTAATGATAGTCTTCTTTTGTTTGAATAACTTATTTGTATTTTCATATTTTTGATAACTGGATTGGTTGAGAGGTTAAACTAAAAACTATTTATTGATCTTGTTTGATGTGAGCTGAACCTGAAACAATCATAAGTTTATAATTCATATTTGATATATGTTTTTATTTTAATGATGAGGGTAGATTCAATAGGTTTTCAATAATGTCTGGTATTCCAACAATTGACTTAAAATTATTTCAACTTGTATATCATTGAGACTAGAATAGTCAGGTTAGAAAAAGTACTAGGTATACCATATTTTATAAAAAAAATATGCTAAATAGTTTAATATTAACATTCCACCTTAATCAATGTAGAACATTTTAGATAAATATTAGGATATATCAAGTTAATATTTTAGTGTTCTGTACCCAATAAGTGTCAATGAAACACAAATTGTGTTCTGTTGGTACTTATCGGGCACAAAGCATTCTAATCTACTTTCAAAAAGACAAACGATGAACTCTAAAGTAAAGTTATATTAAAAAACTTAGTATGAACCTGACTTGTATTAGGCATGATTTAAATTAATACTCGGGCAATGGCATATGTCTATTTAACAAATAGTTTACCATTTTAAATTCCTCTAATTCTCCGCATAAGTGTTCAGCGGAATCACAACATTAGGAGTATTATTACTAAATTATCTGCTTTGCTAGTAATCTTACCATTCAAATTGCTAGTAATCTTGTAAAAAGAAGATATTCGAATATATCATATATGATCTGTGTGCAAGTATTTACAAATCAATTTTATTAGGATTTATGTAAATCTCTTTTATATTTTATATGAATTCACTTGAAGGACAAATACAGCTATAAAACAACAATGGCAATTCATATTTTCTCATAATGTCTAGGTAATATATTGTATGGATTATATTTTGTAATAAACTCATTTTATGAATATACTTAAAATCTCATCTTGAATATAAAATCTTAATGTGTTATTAATATATTTTTTTTGGCTTGCGTTTACTCTAAATAACAGATAGGCATATAAAACACGCTACTATTTCACAATTTCAAAATTGTGAAATAATAATAAAACATTAAATTAACCATTAAACTTTTCCTGCTATAAATGTTAAGGAAAAATAGTTTAGAAATAACTCATCACTATATTAAATAGTCAAACATATAGTATTATTAAATTTGTTATGTTTCAGTTAGGTTAACCTTTGGCAAGCATTATTAAAGTTTCAAATGTGCTGGCTACTGCCCAGCGCTTCCTGTAGCATGCACCTGGCCTCAGATAATACAGACATAATAATATTAGTTTGCTATTCCTTTGTTATGCTATATGTAGTCTCAATATGATTCATTCATTCTACTGTATTGCAGTATAATCACATGTAACTGGCTAGATTTCTATCAATGGAGATTAAATTTTATTTGGTTAAAATATTTTGTTCAAACCGTATATGCTTTACTATAACAATTAAAAAAATGATGCTATCTATATATTGCTATGGTTTTAGTTCTTTTGCAGCAAATATTTAGCCTTTTCATAGATACTAATAATTGGTTTGAATCTGGCCAACTGTTGAACCACAGCCCAGACTATGCTTTTATGATTATGTTTCGTTTCTGGCATTTTGATGAGTTAAGCCACAGATATCTTCTTCTATACTAATGGCCAGTCCTACAACTAACAAGTAAAAGTTATCCGAAAGATAAATCGCATGCTGTGTCACTCATGTTAGGTTAAAGAAGAGAGATGGCGAGACTTTTATCTTATAGATAAGTGCCATCTGGAGATGGTAGGACAAGCCCTAAGAGTTGTTTGTATATTGTAGTTACAACATTTTAGGCTATTTCCCTTCCCAACATAAATGATAGCAAACAGTGAATATACCTCTTGTTAAATAAAATATAAATAGTAGACTAAGTATATCTCAGTTGGTCTTTATGTTGATTATTTCAATGTTCGTAAAACCGTGAATGAATTTGAATGTCATATGAGTGAGTGACGCAAGAGAAATATGCCAAAACCGTAGCAAGTCGAAACGGGCGTAGGTTTATTTACGTATGTACCTAAAGCAACCTCAAACAAAAACATTTTTTTCTTGTGTGAATTATTTTTAGAATAAACATATGCACTGAACAAACTTACAATTTTATCGCCATAAAAATGCTGTCAACATTTCGTTCCCACACACTACATTCACCCTACATGTCAATGATAATGCTTGATTCTTTTGGACTGTTTGGAGCTACAGCACAATGTTGGTATAGTTATACTAGCTGTTACCTGTGTCTTGCTTCGCATTAATTTAAGAATCCCATATTTTCTTCTGCAGAGTTCTAACTTTTTCAAACTCTATTTTATCAAAGAGAATGAAGTGTCTCTGTTCTAAAAATGTAACAAACACAGAGTACATAACTTACACCCGGTTCCTGGAATGTGTTGCGTTTCATAGGTATTTAGTTTAAAAGGTTTTGGGTGGATTTACCTCAAAAGAAATTGGGGTGTTAGCAACTTATCTATACTTTAATACTTTGTCTTATTCATAAAAAATACTTACTTCTAAAGGTGTAATACCTTTAGTATTTAAAGTAGGTACTCAGTAACTGATAATCGTTATGTAAAAATATGTAAGCCAGCTCTCTATGAATTTAAAAAATTCTCTTATAACGGCTTCATAAGTTTCTTGTAAGTTTTATGAATAAGACCGTAAAGTTGCCTTTCCTGACAAGATATGCGAGGTACCTAAGCGTTGTGCGAGGTTTAAGCTAAGCTACGAAACTATGTGTGTATTTCCACCAAAGCTGAGCGGTATAACCGTGTGGCTAAGATATGCTTTGAAGATGATTCACTGTAAATTTTTTCGAACAACGTATGATATTCTGAAACTATGCCTTTTTGAATCGAGTAAACAGATGTAATGTAATGCATCTTCCTCGATGAGTTCTTCATCTCACACCGCGAGATATAAATGAATGACGTACGTTATTCGTTTATATCGATGTACTTGTCTAAACTCGGTGATGTAAGCTACCTTACTACTTACTTCGTAGCTACAGCGAGTTATGAATGCACGATTGCGCAACCATAGTTTCCAACGCTCGCTTCAACGAGCATGTAAAGTCTTCTTTTAACCCCGTTTTACCAGAGTTAAGCTATGATAATCAATTTCAACAGAACCTAATTCTGAAGTAATATGCCTCTTTCTTTGCCGCTTGTTTTTAAGCTATGATGGCGCTAGCATAATCTTGTTTAGATTTTAAGCCTCAAAATTCTAAAAGAAGAAATATAAAAGAACCCTTTGATAATCAAGCTATCTAATTGATGGTTTTGAAACACGTCCGTTGCTTAACTAAGATTTAGACTGGACCACCTTCGGTGTTCCTCAATGGAAATTCAACTCATAGCTTGATCCGTAGCTAGGTGGCCGACTTTTAATTTGTGGATATATCCTATTGGTACTGTCCACGTCGGTATCGTAGTTTAAAATATAAGACGCGCTGGTTATGGACATTTGTCTGCCGGGAATATGGTAAAGGACATGAGAAAACGCGACAGCTAACGCTGAACTTTACCAAAATAATTGGTTCCCTCAATCAATACCTTGTCTCCGCGAAAAAGGGCGAGTAGAGTATGTCGTATAAACATACAACGATGTGCTGACTCGCTGCCATGGACGGTGGGTGGCACTAAAACTGTAAGGTAGACATATTTTGAATAACTTTTAGCATTGTCCCTTCTACGTAAATTAGTCTCGTCGTATTTAACCGGATCATTTTCTTTATTCTCCTACCTACCCTTCACTTCTGGTGTTTTTTTAAAAGTTCTGTGACGATTATGACTTTCTTTTACTTTTCGTTATACGCAATAATACAGATTTTATAGCAATCTATTTCAAATCGTTTTAAAATATACAAAAGTACTGTTTTATGTAATAAACTGCGATAAAATCCCTACATAATAGTTTAATTACAATGCTGTAGGTAGCTCCCTAGCTTAAACTTATGCCACTGAAACAACAAGGCAGTCTATTAAATAGCTATAATTATGTTTGTACTTAATTAATCTTTAATATGGATTAAACCTGATTAACAGTATATTATTAGGTATGTATTAAACATAGTGCGGTTTTTGTACCACATTTGTTTTTTAGTCTGCGTAAGTTATATCAGCTAACATTGTCCCATAAATAGTGGCCTATGTTACTCTCCTTCATTAATTATCGTAACCGCAAGATAATATATATATTATATGCATTGCCGGACATATGATATTAATTAGGTGGGATGCATATTGTCTTGTCCCTTGTTGGAATACCAGATGTAATTAAAAAACCTATTGAGTCTGCTCACCAGTGTGCCGCTGCGACACAAAAGGTTTTATCCTCAATGCCAGCATGCCTTTTTATGTCTTTAATTACAAAATGTCACTATCTTAGGGTTTTACTAAGTTCGTTTGCTGAAATGGTTTAGCCGCATATGACGATACAATCCATTAAAATGGCATGTCTAACTTATCTATGCCAACATAGAAAATGGATTAAAACCAAAGAAGAAAGTATTCAGGAATGACGTTAAATATTTTATTTTATCTTACAGATACATCAGAATACATGGATTGAAGTTTTCGAAAGAAGACCACATAGCGTTAATAAAACTAGCTTATGAGCTGGTTCTTATTCCTGATCTGGAACCATGCAAAATTCACAAATTTGCCACCATGTTCGTAATGCTCACAAAGTAAGTATCTACCTATAATAATAACAGCTCTGTTTACATATATACTATCCCACTGTTGAGCACGGCCGGCCTCTTTTTAGGTTGAGAAGAGTTAGGCCATAGTCCCACAAACTGGCTCGCGTTAGCAAACTTTACTTTACATATCGTCGAAGAACATTATGGAGAAGTCTCAGACAAACGCCGTTAAAGCACCGACTATTAACTATTTAATACTCTAATAACGTCGAAAAGTAAAAGAAGCGTGTCTTGATATCGAACTCGAGACCTCTGCGTGACAGTCTAACGGTTTCCCACTAGGCTGTGCTGCTACCTATAGGACAAAATAATAATATAAAGTAAACTATAAATAGACCAAAAGCGTCAAACTAAAAAGAAATTATATTTAGGTACTACAGTTTGAAAATGTCACATATTTGATAACATAATATATCAATCAAACCTTACAACATCCAAACGTTTTTGTACTAGGTACATACGTGTCTTAAAAATATTTGTATTCTTGGCAGTAAATACTTAAGATACTTGGCAAGAATTGTTGTACGAATCGTTGACAATTAAATAATTCTCACAGGAAAAGACAATTGCTATCACCCAATGACTTGGTGCTACCGTGGCGACCTCTATACGACTTGGGCATGAGGCTTTTTGACAAGAATTCAACACATATTGGAATGTTCCATTATCTGACGTAAGTAATAATTATTGTGATCAATAATATATGTTATATAAAACAATCATGAACGTATAATAACGTATCTATGTACAAGCCATCTTGTTTAGAGCCAACTTTTGTGTCGGCGTTTCCTACATGACGTACGCATTACGTAGCATAAAGCACTCATAAATACATATATTACACTAAAATGCAGGATGCAAACCAGTGCTATGATAATCGCTCAATCACCGTGACGTCAGGAATGCACTGATCATGACGTGTAGAAAATAAAAATATTGCAATAATATTATGTACTAAGTTATTGTGAGGCTCGACATCCAATGACACAGCCAGGCAAAATTATAATTAATATGGAATTCATTATAATTATAATAGCTTGATTTTTAACTATTAACTCTATTTTCAACTTATTTAGGTATAATATATTTAAGCATTCCATAAATTCTTCACATTCTATGTCGTCATTGGGCGCCTGTCCTAATTATACACTTTCAAGTAAACACATACAAGCAATAACGATTACACTCTATACCTATAATGTGTGTTCAGGCCAAAGCGTTCTTGCAAACAAGGAGGCGATATGCTCGCTATGATACGCAAATTCCTGTCAGGAGATGGGCTAGATGACGCCATTGAGTTGTTCGGCCTCGCTGGAGCCAACGAGAACGAATTGCCCACGTAATAAATAGACCAACAAAATATCGTTTTCGGGACACGCTTATTGTTCGCACATTTGGTGGCAGAGGGATTGGGCTCATTCATAGGCAATACCCATAACATCTCTCATTCTTGGTTGAACGAAAATAAATTATTAATCGATATTCAACCTTATGTTGATGATTAATAAGTTGTTTTTTTGGTTAGAGGCGATTCTGTTGTAGCGTTTCTAAGTTGTATGTGGTGGATGGTTGTGCATGTGTACATAAATGTTAAGAAACATACACCTATTAATCTATTACTTTAATTTCAGCTCCCTCGAAAGTTCATACGTATCGATTGTTAAATGTGCAAGACCGTAAGTATACATACAATGAATTAAATATTAAATATTTAAAGTTACACTAATAGCATGAATTATTATTCCAAATTTTTAAGGGTTATAAAACTATGTACATATACCAGAAAGATTCTATCGTTTTCCCCTAATACGAGCGCTTATTTTACCAGGCCTATCACTTTTACTCATATAAGTAATTATTTATACTTATACAAAAGTATACATGTAATATACAATGATAAATGCAGTTTAAATTTTATACACATACGACATCCCGAACAGCTTGGTCGACATTTAAAATATAACGCACCCATAGATGTACATACATATATTGGAATCCTTACGTTTTATACGACTGCTATGAATATTTTATTACACTGTATCTTAAACATAGAATATTTGAATATATGTATAATGTTTACGTTTCAAACAATTTTTTTATGTCTGATGTACATTTTGATTTATTCATATTATGTTGTTGTTTTATTTTAAAATGTATATTTTATTGTAGGTATTTTGACATAAACGCAACAAAAGAAATGTTAGAGCAGGCTTTGCCCGAGTTCTATCCTTGGGCGCCAGACACTCACGCGCTGTGTCAGTTGTCCGCGTACCTGCCGGTGGCGCTGCCGCCAGAACACGCCGACAAGGGCCACTTACTGTGGTTTGATGAACTCATGATGGTGTGGGATACATGCTATAATGCACATTGCGGGATTTCTGTGAGTACTTTTTTATTATTTTATTCATTACTAGTAATATGTGTTACAAATTACTTATACTGTTCTGTGAATGTTTATTCAATCCTAACCTGTGCTCTTAGGCGCGAAAGCGTACAGACGAGTCTTTTTTTAAATGCTTTTTAATTGATCTGAGTGTAATAATAATAATAAACACCTTCACCACTATCTACAACTACGAATGCCACCTAATCTATACATGACTATGCAAAAAGCCGCTATACTGAACACTTGCCGACTCGAGCGGAAATTTTTGCAGGAAGATGTAGCTCCTGAACAGTCCCACAAATGAACTCCATTTAGTATAAGCCCGTGGTTTTCATTCACTGACCGACATTTTTACGAATTTCGGGATTATAAACTGTACACAATTATTAATAATAATATTTTACCACATACACACAACACCATCTAGCCCAAACTAAGCAGAGCTTGTACTATGGGTACTAGACAATGGATAAACATACATAATATAATTATATACTTTTTAAAACATACGAAAATTGACACTTACCTAACTTCTCTTAAATTGTTACTACACAACGTTGTATATTTTATAAGATTTTTATACTTTTCACCCCGAAGTTACCATTCGAAATTAAAAATACCAGACTGAACCACCGCGAACCGTAGCCGGGATTACAAATTTTTTTTTCTAGATGAAGAGTATTTTCCTTTCTGTACCCCTGACAACGTGTATGCTAAAGGATGATGACCAAATTTGTATGAGACCCCCCGCCCTCCCCCTCTCTCCAACAGATCTTTTGTATGTGATAGTAGGTTCTTAAGGATCTATAAAAAGACTAGCAACCAGTTTAACTTAAAATCCATGGGGTATAGAAATAAAATAATTTAAACATTATTTTATTTATTACTTCCATATCGTTACAAACATGTTATAAAAATTTAAATAACAGTATCAAAGGCTCTTATGAGCGTATATATACATAACACGAACGCCGTGCGACGCCTAACATTAAAAAAAAACATGCAGGAGTCCAGTATAAATGAAGCAAGCCGAAAACAACGACGTTTTAGTTACAACGTTTAAGTGTATGCAATGACGATGCTGGTGATTTATTGCTGAACAGTGTGCTATATTATAACCAACAAATATATAAATAACAAAGATAACAGGTAATTATAATAATATTTTCAGATACAAACTGTTATTTTATGCCAAAAATAATAACTAATATTAAAACATGATTTTCTCGTTATACAGGGTGTTTGGCAGAACGTTGAACATACGAAAATGGTGGATACGTGGGGTCATCTGCTACTTACTCAGCCCTAATTTATTTGGCCCTGGACCCCTGGATATAAAAAAACAATGTTTTTTGATTTCTTCTGGTTTCACCGCTTTCTTATCTTTAAAGTGTAATTTTATTACAAATGGGTAAAACAGGGCATAATATTTTGTTTTTTTTAATCTTTAATGTTGGCAGATTCTTATAAAACGATTGCTTTATTCAGATGTTAGCTAGAAAAAAAGTTATGAGTCCTCAAACTTACAGAAAGATGTAAAAATACTTAAATCTTAATATAAACTTGCATTAAAAAAAAAATGATTGAGGAGTTCCAATTTTAGCAAAACATCCCTAGTGTGTGACCTTTCTAATGGTATGTAATTTACTTTTATAAAAAGAAAACTTCAAGAGTTATTTCATAATTTTATCAAGTAGGAAATTTTTTACGAAACTACCTTTACGGAAAGTGAAATGTTTTGCAAAATTTAATACTGCAAGGTTGGTAAAAATAAATGATCGATTGAAATTATGTAAGTTTTATTATTGCCTGTTTTACCCATTTTTAATAAAAATTACACTTTAAAGATAAGAAAGTGGTGAAAGTAGAAAAAATAAAAAAAATAAAAATATATCTAGGGGGCCAGGGCCAAATAAATTAGGGCTGAGTAAGTAGCAGATGACCCCACCTATCCACCATTTTCGTATGTTCAACGTTCTGCCAAACACTCTGTATACAGAACTTTTGAGAGATTTTGCCATAGTAATAAAATATCTCCTTACTAAGATTATTTGATTGAGATACATTACAAATCTGTGGGTCGATGGACGAGTTGAGGGAACGTTTTCACGTATCTTCCTTTAAGGGCATATCCCTTCGTAACTCCACACAAAGTAATTTAATCCGTGATTTCATTGGTCACAGAATCGGCAAATATTGACTATATTATTCGATGTTTGAATTCACTTTCTCAGGACCTAATGATGCTCTTTGCTGGACTTGCAAAACGGAATCCCGGTGCAGTTGACTGGACACCTCATGTACCGAAGTTGTTCACAAGATTTCTGCACGCGCTGAATCTTCCAGTCAGCTACAAGGATATGCAGATCACGAGGGCTCACTCCCTGGGTAAGTAACTATTATGCCATAGACGTAGGAATTTGCAGACAGCACCTCCTAAACAACAAATAATGTTTGAGCGTTTGGCTACATGATACGGTTTGCTTGGAAAATTAATGAATTTGAATGAAACAACCGTTTGATGCGAGACAAAAGTAATATTTTGTTTGGATCCTTATACTTATATATACACGCTCGGAGAATCTTAACACCGTGATATAGCGGAGAGGCACAACGACACATCTACCGAGCGGAATGTCACCGTTATCACTCGATTGTATAAATAGGGTAGATGGTACAATATTATTGGCACTCAAAAATAACCAAGATATGAGCTTCTGATAGTAGGGGTATTGTCAAATAGCAAAAAAAGTTGCCCTATACACGTGATTTAACCGCTATATAAATGCAGCCAAGGGCCGTAGCAAGGACATCTCCACAACACCCCAACTTTAACTGATACCCAAATTTGAAATAAGAACTACTCCCTTATTTTGCAACCAATTTTGATACATTTTTGCACACAACGGTTTCTTTTAATTGCTATTTGCTGCGTATGAATATCGTACAAAGTCAAACATAGGCAATTTATGACGGCCGGACCGCTCGAACAAACACTCACACACACTACTGCAATAGGTCGAAAATCCGACTTTAGCCATACGATAGAGTCATGTCAACGTCAATTGCGACACGTAAAAACATAATAAGGCATTATTAAGCAGTAAACTCCGTTATCAAATGGTGTTTATCACGATAATACGTAAAGTATAACTACTAAAATATTTTATTAACGGACTCATATGCTGCCGGCGTGATTGTACATACAATTTTGTATTGTTATGCTTTTGGGTGGCACGTAATAGTAGACACTACCCGGTGTTGTGGGTAAAGGTATCGCACAATTTATGCATTTAATTTTTTTTTCGAATAACCGTCGATGAGTGCAATCTATTCCCACAAATTAAACGGCTTAACACATAACATCTTTTAAAAACACGAGTCCTTAAATTTGATTATATATTTTCTCCTACAGATATGAAAACCGTTGCTTCATGGATTGTATGGACCATAAACCCAGATGGCGTCGTATTGAAGCACCTACGCAGCTTTTTAGCGGGAGTCGAAAGCTACCTACACAGTGCCAACGCCGGCCGGTGGTCCTACAAACTCAGGGACTTGCTCAGAAAACTAGCGAGAGAATTTCTTAATAGGTAAAAATTTGGTACTAAAGGTCATATGAAAGACTGAATCATCAATTTTATGTGTAAAATTTTAAGGCGATACTGGTCTGTTGATCATGTTGGCATACAACGATATACAAAATGTTTTAAAGATTATTTATATAAACTTTAAAAGCAAATTCGCTCTATAAAGCAAATGTGTCAAATACATGAAATAAACATGTCTAGCACATCGGGTGAACAAAAATATCATTTTATAATCATTGCCAAGCATGTAACATGTAGTTTACTTGCATTCTATTCGCAACTTAATATCTCCTTGGTCTGATTACGCCCTCGTGTCGACATTGTTATTGCAGAAAACAGTAAAGTAACATTTTAATTCTTACACACTGATATAACTATGTTCAATGTGCAGCTACTTATGTAGGTATAAGTTGACCGACAAAACACTTTTAATACATATATTTATTTGTCGTACAGAGTACGCCGCGAACGTGAGAAGAGATTCTCAGAAATCTGGGAAAATCAGACACCAGAGCCATATAGACTCAGGGATGAGGACATCACTGAATTCGTCAATATCGTGCTAGAACCGACGCTGCAAGCTGTCTACAGCCGAAGCGGTTCTCTCGACATATCAGTCGCATTGCACAATCTAGCTACTTTACGTCCCGCTATGGTAGTCCCACCTCTATTAGAAAGGCTTAGGACCTCGCTGACGTCACTTACTGAACCTCATAGAGTGACCGCGGCCATGTCAGCTGTGGCAGCTGTCGCTAGACCGATGCTTCGAGGCCCCGACGCTGACTATCCCGAAGGCCCGACACATGTCATACCACTTCTAATGGCCGTTTTACCAGGCCTGGATCCTAATGATATCAAAAAGACTATAGTCACTTTACACTTCATACTTATATTCAGTTGGATGGTGCCATATGTAGACTGTAGTTCAGCACACGAGTACTGGGACGACCTCACTGAGGAAGAGCTGCTGACATGCGAGTCTACGGCTCAAATAGAAGATTTCGTGCTTGTGTTTTTGGATCGACTGTTTGTGATCATCGAATCTAGTGTAATGGAACATGTAAGACTGGACACTAAGGAGTCAGACTGTGTCCGTAGCAAGACGGATGCTGTGATGGAGACAGCCGTAGCTTCAGCTGCAACATCCGTCCTCATGCAGTGTTCGCCGAAAATTTTTAACGAGGCGTTGAGAAAGTTCAAAGCTTTTGCTACTGAGACAACATTTGAAATAAACGTTTCAGGCAGTATGGTCGGTGTATTACTACGTGTTTTCGCTCGCATTAATTCTGAAGCGACTTTAGCTGCGTTTCTGCCTAAGCTATGTGAAGATCTGACCGAGTTACTGTCGACTGACGAAGCTTTACACGAAGAGAATCCACCTCGCGACCTTGTATATAGACTGGCGTTATTGATGCACGCTGTCGAGTGCGATGGTACAGTACTTCTGAAGTACATGCCGATTATCGTTCCAGTTTTAGATAGAGCTTTGAAGCTTCATGCTACCTACGCACTGTCTCGAGCCTGCGAAGTCGTCAGCCGTATTATGACATCGCTATGTTATATAGATTTGATGGAATGGAGGAGTTCGCCGAAAGACTATGGAGAGGCTCCTGCAAAATGGTTGCCCATTAGAGAATGGGGTTCAGGCTGTTTATTGAAAGAAGCAAACTTTAAGTGGCACGTGCCAAATGCGGAAGAGGCACAGTGTGCTCAGATGCTACATGATAGATACTTGAAAGCTGAGGTGCAAAGACTGAAGCAATGGTTGAACGGTGAAAGGGATATGTGTCGTGAGCGAAGACTCAGAAGCTTCTACATAATCAACGCGGTACTTGCGTGTAATACTTTTTACCCGCCGCCTAATGAACAACCCGTGGCGCTGTAAGTATAGCTTGTTTATTTTACAATATTCTCATTATTATATCTGTATCTGTACCTAGGGTAAGAGACATTATTGCGTACACTTATACATTTACGACAGATAAAAGATACTAGACTAGTCAACCTTCTCTTTTAGAGTTCGAAAAAACTCTTATACAACAGCTTTGTCCGTCCGTCTGTCTGTTATACAACTTTCAACTTAAGAACCGTAAGAGCTAGAGACTCGCGGTTAACGCCATTCGACACAGCATAGTCGATATACCCCGAAATGACTATGACCTTTGACCTCTGACCTTAATCACGTGTTATCACGTGACATTTGCATATTACTTAAACCATTTTATCGAACTCTAAGATTTACGGCAATTCATTGCCGATTCTTAATTGTTTTCAGTCGTCTAAAAGGCAATCAGAACTTTAGAAAAAGAATATTGACTCGCATACGAATTATTTTAGTGTTTCATGACCTTGAATTTTGACATTTAATTATCTTGAATTGACTCTATTTTGGATGACATCCTATTATAGATAGTACTATCCACGAAGACGCGCCCCACTATTCCTCCTAACCGTTTATAGTATATATGTGCAAGCTTCCACCAATGTTTGAGTGTTATCGGTACACACTAATTACTTGTAATTGTAATTAGTACAATACTATAAACGGTTAGGAGGAATAGTAGGGCGCGTCTTCGTGGATTGCACTATCTATAATTCTCAGAAGTCTTAACCGATATTTGTAGTGGCGAAATGACATTAAAACCTTCAATTAGTAGGAAAATAGACAGTGAAAAAGGCATTTTACCTAAGTCTCCAGGGCCAAGCGTCGCCTAAAATGTCAAATCACTACTATCCAAATCAATAATTATATCTGAATAAAAAAGGAATCCAAAGGGATAGCAGTAATTTTACCTCTCGGAGAACTGTGATGTGCTATATGATTAAATGTGAAGCAATTCCTTTTCAATGTATTGTTATTCTAGGATGGAATCTCAAGTGCCGGCCACAAGCATCCCGTTCAACTGTGGCGTGCGGCACGAAGTGTTACTGGACGGTGAAAACGTTCGCGTGGCGCTCACAAGACTGCTATTGGAAGTCCAAGCGCGATTACTCGCTGATAAGAGCGATGACACACGCGGTCTTGAAATGCTCATACAGGTAATACAATGCCTTTTTTAAAGGTAATTAGGTCTAAATTCTGTGTAGCGGTAACCTTTATAAACATTCAAACAATGGACACAAATAACATCCAGACCTGGTACAACCATTTGTGGATCACACAAATTATTGTCCCGTGTGGGATTCAAACCCACAACACTTGCCGTAGTGGCGATGGTGAGGCGACCATTTAGACCAGAGGCTCCCCGACTTTTCTTCTCATAGACCACTTTCAAAATTTAGCAGGTTCCGGTGGACCCTCCAGCAGCTACATTTCTACCATATTCCTTAGCATTTGTATTTAATTGGAGAAGAATGTGTTTTTTTTTAAATTCTCGGGACTGACCCTACCACGGTAGGCGGACCGACCTTTTTTTTTACTAGTAGCAGTCAGGTGAAGTCAAGTCAACATTTTAGTTCTTAATTATCGGAAGCAAATAAATTTGCGTGGATCTCCATTTTTTTGTCACGCCTACGTTGACCCCGTCGTGTCTGCCGTGGACTCCTGGGGGTCCACCTGGACCACTTTGGAAACTAATGATCTAGACCATTACGCCGTCCCCCATCGAACTAATGTGTTAGTGTGAGTAGAAGGTATTTGTCATCACATAGCAAGAACTACGAATTTTTAATATTTAGCCTTTAAAGGAGCATGGCCTTCCATGGTCCACCCACCTTACAATATTTGTTTACATTTTATACTGTTTCGGCATCACTAGAATTTTAGAAAAATAACTTTTAAATACCACCATAAGTGAAAGTACTAACACCCTTTTATCTGTAGGTATGGGAACGCGTGGTAGTGATCAAGGGCATGCGCGGTGGTCCACCTTTAGAAGCGCGCCTGCGCTCTTACGGTGCACTGGAACGTGCGCTAGACGGGCGCGGGGGGCCGGAGGGTCGCGGTCCGAGGGGGGCGAAGGGTGCGGCGCGCCTGCGCATGCTGGCGGCCGACGCTGCGCGGTTGCATGATGACGCGCGCTACGACCTCGTGTGCGAGGCGGGTATCACGCCCTCGGCGCTGAAGGCACTTCACGCGCTCGCGGAACTGTCCGTCAATACCTATAGCACGGTGAGTTAGATACTCATACTCCGAACTGATATGAGAGAGGTTGGGTGCACCAACAGTGGAATTTTGGTACTTCCGCGGGTGAATTCTCACCAAACAATTGATTAACCAACTATTCACACGTGGAAGTACCAACCTTTACGGGTGAATTGACTTACTCCAAACAATTTGCAGGCTCTTCGACAGTGTTTTATGAGACCCAAAATGTGTCATCGCCTCTATATAACATATTTCAAGGGTTTAAGTCGCTTCACCAGTAGAAGTACCAAATTCCACTGGTGAATCGACTGACTTACCGAACAATAGGTATGCTTCGAAAATGTTTTATGAGGTCAAAAATGTGTCAACGCCTCTTTATAACATACTAGGTTTTGCACGCGGCTTTGCTCGCGTAAATGTAGGTTAGGTTAAATTAGTAACAGTACTTTTTCTGGATAAAAGACCTGTCCTTACAACGTGTATGCGAAATTTAATGATGATCGGTCGAGTAGGTAAGACGTGAAAGCGTAACGAAACTAAACTCACATTCGCATTTATAATATTAGTTAGGATTTCAGAAACTTCTAGCAAACCTGGTATTTTTAAATTAGCCTGTTTTCTACCGAATAAACCATAAAAAACATAATTAATTTATGGTGGAAATTATCAACGTCAAAAATAAAAAGCGATGTCACTCTTTTGGTCTTATTAAATGCAATGTACTAAGGCAAGGACCTATATTTGTTTCTCTTCACAGTCCATAGTGTAGACTACATTATATTATTTCCTAACAGGTTCGCATTTTAGCCCAGATCCGTCTATACTGGATGCTGTCCCACTACCCATATTCCTACCGTGCACTAGTACCCTCGCTGGGTGCCCAGTTGATCGAAGGTGGTGAAGGCGACGATTGGCACGCAAAGCACAAAGGCATGTTATACATGATGCTGGGACCCCGGGCTGGCCCACTGGTGGCCAAACAAGACTGGGATGTCGTCCGGGTCTTATGGCCCGCTATTCTTAATGCTCCGTTAAGCGAGAAGCCCAGTATGGTTCGGTAAGTGTTTAAAGCTTTTAAAACGAGCATAATATGTTTTGGTCGATCATACACAATACTAGCTTTTGCCCGCGTAAAATAAGTTAGGTTAGGTGTAACAGAACTGTTTAAGTAAAATATAGCCTATGTTACTCGGTGCTAATATAGAATATATAATATGATGAAATATTTTTTTAAGTCGGTTAAGTAGTTTTTGAGTTAGTGAGACAAACAAACAAACATAAAATCTAATATTTTCCCTTTATAATATTAGTATAGATAAACATTTAACAAAAAATCGCCCGCTCTAGTAATAATTACTATATCGTAGATGATTATAATCAAAAGCACGGACACACTGAATATGGTGAGGCAACAACTGCACCTTTCAAGCAATCAGCATTGTATAAGAGTTTGAGGCACACGCATAATGTTAATGTTTCCTGCACATTAAGCTCAGGTACATTTGATTGATAGTACTGAAATAAAATAAAATATTATGAATAATGTAATACTATTTTGAGTGCACGGATGAGGCGGATCGTTGAGGATTCGGTCCCCATCCAGGACAAATATTTGTATGATTTACAAATAGTTGTTCCGAGTTAGGGTGTTATTTGTGTCCGTTGTTTGAATGTTTGTAAAGTTCTCCACGATACAGGAATTATTCCTAGTGTAGATGCTTAAAAAATGACTTTCGTTGCATAATTACATAGTAACAAATTTTATTGTAAGTACATATACATAGTAAATAATTTTATATTTATATTTGCAGATTAGAACAAGCATTCAGTGACACTCTTCACCGCCAATTTCCCACTATAAACACACGTCTTACCATCTCTTCATCGGCGGTAGAGGCGGCGTCTCGACTTCTTACTGAGAGTCAG